>JAUTDX010000225.1:0-401322 GCA_030844895.1 Ambrosia x helenae
CCCCCCCCCCCCCCCCCGGTACTGAATTTTAGAAATGCATGAACTGTGTACCAGTTTTCATACCACGAACCAGAGCGTACCGCGATTCATGTACTATGATCAAAATCAGTGGCTCCCCATCCAACCAGCACACACATTCATCTAAATTATAAAAAAGAACGATAAAATATGGAGAGGAAGAGAGCGATACTGAAGTGACGATGACATGGCTAGCTCCTTCGTCAATGTAACTCAAAGCATTTTGTGAATTAATACCACCTCCAACTTGCAAACCACCTGAATGATACATATGGTCCTCACAATATTATTAACCATCAAGAATCCACTTGAATAGAGGTTTAAATTATTTTAATTTGGGAAACATTATTTTTAAACATTATCTGCGTTTATGGAGATTCTATATAAATACGAAAGAAAAAAAATTGGTAAAATAGATGGCAACCATCCTACCTGGATAAGCATGTAGGGCTCCAATGGCTGATTCATTACTTAAGGATCGGCTCCCAGCATGATTACATGACCACTTCAAGACCGTCTTCTTTATAAAGAGTTGCATATTCTGCAGCGGTTTTATCAGATTCGAAGTTTGTAACAAGGGTCGAGTCATTTCCCTTTATATCTGAAAGGGTAGACCCAACAATCTGCTTTACTTTCCCCTGATTACACATAAATGCTTCAAATGTCAAGAAAAAAAACGAGCGAGAAGGAGAGAGAAAGAAAGAAAATTCTACAATCTATTTTTAACCGCAAAACTTTAAAACTAAAGTTACTAAACCGTCCATTATTGATATACCACAAAGGGTGATAAAAAGATTCTGTAGAATTGGCTTTCAAATATATGATAAAAAAAAACTAGAACTGGAAAAATGGACAGGCGATTGGATTGGTTAATGGTTCAATGCTGGTAATATTGGTACGGGTCGCGTCAAATTGGGTTGACAGGAAGCCTTCTTAGTTGATAATTCTTATCCAAATCATTTATTAACTATTAAGTGTTTGGAGTGTAAAATATGGTTACAATTTACAAAAACAATATTTTTACAGTTTTAATCTAAGTTTACGCATAAAACGTTTTATGAGGTTACTTACATGCATTAAAAATACATTTAGGCGACTTTTGACCCTATTTGACGTGTTTTCTTTGAAAATATTTTTTTTAAGATAGGACCATTTGGCCCGCTTAGAGATAAAATATAACCCAAATCCACCTATTGATATGTAAACACGTTGAAATTGCCGCCTTCAAAACAAAACAAACACACAAACGGACGGCGTACCCTACCCGTAAAAATCCCACTCGTAGGATGGTGAGTGAATGAATGATGATAGGTCAGATGGTCCTATCTTTAAAAAATGAGACCCCCGAGCTCTAAAAGTGTGACTAAAAGCCTAAAAGAGCAAAGGAACAATCGCTAAGCCCCTTGAAAGTACTATATACTCCCTACAAGTCTATATGCCAAAAACAACGCTAAGGCACAAGTAAGGTAAGGCTAAGACAAAGTGACAAACACTAGTATAAAAAAACTAAGGGTCCACAACAAAATCAAAATACAGGTCTATACACTCACTTAAAGCCCATAACCGTAATACAAAGTACATACCTTGTGTATATCAATGCAAGGACGAAACTTTACTCCACACCTAATAGACAAAGACTGAGATCCTGCCATAGAAATAACATTCATTTCAACCACATAACATACCATGCATTCAAAAAATAGACACAACACATGGCGATGAACAGAAAATGCTTACACATACAATGTAAGAATAAGTGTAGAAATGCACATACTTGAAGCCCGTGAAGGCGCTGCTGCTACAAACTTCTGCTTTTTGGCGGAACTAAAAATAGACGGGTTTGGAATCCTACTGAAGGAATCAAGTCTCAACAATGTTGAATTAGAATCAAGGTTCCTAATTTCCATTGTCTCGGAATTTTAGTTTGACTAACTCTGCAACAATAACAAAATTTTAAAACAAGAACTCGTTTCAGTTAACTCATTCCTAACTATTATATCTCCAACTTGTAAAACATTCTTAGAATACGTACGAGGTAAAACAAAAAAAAGAACACAGAAAGAGTGTAATACTTACCAGGTGGCTCGACTGTGTAAAAAAAAAAAAATAAGTGGCCGCTTAGGGCCCCCAATTTTCTTGATTATATACCAAAACCCAGTGTTGTAAAAATTGGCCTAGGTGCTAGGCGGAGGTAAATAGTCTAATAAGGACCTAGTCGGAATCCCATGCGTTTTGGGCATTAGGCGGTCCTAGGCGGTATTTATATATATATATTTTTTAAATTTCACAAATTTCTAAGTATTTCTTAGTATTATGTGTATATATCTAAGTATTTCTAAGTATTATGTGTATATATTAACATATTTTCAAAAAAACACCTAAATTTGTGTATATATATAAAAATACGTATAGAAATACCAAAACACCAGTGGCGCAGCTTAGTTGGGGCGGGCGGAGCGACGCCCCCCCCCCCCCCCCCCCAGAAGTTCTAATTATATAGTATTCGTATAGAAAATTTTAGAAATATAGGGTTTCGACCCCCCGAAACTAGTGACTTCCGACCCCCCGAACCTTCGTGTCAAGCTTCGCCACTGATTCCGCCTAGTCCCTAAGCTAGACCTCACCGCCTGCCTAGCGCCTTCTAAAACCTTGCCAAAACCATACATCATATTTCAATTATTTGAATATGGTTATGCAATTTTCGGTCGTGTCAACATATTATACAGTTTTGGGATCAGGACTTTCTGCTTTTCATGGTTTTGAAAAGCGATAGGCACACAAAAGCGACAAGGTCTAAAATCAAGGTGCAAAGCGCAAAAGTGGTGGGCTTTCAGAACCGAGGCGCAAAGCGCAAAAGTGTTGGGGCTTTTCGTAACCGAGGCGTAAAGTGCCAAGATTGAGCCAGCATTGACGTTTACGACTCATTAGTTGCAGAATTATATAAAACAAATATCTTTTTAATCTATAAATGACTTGCAACTCAACAAATCTACAAATAATTGGTAACACAATTAATTTTTTTCATGACCTACAAATCAATTTATGATCAAATCCATACACAAACAAATAAATACATTTCTCAAGGTTGTCATGTTAAAGTTTAATTGCAAACCATTACTGTAGCATAAAATTAAAGAAAATAAGGCCCAAAACCTACAAAATCGATGGGATGATAACACATACACATATGTTAACGATCTAACATGTTAATGGATGTTTAAGATTCAATTGAAACCTGTTGTAGGAGGTGGCACGGTGCGAGTACAACCGGTGATGTGGCTCAAGTGCATCAGGCAAAGTGAGAAAAGGGGTCAGTTTTGGAGATGGGCCTTGGGCTTGGATCCTGACTCTTGGCTCATTAAAGGGTAGTAATTTTTCGATTAAAAAAATAGGTGACGGCGTAACTTGTTGCCTGTTTACCTGTTATTCTCTGTTAATTTTGCATTTTACCATTAAATAAAATTTAAATTACTTTTGGTTAAAAATAGACGGGCAATTTCCAAAAAAGATGATATTTGGTCTCAACTTGAGAACACAAATAGGGCACAAATATATAGGATTTCAGTTCCTCTTCTATCAATTCAAGGTTACGCACTGTAGAAAGCCGATCTAGTGTCACTCTCCAATCATGAATATTTACCTTTTGTGGAATATGATGGCTCCATATTGTAGACATCGCTATATCTGGAAGAGGCTTCCATCAATATGTTTATGAACCACTTTCACAATAAACAATCACATCCAACTCCTAATCTAAAATCCATTTTCATCATTAGGCGACCAATTAAACGAATTAAGTTTAGCTATCAACAAATTCAATTAAACTGCTTTGGCTCCACCCCTCGGTTTTCAGAGCCAGTGCCACCCCAATCAAGGGCGCATCTCTTAAGGGGTGGGGACCCCCTGAAGTTTCACTCAGAAGTTTCGATTATATAGTATTCGTATAGAAATTTTTTGGTATATACGGTTTCAACCCCTGAAACTAGTGAGTTTCGTCCCCTCGATGACTTCCGGATCCCCGAAGTTTCGGGTCAAGCTTCGCCACCGACCCCAGTTGACAAAACAATCCAAAATTTAACATCTTTTATCCTATTCCAAGTTATAAATTCTTGGATTTCTCACTTTTCCTCTACTACCCTTTTTACTCCAACTTTTAATTCTAATACTAAATTGTTAAGAGTTGAATAATTAGGTAAGACAGGAGTTATAAAAAACTAATAGAGTTAGAATTTTAGTTGGAGTGAAGTTCACACATTTGGTCTAAAAAATTTAAACCACAGTTTTACAAGAATTCAAAAAACACCTTTAGAAATCAAGTAATATGTGATAGGGTTGCTCACAAATCAGAAGTAGAACCAACTCAAGCTCAACACAACTTGTAAACGTGTCGATTCAAAATGGCTCGGTTTGTAAATAAGCCAATTTCGAGTGACCATCAAGCGCGAAACTAACAATCAGATTGTTTAAAAAAATCAACCACTCACGAAACAATTATATTCGTTTATACAATACTTTTGAAAATGAAATAGTTCAAGCCTAGCAAAATCAGATTTTAAACACGCCAGAGTCGTACTAACTCAAATAATCTTTAGAACGGCTTTTAGGTCCAACACTTGTAGCCTAGTTGGTTGAAGGCCTAAAGTTTCCTATGGGAGGCTTGGGTTCAATTCCAACTAGCTACATTTGGAGGACATTGGTGGAGGGGAAATGAGGGATGACCCGGCCATTGGCTTGGGTTTGAGTCCTGATCCCGACCGGTTTTACTGATTATTTCACTGTCGTGCCTTTGGGCGGTGTGAGCGGTCGGGTTTTCCTAGGAATTGATGGCCCGGGTACTCTCGAGTACCTAATTCGCGAAAAAAGGTACCCGAGAATGCTCGGAATTGATTCGTTCGCCGTAAAAAAAAAAAAAGAACGGCTTTTAGAAAAAAGTTTTGTAACGAAAAAAATCACACGGTGGTTAAACAGGATGACGTGGCAAGCAAACATCCTCAATCAAAAACACGATTCGCTCGATCGAAAACAAAGCCTTGTTTCAGTCTTTGGTCACCTGGTTTGTTGATCACCACACAAAAACAAAAACAAAAACACATGAAACAACAACAACAAAAGTCGACACTATTCTTCTCCATCATGAAACTACCTATATACATATCCCTCTTTTTCTACATCCGACACCAATTCAACAAACCAAAACCAATTAATAATAATAATAATAAACATCACTAATATATAATAATAATATTCACTAACAATGGCAACAACCTCATTTTCCCCTGTAAATCATGTGCTCCATCCTCTTCATCATCGTGCTCCTAAACTTCCTTCCGTTGTTTTGAAGTATACCCAGTTGAGATCTTCAAGAGTTAGACAGATTTCTGCTCTTGTTGTCACCCAATCGGTAATTTGTTTCTTCTTGGCATTAACACAAACACTTGGTGTTCATTACTATATTTTTTTTTGTTTTGGGGATATTTTGTGCTTTTGAATGGGAATTAATAAGTGAATAGGAATTGGAATTTTGATTGCTTTAGGGTTTTGATTGGATTGTTATGTGTTTGTTGTATTTATTAAGTTTAATAGGGGATTTTATTTATTTATTTACTAATTTATTTGCGGTATGAGGAAATTAGATTAACATGCAAAAACACGAAGACGGATTTTGAACAAAAATCCTGGTAGGGCCGGACTCAATACATGTAGTTTTTCGGGAAATTTTGGTAAAATTTACACTACGAAGCAAAAAGGTTGGGCGGCCGCGGCCTCGTCCGGCCCGTATAAAGATCCGCCAGTGCGAAAACAACCAATTACAAATAAGTGGCAAGTAAATGGGCAACAAGCTGTGACGCAACCCTTTTTATGGCAAAACCTATCCTACTAAAAACGAAGCTATGAGTCTTTAAGAGTCGAGAAATTATTATGCACGACCAGTTGGACCCTGTTTAGGAATTCTAAGGCCTCTGGGGCTAGGGAACCAAATGATCAAAGACAAATGGGTTAGGTTTTTGTTTGGTAATTATGGTTTGTGTTAGGGCTCCGGTGTGAATAGGACAGAGAAAAAGAATATGTGCATGTTACTTGATTTAGCTTAAGTTGAAATTTCTGGTATTTTTCTTTGCTGGAAGTGAAGTAAATCGAAAGTGTTGCCTGCTGGAATCGATCGCTTACCCATTATCCAGATGTAACTTGGTTTTTACTTAACAAATAAAACATCTTTTAACATTCTGTTGGAATGTTGAGACTTTCTTCAGATTAGTGAAGGAAAGTAAGTTCCATTGATTGCATAGCCTTATAGCAAACATGATTTTGGATCGAGTGTTTTCGGATTCCAATTACATTAATTCCATGAACCAAACGGGGCCTAAGTTTGAAGTTTGAAGATCAATTCCCAAAAGTGTAAAGTAGATTTGTATTTTTTTTTTTATTGGGAACTTAAGAGTACTAGTTTCTTGATTCTGATACTTGAGCCGCATGTGTCTGGTTATGCGAGTCTTATTTCTTGGTTGCCTCATTTCTTAGTGATATTGCCATCACTCGAGTTTTTTTTACCTAGTTTTCTTTGTCAACTCTCCTCTTCCTTGCTTCCTTTTTTTTTTTTTTTTTGAACAAAAATGCTTCTTTTGCATGCATATAGTTCTATAAGGTCGTGAAGGGCCCACGACAATCACTGACCGCCCTGAATAATCGACTCGGGCTAAAGAGAGAGCCAAAAAAGGATCTTTCGTGTATAATCCTGCATAATCTCGAATGTTCTCAGTTCCGGTACGTAGACCAAATAAGACAATGCAAGCAAAAGTTCCTAGATTCATGGAGATATAGAACAACATATAAGTTATCATGCTTGCATATCCATCATTTGAGTCTCCAATTATTAGATGTTATATAGAATTATAATAAGTGTCTTTACCTCTGTTTTATTGGGACCATGACAAATGCTTGACTATATCTTAGCCATTTTCTGCATCACTGCATGTGCCTTAAAACTCACATTACATCCAGCCTGTACCTTCTTCACCTGCTTTTTCTTCATGATACTTTTGAGTTTGCGGTCAGTTATGCCATTTTTCTGATTTAAAATTGACATGAATTTGATTTTGTAGTTTTAAGATCAATTATTTTTAGAGATTGTCACTTCTGTATTTAGCATTGTCATTTTTGTACTCTTGATATTAATAAGTCTGTCACCAATTTTGCATCTTGATCGTGACCTTTTGAACCTCAAAAGGTCGTAATGCATGCATCCATTTTTGGAGACCTTCAGTTTTCTGGAATTTTGCAATACATTAATCATGATTTAGTTTTCTAAGCTCACATCCGCTTAGCGTTTATAAATTACTCTATAATGGCAGGAGACAATCACTCAGCCCCAAGATTCAGGAGAAGCTGACTTGTTTGCATGTCCTGTGTGTTTTCAACCACTTATAAGAAAAGGCCCTCCTGGTTTCAATCTGTAAGTTCAACCTTTTCGTGTTAATTTGGTGATGATACTGCATAGAGGTGGCAATGGGCAGGTCTAATGGGTTAAAAAAAAAATGGGAGTTGATTAATCCAATTTTAATTTTTAGTTTTTCGTTATTTATCTGTGTAATACGTGATAATAAAAAAGTATGTTATTTCAGTAATGTTGGAATTTTTTTAATAAAATGATTGAAGAGGTTTTTGCGTTAAAAAATACACTTTGGATGACTTTGAACTCGTTTCCTTTCGAGTTAGTGCTTTTTTTATTTTATATGCTTCACCATTGTAAATTAAACGTAGCCCAAATTGACCAGTTTGTATAGTTTTTTTTTTTGGGAACGGAAAATGCACAGACTAAGGATGAACATTTTTTCCCGAGTACCCGTACCCATACCGTACCTGTACGTACCGATTTTGAGTACTCGGTATAGGTATCGGTACCCACTTTTACTAATTTCGGTATTCGGTACTTTCGGTATCAGTACGGGTACAAATGGTACCGGTACCGAATTCTATATACTATTGAATTTGATTATATGGTTTAATTCGTATTATGGTATTTATGGTATTCGTATCAATTTTACCTATTTGGTACCCATATAGTATTGATACTCGTAATTGTTTACCTACTTGATTCCCGTATGAGTGCTCAAAAAAGAAAAAAATAACAAAATGGTACCAAAACGGGTACCGTACCGAAATACCGGTACTCGTACCTGTATATTCGCTACGGTACTTGGTACCCACTTTTGTTTAAATTCGGTACGGGTACGGTACCGATCTCATCCCTAGCACAGACCCACTAAATCTACTCCTTAATATTATTACACCAATGTCCACTATAGGACTAGAACCCGGCAACCCGCACCACTTGGGGCCCAACACCTTGCTACACTCCTTGGTAGTTGTTACCACCAAGCTACAAGCCCTTTTAGTACTCGTTTATAAGTAAACGGGTCATATATGCCATGTCTAATCTGGCACATGATTGAATCTAGTTTTTTTTCACGGAAACAATTGAAACTTGCAGGCCGGCAATCTACCGTTCAGGTTTTAAGTGTATAAAGTGCAATAAAACATATTCAAGTAAAAACATGTATCTTGATCTTACTCTAATTGCTGGTGCAAAAGAATATGTTGAAGCTCAACCTTCTCGGACTGAGTTATTTCGGTATGAATATGTTTTATCAAACTTTGTACTTAGTTGAGTATTATGTGGAGTTACTCTATCATATCCTGTGAGTTATATTTTTTCTCTTTGAAACACTGCTAACATTGGTCTTATATTTTCATTAGGAGCCCACTTGTTTCATTTTTGTATGAGCGTGGATGGCGTCAAAATTTCAACCTTAGTGGTTTTCCTGGTCCGGATGAGGAGGTTATTTTATTTCCAGTTATCTTTATTTGTATGATTAATTATTATTATTATTATTATTATTATTATTATTATTATTATTATTATCTTCTTTTTCCTATTATTGCTAATTTTCTAGATTACATTTCATATTCAGCCATTTGTTATTGTTACAACTTACAAGTAAAAGGTGACAATTTTGAGCTATTTAGTATTTACTTATGAGCGGGTTAATTTGGGTTATGTTTATCTCAGACGGGTCAAACATAAAATCGAAAAGTTTTCATAAACAGAAACATGTCGAAACATGTCTCAAGTCTGTTAAACATTTTTTTTTTCATGCATACACCCTTCTATATCATCTATAAAAATAATTTTGATGGTATTTTCTCTTTGAAAGGCAAAAAATAATAATGCTATTGAAATAAGATTATTATTATTTTTTTTTGGTGTTGTGTTTGGCACACTAATTAGTTATTGAATTTTCATAATTATCGAAAAAGTGTTTAGAATCAACGTATTCCAATGTCATTGTTAAAACTAGAGGTGGCAATTTCAAATTTTTTACCATTTTACTTATGAACAAGTCAATTCAAGTTATGTTTTATATTTGATAGATAACGAATAAAATGGAATAGTTGAATAAGTCGACAACATCCGAAACTATATGTTTAATGCAGAAAAACCATATAGATGATCATGTTAAAAAAATTATTCTACAGTTTTCTTTCTTTTTTTTTTTTGTAAAAACGCTCAATTTATTCCATAACTAAGAAAATTACATCAAGATAGCAGTCGGGCAACAAGCTGCGCCGCCACCCCTTTCTGAATAGCAAATCCTAATCTACAGTAGAATATAAATTTGGTAATAATAGCAGACTAATCTGTATTTGTATTTGTAATTGTAAAAGTTCGGGTTAAAAAGTGCTTTGGATCAATCCAACCCTACCAGTTTAGACCCTTACCAAAACGTTAGTACATTACTCGTTTTGATCCCTTACACAACCTGCCCATTTAGCCACCTCTAGTCTTAATGGATCAGTGAATTTATTGGTATCAACAGGATTTTCCCATTTTAACATTCTCCAAGTGTCCAAATATATTGAAGGCGTTTGACCAATACTCAAATCAAATATTATTAAATCTATTACCTATATGCTTACTCAAATACAAACTTCTTACTCAAAATTTTGGTCATGCAGTTTAACATGGCTCAAGAGTACTTCAAGCCTGCAGAAGGTGGAATTTTAGTAGATGTTAGTTGTGGAAGCGGTTTGTTCTCTCGCAAATTTGCAAAATCTGAGACCTACTCAAAAGTCATAGCTCTTGATTTTTCTGAAAATATGCTCCGTCAAACTTATGATTTTATAAAAGCCGATGATACACTTTCAAGCTCGTATGTTCTATTCCCAGCCTTCTTTTCTTGATTTTCATCACGAATAACTTACATTGTTTAAATTTACAGCAATCTTGCACTTGTAAGGGCGGATGTTTCTAGGCTTCCGTTCCCATCAGGTTCAATTGATGCAGTTCATGCTGGTGCAGCTTTGCATTGCTGGCCGTCTCCTTCTAATGCAGTATGTTATCTTTTGGCTTTCACGGTCAAGTTTATTACCTTTTTTGATATGTATGTATGTCTTTATTTACATGATTCTTTTACTTAGGAATGACAATTCTTGACATGAGATGAGTATAATTAGAATTTGGGTTGTCATGTCTAACCTGTTTAGTAAACAGGTCGTATTCATGTTGACTTGTTTGAACCGTTTAATTAAATGGGTCGTGTTCAGGTTGGCATGTTTAACAGTTTAAATAAACATGTTGACCCATCAACATTTATCAAACGGGTCGATCCGCCAACCAGTTTATGACCCATGTAACCCATTTATTACAACCCTCCGACCTGTTTAAACGTTATGACTTGATTATAGCCTGTTTACTACCCATCCCACGGTTTGACTTATTTAGATACATGGGTCGTGTTGGGTCACTTGATTTTAAGTGTGTTTGGGTTAGCGTTGACATCTTTTGAAACGAATAAATATACGGGTCGTGTTCGGATAAACGGTTCAACCCGCCAACGAGACACGATTGACAATGTTGGTTTTACTTGTTACAAAAAGCGAAACATAATAATCATAACATTCTTGATAATTTTCACATTTCTTCTTAGTTTTCTTGGAATCTAGAGTTAGTCCTATTTCCCTGGAAACTTGTCGGAATTCTTGAGTTCTGGATTTGATTGGTTTTTCATTTGTAGATTGCAGAAATTAATCGTGTATTGCGAAGTGGTGGTGTGTTTGTTGGTACAACCTTTCTACGATCAAGTTCAGCAACTCCTGCTATATTAAGGCCATTTGATCGGGTAAAAGATCAGTATTTTTTTACCTTTGTAGAATTATTTTCTTCCATAAGTATCTGGATTTCATTCTGTTACATGATTTTCCTCCATTTTGCATTTTTAGGGCCCGCCCCTCATTTCCTGTCATATTAAACACATGTGATCCATAGTTAGGTACACGAAATAAAATCATAAACAAAAATAATAAATTACTTGGGCCTAAACTTTTGGTGCTAAAGCTTAGAGGTGGTAGAATGGGTGGGCTGGTAGGGGGGTCAAACCATAGTTTTTTTGGGTGTGCAAGCTAGGCTAGGTTGGGTTGGGTTTGCCAAAGTTGCTTTTTCCCAATATTTTTGAACGTTTTATATATAATTAGTGTGTCAAACATGATTCGGAAAATCATATTGTGTCAATAGTAATATGTTGTTTCGAATAAATTTGTTTAGGAGGTTTAATGCACCGACAATACAGTTTGGTGATTTTTTATTTGTTTGACCCATTCAACCCCTTTTGAAATGTTTCAACTAGTCCTGTAAACGAACTGAACGCTCATAAATTTGTTTAGGAGGTTTAATGCACCAACAATACAGTTTGGTGATTTTTTATTTCTTTGACCCATTCAACCCCTTTTGAAATGTTTCAACTAGTCCTGTAAACGAACTGAACGTTCATGAACTGTTCGTGAACTTGGTTCATGGGAAGTTTGTTTATTAATAAACGAACGAACGAACACGAACAATTCTTTTTGTTCGTTTAATTAAATGAACAAACATGAACACACCATTTGTTCGTTCATTTATGTTCATGAACGTTCGTTTATTTACATTAGTTTATGTTGTTCGTTTATGTTCGTTTAATTTCAATATATACATAAGTAGTTATATTTATATAAATGTGAACATAAAACAAGTTTTTTTAACTACTTATACAAATATAACTAATTAGTAAATGAGCTTTCTAGTAATAAAAATGAGTTTTTTGTAATGAAACTAATCGTAATTAGTAACCACTTTAGACAAAAAAACTACTTTAAGTTTTTTTTATGTTTGGTCAATTATGAATATTTGTGTTCATTTATAATGATCATTTATGCATTTGATTTATCTTAAATTTTGTAAACTTAGTTACATATTTGTTTCATGTTGATATTTGTAATTTTATGCATGTGACAGAGGCTTGCTAGTACCTATAACAACTTAACAGAAGAAGAGATTGAAGACTTGGTCAAGTCCTGTGGTTTTACAAATTATACATGCAAAATTCAGCAAGCTTTCATCATGTTTTCTGCACAAAAGCCTTGAATATTTGTGTAAGCTAATTCTTTGTACTCAATACTATTCTACAAAGGAAAACTATTTGAAAATGTCCGAGTGAATATGTTATTTCTAATTTTTATTTTTATGTTTTGACATTTTTAAAAGTACAGTTTAAGGATATATTATTTTTTATGTAACACATGTAATTGGGAAAACAAAATATACACACTTGAGAGTAGACAACACAACACAATGATTTATGGTGGCTCGGGTGGATGTATTAGATTCACCTTATGTCTACTCTATCTGGTCCTTGGTCTCCGTCGAGAGTTTGTTTCTGCTTGGATTATCCCTCTAATCCGGTCGAGATCATCATTAAAACTTTAGATCAGTAAGGTAGTGATAATGGCCTCACCTTTCGCTAATGTTTACTCGTGTCTCTACAATTTATTTCTAATTTCAGTAGAGAAAACTACTCACAAATAAAACATAAATGTTTTGAATGTTGCAACAAGCTTCACCAAGCATAGGTGTGGAAAGTGTTCAAAGAGTAGAGATCAATGATCTTGTATATTATTACTAGAAGTCTTGAGTTTTAAATTTTCAAGTTTGGTTCAAATTTGACAAGAATAAGTGTTTAAATAGTATGAAAAAACAACTTTGTATATTTAATCCAAATAGTATTTTAAGCCTATGCATTGTGGCGAGAATTTGATTATCAATTTGATTATCAATATAGTATTGGCACTCGGTATACCAACCGAAAGAGATAACATAGGATCATGGGAAAAGAACATTCATATGTAAACGTCATACGTGCAAAATCCGTGCAACTTAAAAATGACGGTACTAAAATTAACGTTAAAACGTAGAAAAAAACAATAGTAAGGTTACAAAAACCAAAGGCATTTGAAAACTTTATTAAAGTAGAGGGGCTAAACATGATATAAGTATGGTTGAGAGACTAAATTGTATTGGTTAAATTTTACAAAGTAGAGGAACTAAGCATATATGTTAGTAAAGTTAAAAGGGAAAATAAAAGAATATTAAAACTTCATTAAAGTAGAGAGGTTAAACATGTTATTAGCAAAGTTGAGGGATTATTATAGTTAAAGTAAAAATAATGAAATTTGAAAACTTTACTAAAGTAGAGGGGTTAAACATGTATTTAGTAAAGTTGATGGATTAAAGTGTTAATTTTTGTTTTATAAAAATATAAATTGTCATGTGGCAGTATTATGAATAGTGTCATTTTGGGAGTATAGGGATGTTTGCCTTAAATTTGTATTTATCAAATTTTTATAAATCTAGAATTACATTATAAAACGTTACCTTGGTTTATAAAAGTTGTATTATAAGTTTTATAAAAATGCAACAAACTTAAATCGATTATTACTTTAATATATAACATCTAAGTTAGACTGTCCATCGATTCTGGATTTCCTATTACTTGATTATCATGAATTTTGTTCAGCTATTGGCATGGTTGATGTGTTTTAGACTGTGCGTTGACTATGTCTTTTTTATCCTTAAGTTAACCGGTCTTGACGTAGGTATAAAATTGTTTTGTCCCATTTTCTTGATTGCTTTTTCTTGTTTTACATAGTGGACCTACTTAGCGCATATTTGGGTGTCCATCTCCTTATCTTCATCTTTTACCTTATTTTCTCCTTAATTTAAAAGTCATAATTTCTAACTTATGACTTATCGCCTTTTCAAAGCACAAAAACTCTTAAAAGCTTATTTTAAAACCATTACCCAAACATTTTTTTTTTTTAACTTATTGACTTCTTTAAAGAAGTTATTAGTCATTAGAAGGTGAAAATGGAGAACCAATCATGCTCTTAATGATTAGTTATAGGAAAGGGATATGAATATATAAATCATTACATTTAATATTTGTATCACATATTATGTTTTAAAAATAAGAAATGCATTTTATCATACAGGATCTTAGATACATCTTATATATAGAGCATGTAATAAAATTAAAAGTCAAACTGGAATTTTTTTTAAGGGTTAACTTCATTAAAAAAGTGCGTCTTCAAAACAAGGATCACCACCAAACAATTATAACATACACAAATGATACAAGATTCATTCTTTCCAAACAAGAGACTTAAATTTAGACCGGTTCCTAAGCCAAAGGAAAGCCAAAGACTTAATACTCGCCACCACCTCAACTGAATTTAATAACTATCAAAATACATTCCTTATGTTATGTAATTGTTTGAAATATTTTTGGTCTTGTATAAAAGGTTTATTGGTTTCCTTCTAGCATTTCTCTAGAAGGTTATAAAACAAAACCTGTTGAAAGTCAAACTTATATGTTGAACCTTTAGAGGTTTAACCTAGTACCTTTCCATCCATGCAAGCAATTGAAGGATCTTTGATATGCAATTATAGAACTTTATAAAAGACATAACTAAGTTCAATAGACATTTTATGCTTTGAAAAAAAATAAGACTGTCAAGCAAAACTTTATAAAAGTTAAAGGGGTAGGTGGGTGGGTGAATTTTGATATAATTTGGGCATAGGGTAAAGAGCAAAGAAGAGCAAAGTCACATGATTTGAAAGTGTGGTGGCTTAAAATACAAGATGGATGAATAATGAATATAGATGAATGAATCAACCCCCATGTGGATGTGAGTAATTTAAACCAAAATTACACAAAAAAAAAATATCATTAATCAAATATGTAAATTAATAATAAAGAACTAAAGTTTTCCCGCACGTTGCGGCTTGAAATCGATCATGATCAGTTCAGTTTATTACAGTATTAATATTGTATTGCGGTATGCAAGTGAAAAATAAACCCTAAAAAGAATGTAGTGATATGTCCAAAAAGGACAACTACACGTGTTTTACATCGATCGAAGAAAATGAATAGGATTTCTCGCACTACACAGTGGGCTTTCGGTCCGTATGGGTTGGATGTTACCGATTTAGTGTGTGATGGTCGTGTCACTCGGTTTAACTTACGATGACAAAAAAACATTATAGCTAATACAACTTTGTTTGTGAAAAAAATTATACATGAATGTTGATTAAATTGTAAAAACAAATATCGGTACCCATACTGCTGTTGTTCGAACAGTATCAATTTGGCTTGCCATTGTAGGAAAAAAATTATATTTAACCCGTTCGAATTAAAATAAACATATTGCAATGTGATCTAATAAAGTTACGCATAAAATAAAAGCAAATTGTAAAAATCAATAATTTAGTATATTATAAATTAGCTATAAAAAAAAAGTAAATGCACGGTTGTTTTATCATTATAGTTTTTTTCCCTAAAATTGTATAAAAATCACATGGCATTATGGTTGTAAAAATCGCGATGCGGTATCATTTCGGTTAACTAGGGAGTTACGAGTACTCAGCCATAGTCTGACGGTACTCGGAGATGACTCGTCAAGTACTCAGCCTAGGTGAAGAGTACTCGGGGACTACTCATTGAGTAATCGATGCCTAGACGAGATTTTTACAACCATGCATGTCATCCATGTGTGTGCTCAAACTAAAAAGTTGTGGCCAAATTTTAAAAAAATGGAAACTTTATTTACTGTAGCTAATGTAGCTACATTGTTGTAGGAATAACATAAAAAAGTTCTGCAATATTAACAAGGAAAAAATTAATCTAAATATGTAAACTATAAAGAATGTTTAATTAGGAATATCATAATAAAAAAAAACTTCTATAAGACGGTGGAATAAAAAACTTGTAGTTCTTTTTGAAGAAAACATAAGTTGGTTAAAAAATGGAGGGTGCAGAGTGCACTTTAAAAATCCAGAGTCATGAGGGAGAGATCTCCCCTCGTGCGGCTCAAACGCTGACCATTCTGTTTGTTCTCACTTCTTTTTCTAAACATCATTTTTTGTTTAGAGTTAAATGTCAATTTCATTACGTGCTTTGTTCCAGTTTGCTACTTCAGTAAAAAAAGTTTCTTTTTGTAATTGACCACATGAGGTTTGGATTTTCTTCCTATTTTTATTGTTTTCGCTAGCTCAATTAAAAACTGACGTTAAGCCTGAGGTTTAGATTTTCTTGTTATTTTCGTCCTTCATTAAAGTGGCAAAATGACAACCCTACTCCTGACTTTAACGTCAGTTTTTAACCGAGTTAGTGAAAATGACGAAAATGACAAGAAAATCCGAACCTCAGGTGTTCAATTGCAAAAAAAAAACTTTTTGTACTAAAGTGACAAACTACACCAAACCTCAGGGTTAATTTTTAAGAACAAAAGGTTATTTATTATTATTGTATAAAATTATAGACAAACAAACAAATTCATTCTAAACAAATTCAGGGTTAAACAAATTTCCGGTACGAACAGTACGAATCAAACAAAAAAAGGACGGTGGCATTTTTGTAATTATAAACAAATCTCTTTTTTTTTTACAAAACCCACAGTACCAACCATAAATCTCAAATTCATTCTAAAAATCCTAACAAAAACCCCAAATTAACAACACAATTGAAGACGATCAAGCAAGATAAAGCTCAATATCATCGAAAACTGGAAAACCAGAGGTAATATGTGATTTTTATACGATTTTTTCCAGTTTTCATGCTATGAAAAGGTGTTCGATAAATGTCTAAAACAGAGGATATGATGTTTATTATTTTTTTATGAAGAACAAGATTTCAAGTCTATAGGCTTTTGAAGTTGTTCTATGTAGAGTACTTTTTTGTGAAACTTGGTATAGCATGTTCTATGCAGGGTAATTTTTGTGAAACTTGGTATAGCATGTTCTATGCAGAGTAATTTTTGTGGCACTTGGAGCTGAGAAAGAGACAACATGAATTTGTTTAAAGCAGAGGATCAGCAAGAACATGATGAAATGAAAGAAGGATCTGCTATAAAATTACTCTACACTATAAACCACTGCTGATTACTCTAGAGTATTTGTATAGCGTAATTATAACTAGAGTAATTATATAATTACATTTTCTTCAGTAGTAATGGTTTGGTTTCTGGAGTAATTTTGGAACTAGAGACTGAATGTTTCTAGTAGAGTAATTTTTGGAGTTGTAGAGTAATTTTTAAAGTAGTTATTGCATATCTTTGTGGAGCAATTTGTGAAGTAGTTATGGATTGTTTTGTAGAGTAAATTATGTTTGTTTAGTATTTTTGTGAAGTAGTTATTGTTTGTTATGCATTTTTTTTTATAAATAAGCAAAAATGTTTCTATTAGTATATATATAATTTATCTTTTTCTCACAATTGATTTTTTCTAATCAACTCGATTTCAATGTGAATTCGATTTTCAATTTCAGTTTGGATTCATGTTTAAAATACCCGGTTAGATGAACACTGAGCTCACATAAATATCTATATCTATATATATATATATACTAGCTGATTACCCCGGGAAGGTCCCGGGTTGAAAAATTTAATATGATTTCATAAAAAATGATAAAAGAAGAAAACCCAAATCACGAAAAGAGTAAATAACTTAAACATAATCAATCTTAGTTAAAAAAAAAACATTTACTTAAAAAGTCAAAAAAATAAAAAGCATAAACCATATTAAACATAATACAGTATTAAAAGGATAACCTTCAACATATAATCATCTTCACGTAATTTAAAATATGTTACAATTTGACTTTGACTTATATAGATGTAGAATTCATGATAAGTGTTGAAAAATATAACCATTCTAATAATACTAATACTAATAGTAATAATTATTACTCTTGTAATTAAATAAATAAAAAAAATAACCTTGCTATAAGGTGACACCATGTGTTGCAGTGTTGCGCGATTCTTTCTCCTAGTTTCTCTTGATGAAGTATACCTATCCATCTTTAGAAGAGTAAAATTCCAATGATAGCATGGCGATTGGCTGAATTTCAACATCGTAGATAAGAACCTGGTTTAAAAGAAAAAACATGTTTAATGAATAACCTGAACACTTTGTGTTTTTTTTTTCTGTATGAACATAACCCCACAAAAAATAGTCGTTTTTTTCTCCGTTTTTTATATAGCACTATGGTACTCGTTGGAAAGATAATAAAACGCTCGTTAATTTGGTGTAATTTTTTTATTTAAAAAATCTCGAATATAAAAGATATTAACGTTTAAAAATTATGGGAAGAACATAAGAGAGAAAAATTTAAATTTGTTTTAAATTCTTTTTTCTTAAAATAACTCAATTTAATTTTAGTAATTGAGAATTGAGAGATAGAGAGATAAATTTAGAGTTTTATGTTTATCTTTTTTTTAATTAAAAAAGAAAATAATTCAAAAACACTATAATCTTTCAATTATGATGCCACGTGGCAGTTTCATGGAGAGGTTGAAGGCACCATTGCACGCCACGTCAGCAATGTTCAATTCTTTTATATATATTAATAGATAATAGATAATAGATAATAGATATTGCAAAGCTAATAATCCTACATGTCATAATATTATGTAATCTCTCCTTTGAGAGATGCCACATAGGATGTGATGTGGCATATATATATATTGCAAAGCTAATAATCCTACATGTCATAATATTATGCAATCTCTCCTTTGAGAGATGCCACATAGGATGTGATGTGGCAACTCTAGACCAATTAAAAAAAGGAATAAATATGGTTTAAATATGGTTTAACTTAATCTATTAAATACTTAATCTACTAAATGTAAATATTAAACATTTATTTTTTTCTCTCTCATGTTTCCTCCCATAACTTTTAAACGTTAATATCTTTTATATACGAGATTTTTTAAAGAAAAAAATTACACCAAATTAACGAGCGTTTTATTATCTTTCCAACGAGTACCATAGTGCTATATAAAAAAACGGAGAAAAAAACGACTATTTTTTGTAACCTGACAGGTATTGTGTCAGGTTTGGGATTAGTTTAAAAAAAATTGTGGGTTTGGGTCGGGCCTGGGATTAGGTGATACCTGACCCAATTACCTGAAACCACATACCCAAATACCCATATACCTGATCATATACCCATGAATTTTTTAACGCATCACATAACCCTTAGACTAATGCATTTGATATTTCAGTAAATAACTTTTTTTCCTTATTTCATGTTAGTTCTTTTTAGAATGATCGATTACAAACTTCCGAATTCATTTGACATTATATAATATTTTGTAATGGCACTAGATTTATACCGCAGAAATTCGTTTTTTTTATATTTGAATATGATAACTTATGGCAGAGATTTGTTTAAAATAAATAATAATAATAATAATAATAATAATAATAATAATATTAATTAATCATATATTGGCAAGTCATTAATTATGTTGTCATATTAGATATTTTATTATGTCATATTAAATATTTCAACCCGGAACGCTCCCGGGATAAAAACTAGTTCAATAGATATAGTATAATTGGGTTATTAAACAGTAAACATTAGAGTATGAACTTTTATGGTTAATGTGTACGATTTAAGTATCGATGGTTAGTGATTGATAATTTAAAATGATGAATATAACTTATACTTATTTACAAAAATTACCGTTTGAGCATGTGTTTGGTAGAAGTCCGATTTTAATATACCAATGGGTGATTGTCCATTGGTAAATGCAAAGCCTTTAAAACACTTAGGTTGTGGAAGGTCTTGGGTTCAAGTCTTACAGACCACGAGATTTAAAAGAAATTAACCTTTCAAAAAAAACTATTAATTAATATAATAATGTACGGAGTATCTAAATCTAGTATGTTATAATGCTTGATTGTTACTTCAACAACATTCTAGAGCTTCTATTGTGATTTCCATGCTTTTAGACAATTCTTAAGTAGTTACAATTTGTATTTGCTTCTAGAAAACTCTACTAGTTGACAACTCGTATTATTGTTATTGTTATTTATGTGCAAAAATTTATTTATTGAACAATGCATTGTAAAATTTTAACGACGAGTTATTATCTGATTCTTTTAAAAAAAAATTATTTTCTTTTTACTTTATCTGAGTTTCAATTTTGGGTACATTTTATTAAAATAAACATTTTACTTAGCATGTTATCTAACAACACACTTAGTGGTGGAGACTGGACTTTTTTTTTCTTTCTCATGGTGTCCGAATCTTTTACTACTTGCGTTTATGTAAAATTTTATAAAATCAAGCAAAAATTTAATTACCTTATTTAATTTTTGACCGTTAGCTAGCTGTCAACAGCAAGACTTTTGAAATTTCACCCGCTAGCTTATGTGAGCTTCGTCGCTTGGGCTAGCTCGCGGCACCCTTCGCTGACCAACGTTATGAGCCAGGCTATCCACCTAGATCACATTGTGGCTCACGACAGGCTGCTCACGAACTATAACGGATAGTCTTAGTTGTTAAATAACAACTGATCATCTTTCAAACAAATAGAAAACTATAAAGATTGTTGCAATTACATTAAACAATTGTTCTATATTATAAATGTAACCAAGTTGCACTAAAAACATATAAATAGTAAGAAAACCTTGTAAAATTTACACACGTATTTTTTTTTAACGGCCAACTAAAGAATCGCCGGGTACTCTCGTACGCAGCCTCCATTGGCAAAGGGAAGCCCACAGACTCGGAGCCGAACTCACGAGCCTCGCGGCGGCCCAACCCGCACGCACAAGAGCCCCTAGCCCACCCGTGTGCCAGTTCCAGGGAAAACCCGGCCCGCATTCCCGCCCAAAGGTACGACGGTAGCAAACCGGTAAAACATGGCTGGCTCAGGAGTCGAACCCATAACCACAAGGACAAGTGTTTCTCCCTCATTACCTAATACCACTCCACCACAAGAATGGGTTAAAAGATTTGTTAATTATGAAGAAACCGTCATATCATGATACCATGGTAGTGTGTCGTAGGGCTTCAAACTCCAAGATTAAATCTTGGAAAAAGTTTTTAGGTTTTCCTCAAAATTAGGAAAATTTAAGCCAATCTTAAATGAGTTGGTGTCATTATCTTGGTCAAATATTATGCTTAAACCACTGGTTAATCACCTTTGCTTCTTCTTGTCTTTCAAATCTTTTTTAATTCCACTTTAATAATTTGACCATAGTTATTGAGTAGTTGTTGAATGTTGTTGCCATGTTCGTTTCCTTTCTAACCGGTTTTTCTCCTCCTTGTCTTCAAATATCTACATGATTAGAAGAAAAGCGTATACAAATACATATACTACATGTATGCATACATGCATGCCTATTATATATAGATTTTACTTTATTTGATAAACCTTGGTTTAATTGAGAACTTAAAAAACTATTCTGAATCATATATTTCTCTAGCACAAAAATAAAAAAATAAAATCTCTAAGGCAAAATTTTTTTTTTTGTTAAATCGCCATTTTTTCCTGCAAGATTTTTTTTTACATTTATATACATATATGTATATGTGTGTCTAAAACTATAAAAAAATATTATTGTACATATATGTACATAGGGTAGGGTTTCTGTAGGAATATTGGTTTGTGTGAGAAGTGTAGGAAGGATTAAAAATTGATATATATGCATATTTTTTGACGTATTCATGATGTTTTGGATTGTTTTGCTTAGAAAAACACCAAACATAACAAATTAATAACCGAAAACAATGTATTTCAAACAGAGTGTTTTAAGTAATTACTAGGGTGTTTTAAGCAGAGTGTTTTAAGTTATTACTAGGGTGTTTTACCTGTAATTTAAGTTTAATGACTATAATACACTGGATTGTGTTTTAAATTTTTGTATATTGTTGTGTTAAGTGTTATCAAGCCAAAACAACCCAATACATCATTCCAAAATAAAAAACATGATGCGTACATGTTAATTCTTAATCCTTCCTACACTTCTCACAAAACAATATTCCTACACAAAACATTATTTGATTCACCCGAACCCATCACCCATGATTACACACACATACTGTGATACCCCGCAATTTCAGGTTCTCACTTTAACTAAACTCTAGTTACTTGTAGTTACATTCCTTGCATTCTACTTAACTAGGGTTAGTTAGATAAGTCACACGTTGCACAGTTATAGGTTAATAACTGCATGAAGTGGTAATTCGGGGAATTACTAAACTATATACATGAGTAGTGAACCTCGGACGTTGGTGAATGGTGAAATTAGATAATTGTGAATTAATTGATTGAGATTGACTGCAATTACGTGCTTCTGTGAAACTATGTGCAAACTGTATGTGATTACGTGAACTTAAACCGAACACATTATTAAAAACTGTAATGGATGAACCATTAGGATGGTTGGGGTCTTAACACATGGGGCTACACTTGATATGGTCTAAAATAGCGAAAACGTCGAAGAAAACACGCAATACACTGGACCAGAGCACCTGGAGCGACGCAAGGCTGAGTGAGTGGCCGCTCACTCAGACCGAGCGGCCGCTCGCAGGACTCCGACGTGTTAAACCGACCTAAAACCCCTATTTAAGCAATCTTAAGCCCCAAGTACCCCATAAACTCAACCCTAATCGCCCCTACTGCCTATTTACGAAAATATTAACCTCAAACACATGCTAAGGCTCAAGAACATCAATCGGGAAGCTTGGAGAGCAATTGGTTGATGGTTTTGAAATGCTTTAGGTATAATATTCAATCTCTTATGTTTTAAACTTCTCTAATATGTTTTAAAACATCATAACCGAGTTTTTCCAGGTCTGAAACGTTTTCATAAAGATTAAAACTTGTCATTCATAAAGATTAATGGGGTTAAACGTGAGGTTATGCGATGATTGTTGTATCTATTGCATGAGTTGCATGTTCTTGATGTTTTAGACTTATAGGGTTTATGATTGATGATGTATCTTGCTAGGTTTTGATCAGGTTATATCTTAAGACTTATAGGGTTTATGATTGATGATGTATCTTGCTAGGTTTTGATCAGGTTATGTCTTATTGATATGGTAGGATGATTGTTGAGTATTATTGATCGATTATATGCGTAGATGATTGATTATAACTAGGGTTTGTGCATGTTTAAAATCTGGACAGAATATTTAAGTCAACTTGCAGAGGATGTAACGTGATGTTAAAGTGCTTGTTTTGATGATTTATTTGCATGAAAACATCGTACACGGTCTTAGCTTTTCATAATGGGCAAGATCATCTGATTTGGACGTCGTTTGATAGGTTTTTGGAATTTTCTTTGATTAAAGGTTATATCAAATTTTCGGATTAGTAAAATCGGTCAACTTTAGACGATCATAACTTGAGTTTTACAAAGAATTAAATTATGAAATTTGGACAGTAGGTCAACATTGGAATAACTTGGCTTTTCCAAGTGGATTCATCCCGTTTGGATGAATACACAATGTTTGGGAATTTTTCTACTAATCTGATCTGTTGTGAGTATTTTCTGGACATAGCTGTATTGTATGATTTTTCATAATATTTTTGTAAGGTTTTATCATGAAATAAAAATATGGACTTGTCCGGTAGTCACCCTGGAATATTTAGTAAAAGTTTGGGAGTCTAATTCACTGGATAAGTATTTTTAGTCAATTAGTTTTCACAACGCATAATCTGTCCTAAAAACGCAGATTATGTAACATACACTTATGTGGCTATTTGGAGTCTTGTATGACTTGTATTTGACATGAACTTATGAGCACTTATATGAGGTGTATATGAAGTGCATAACTAATTTTAAGTACTGTGTTCACCAACGGGTCCGTAGGGTTTACTTGCGTATTTAGAATCATTAGGTGTCACTCACACGGTTTTGAACTTTTAAACGTCTTGGACAAACTGGTCATATGGTGTAATGATTTACACATATACTCACTTAGTGACACATGTAATAGGTAGTCGGTAGCACATGCTATTGTGAAGTTTGGATTAATTACTTGCATCCTAAGGTGAGTTTCACTTCTTATTCTCAAAAGCATGCGTCTCGGGTTTGAGACAACTTACTTAACTTTTTCTAGTCCGGTTTGGGACTACTACACATCTCGGGTTTTGGGATGCAATGACTCCTTGTGTGGGTCGGGTTTTGCTAGTTTCACACTCCGTGTCCTTGATGAACTAAACTGCATTCTATCACGGAAGTCCTTCACTATTTACCGAATGAGTTGCTGAGTTATGGCAAGCGGGTTACTAGTTGATAGCGTTATTAGGTTTGACAAACCTCACACCGTGCTGGAAGCCGGGCGTGAACTACGACCTTAGATTTTATCATTGTTGATAGGCAATGATGGGAGGCAAAAACTAGCTCGCGGGGCGAGTGCATCGTTTGAATAGCAATTCGGTATATCATTGTTTAGTTATCATGAATGGGTTAGCTACCCTTGGCATACGCTGAACTAGTGGTTCTTGGTTTTGGTTATTGATTACTACTTTCGGGTTTGTGTAACCTAACTGTTGTTCTTGGTTTGGGAAACCTATACCTTTACTTGCCTTACTTTGTGAACTCACCAACTTTATGTTGACACACGATAGCATGCTTTTGCAGGTCTCTAGGTTCGGAGCACGATAGGACATGCATCATTGTGTCATGGGTTGTGAACATTATTTAACTTATACTTTGCTTTATATTCAATGGATTTATTTTGGACGCGTTGTTTTGCGCATGAACTTAAACGATTATGTTTGATTTACGCTTCCGCAACTTATCTAAGCTTTTTGGTTAAATGTTAAAACTATATTTTTTGAAAACGAGCTAAATGGTTTGGGCATTTAGAGTCGTTCATATGACTTATGGCTATGGGGATCCTGGTATGTCACGCTCCTCGCGGTATAAACTCCGCAGTGGAATTTGAGGGTGTGACACATACACAAGTAAAAGTGTTTGTAATTGACTAAACACTCAAAGTTTGTGACAAGAACATAGTATATACACACATATGCCTAAACATACAATATACATACACATGCATATACATAATCCACGAGTACATGTGAGTGTATATTGTTGCATATAAGTCACCTAATCGGATCCATGAAACTCCAAAAATAAACTTATATAAACTTGTAGTTTTGAGAAACATATGTTAAAAATTGGCCAACATGTGTTAATGGCATTTTTACACAACAAGCTCTAAAAACATATGTTAACTTACTATGTTATGTATAAATTTTTAACAGATCTACAATGTGGTAACATGTGGTAAACCAAGACACCAGTTTTGACACGATTGATTATGTTATGGTTATAAGCAACAAGAGTAACAAGAATTTTTCAAGGTACACAAGTTAAAAACCGTACATCTTTTCAAAAGTACAAACAACAATACGTAATAATCATCACATACACGGACAATAACAGTGTACACATTGTCCAAAGACGTACGAATCGGGTGAACAACTTGCATGGTAAATAATCAAGTACACAGACTTAAGTTGTCCTTAATAATCTAGGGCACCTTCGTACGGACATTAGCACATCAGATTCAGTCCCATATTTGCAGTCAGACATCAGGTGAGTTCTCACGACCCCTTTTTACTGTTTTCTTACTTTTGGGGGGAAAACATGCGTACAAGTTCAGTTACATTTTAACTATTATGTGAACATGAGACAATAACGTTCAGAGTACTCATAAGCCCCCGCGTCATTCATTTCACTGTAACCATTAGCTATGGACTTAACCATGAAACACCGGAATAGATCTATTAGATTGACACCCCCACTCTTGGATAGTCGCTCTAACCGGATTACAGTCATCAAGAAAGTGCTTGTATTGCACATTTATTCATTGTCTTTAGTGTACACTGAGTGAGGTACAAAACGTCAATGTTTGGTTACGGGTTCATGTTAGTCACATATTAATCACTGTCTTAGCTGGGCAATGGTTCAGTCTATCATGGTTTACACATCTACACATCAAAACCCGTGAACTCACCAACTTTATTGTTGACACATTTTATTTTCATGTTTTTTCAGGTAATTAAACATAGAGCATGGAACTTGGGAGAGTTGCGCACCATCGTGGGATATTTGACCGCTCTTTTGTTTGAATGATTTTAGAACTATATCATTTGAAGTTACGGTTTTAAGACAATATTTTCTTTGAAATGTTAAACAATGTCGTTTTTATAATATCTTTGAATTTCATTAATTTGATGATTGCGTGACTCTTGTGCTTGAAAACCTTTCGAAGTCGCATTTCGTGTTTCCGCCTAGGCGGGGTGTGACAAGGCCGCTCAAAGATTTGTGTCCTAATCTGTATCTATTGGAGAACTTTAAGAACTGCAAGATTAGGGATCAGGTTAGGGTGCTGGGTGATGTGACCTCGTTTATGTGGGATCAGTTCATGCTTTCGGTTGCAGGGGTCGAGATAATGGAGTTGGCGCGTATCCATATGCTGCTGATCTTGGTGAAGTTTGCTGATAAAGGGGACTTATGGCGATGGGAAGGGTTTTCGGATGGTGCTTTTTCCGTTGGTTCGGTCAAGTCTCTGTTATACTTTGGTGTAATTTTAGCGATGTGTTTGTGATGTAGTGGTGTAGGTGGATCCCTCTTAAGTGAAATATTTTCATTTGGCGTGCGGAAATGGGAAAATTCCCACGGACGGTGCGTTGCATAGCAGGAATATTCTAGTCTCGGACCTTAGTTGCTCTTTGTGTGGCTCGACTGAGAAAACTGCAGAACATCTCTTTACTGCGTGCCCTTTCGCGACGATTCTTTGGAAACATCTTAGCGTCTGGTGTGGTGTTCCGAATTTCTTTGTATTCTCGGCCAGGGATCTCTTGGAGATGCACAATCATTCAGGGCTGGTTGGTAAAAAGGAGATATTTCATGGCTTGATCATTGTGGGTTGCTGGAGTATTTGGCGGGTGAGGAACAAGCCTAAATTCGAGAACATGACAGTCAGGATGGAAGACATTATAAGCGAAGTCAAGTTGATTGGTTTTCTGTGGGCCAAGAATAGAACTAGATTAAGCTCTTTATCTTGGTATAGTTAGTGTAATTTTGTAATTATGTAAATGTGGTAGTAGTGGTTTTGTGACCTTCCTGTTTTGTTGGTATTTTGGCCGTTTTTAATGAAGTATACCTTTAAAAAAATTTATTATTTTTTTAATGATAAAAGTAAAACGAGTTGGATTAATGATAAGAATAAGAAGATAAAATAGAAGTAGCTATTGCTGAGCCACTATTTGCAATTTGCAAATAAAGAAAGATTGATTAGATTTTGATTAAGGAGACCAAATTAAGTGGAGTCTTGATTTATGACCAATTATTGAATTCCATGCTTTAGTGTGTTCTCCATTAATATGACTAGTGATCTCATAGGGTGGGCGAACATGTCTTGCATAATTTTGGCGAGGAAGAAATGTAGGGAAATGATAAATGCATCGAGTTCCATTTTATAGATTAGCTCCTTTCATAAAAAAAGAATAAGGTTACAAAGTCATATATCAAGTTTAAAATGCATTTTCATCTAAGTGATTTAGATAAAATTATAAATTTGATTCTTAGAATTCGTTTATTATAGAATTGATAGTATGCAAAAGTTGATTACATCCCATTTAAACGATGTGTGCCCGTCACACGAGTTTAGTCCATCTTTTCATATTTTTCTTTTCACTTTCTTCAACTATCTTACTCTTTTGTCTCTAAATCTTGTGCAGAAATCATATTATCTTCATGGGGCTTCCCTTCAAACAGTCGACATGGGAAACGATAAATTTAGGACATCTATGGTCTATGTTAATAAAGTAACTTACTAACTCGAGTTGGCTTTTAAGTGGAATCAAAGTCTACATTTTGTTAGGTTCATCTGAATATCTATCTTCATTTATATAATCTAGCTAAATAACACATTTTATGTCACACCCTCAAAATCCACTTGCGGAGTTTTACCGCGAGGCGCATGACAAACCAGGATCCAAACCAACGATCACAATAAACAAGTCTAAATGTAATTAATGCAATACCAAAACATAGTTTTAAAATCCCGTTTACAGCGGAAGCTTATTCAAAATAAAGTTCAACATAAATAACCAAAGTTCAATGTTTATGAAATCATGCAACTCTATCTAGACGCCGTGCAGACGCGTGCGCCCTAGTTCCATGTGCTACCTTAGCGACCTGAGAAAACATGTAAAAGTTTACGTCAGCACAAAAATGCTGGTGAGTTTACAGGTTTGCAGTTCAAGTACCAAGTCCACCTGTCCATACTATAACAAATAGAAAACCAGTATACGCTAGCTAGGCGTACGTTTTGTTACTACCACGATTGGAAAACCATTACTAACTCGAATACCAGTTGTTGTGCCCGAATAGTTCCAAATGTTCCTGTTGTTCCTGTTTGAGACAATATGCACTCGCCCGGCCCTCCAAGCCGACGAGCGGGGTTGGTCACTCCCAATAGCGCTATTCACATTTCCCCGTTGTGCAAACCCGCACATTCATGGTTCCCCCCGGGACTTCCAAAGATCGTGTAGTATACGTTAGAACCCATAGTATGACAGTAGTTACCAAATAGTTTTAACACATGTTTTCTCCCCCGAAAGTATAAAACCAGTTTAAAAGAGGGGCCGTAAACTCACCTTAAGTTGCTTTACTCCTAATCCCGAGTAAACTCAGCTGCTATGTTAGTCCCGTACAGTGGCGACCTAACATACGACAGTTACAAGTACTTAGACTAATAACCCGCAGGTTAATTAGTCCCTAGATGTCCAGACCATAACCAAGTTCGTTTGAAAATACCGTGACTGTTTAACTGACCCAAAGTACAAGACTCGACATCCCATTGGTGACCCGAGACTCCCCATGTTATGTTTACGTTCTAAAACATACAATAACGCAAGTACATTTAACACACGTTAACGTTCAACAAGTTATAGCACATAGTTCACGTATCACCGAAATACATCCAAATATATGTTACCAAGTTATTAGACATGTTACGGGGTTCCTAGCATGTTACTACATGTCAAATCGGGTTTCGGAATGCTAATTTACACTTACAGCAGCAGTACACGCGATTAGGGCGGCTAATCGCATGTCATGTCACGCGACTGGGGCTAATCGCCCCTTAAGCCACGCGATTAGGGGCTACTCGCCCCTGTTGACTGGCGATTGGGCTACTCGCCCCAGTATCACGCGAGTGGGGCCTAATCGCCCCTATGGCATGCGAGTGGGGGCCTACTCGCCCCTGTTACATGCGATTAGCAAGGCTACTCGCCTGTAGCCTTGCTGTTCCGGTTTTTCGCGCGTTTAACGCTCCAAATCAGATCCAGAGCGTGTGTAACTACCCAATATCATCCCAAACACTATCCTAAACATGTTTAACCCAAAACCCTTCGTTCATCCTCGTAAAATCAGTCCTGCATGCAACTAGAGCAATCCAAACACATACACGTAGCATGCAATATCATACCAACATACATAACAATAACCCTAATAATCAATTAATCAGGTTTCTATCATCATACTATCAATATCAATTCTGACCTAGCATGATAACACATCAAAACATCATCAAGATTCACAAAAATCCTATCTTTCTAATCATACATACCCATAACGCATGTTTATTAATTATAATCCGATTAATAACTCTTATTGACGATTTTCAGAAAGCCTTTTCGTTTATGAACAGGTCTGGACCATTAGGGATTGATTAAAAACATTTACAAAGTGTTATGGATGAGAATCAAACCTTGGAATTGTAAAAGATTGATGGTTAGACCTTGAAACCTTGTGTTTTTGATCAAAATCGCCTTCCAGAGGTAGTTTCAGTGTTTGGGGCGGTTATGGGACGACTAGGGTTTGTCTAATTGAGTTTAGGAGTTTAAGTGTTGTATTTATAGGCGTTTCTAGTCGTCCAGCCCGTTCCATGCGATTGTGCAGGTTTATACGCGAGTAGGGTGCCTAATCGCATGACTGTTCATGCGATTAGCCCTATTCGCCTGTAGGGATCCTCCTACTCGCCCCAAAGTCATGCGATTAGGCTATCCACCAAGCCTAATCGCCTATAGCCCCTATGTTGGTGTGTTTTGCGCGTTAAACCCCGTTTTAACATATGTTAATGCATATTCATGTACCGACAAGTCACATAATGATTGTAAACACATAACACAAGTAAATACACATATTTACACTCGTTCACCAATTCCCGGGACTCGAGACTCGTACGTTCCGTATGCCCTGACGATCCTACAAATCGTCACCGTTTGTACACTTGGTTAAGGACTGACATCTACCGAACCTCTAGACCAACATCCAATGATCTTCTAGACTAACCAATAGTTCCCGAACCATATCCCGACTTAACTAGCCCAGTTACGTACAATATACGCGTGACTCGCTAAGGTAGACTTTCATCTAGACAACGTTCTTAACCCGAATTTGTCAGGTGTCACATTTTATATACTCACAAAATTATACAGATTGGTGAATAGCCACCCTTTAAATATTCAGGGTCATCATTGTTTTTATGATTTTTTTTTTCGTATTATAGAAATTCCAATGAAGGATGTTTAATTGTTATCTTTATTTTTTTTTCTCTATAAATAAGGTGGATTTTAGAGACTTCATCTGTCAAGATCATACTTAATTTTTTTAATCAGTGAACAATATGTAACTTTCGTAGTATTTAGGTGTCTTAGAATATCTCTAGAATCGTGCAAACATTTTAAGATTAAAGAGTTAATTACGTGGTTAGTCCCTGTAGTTTCTTTAAAGTTTCAAGTTTAGGTACTAATAGTTTCAAGTAACGAGTTAAGGTACTAAGATTTGTTTTTGTAACAATGTTGGGTACTAAGACTAACGATCGTTAATTTTTCTGTTAACTTTAGGTAAATTGACAAAATTGACTTTTTACAAAGTAGAGGGGTCATTTATGTGAAACTCTACTTAAACAAGGAAAGAAGAAAAAAAAAGCAAAAAGGGGGTCTGAGACGGGTTTCAAACCCAGGACCGGTATGTGTAAGGGGGGACGCCCAGCCAATTGGGCTGGGTTTGTTTTCGTGATTTCTATGATTTCAAAATTTATTTATATAGAAACCTGAAAACCACAATCTTCCCCATTTTTAACTCGGTTTTGAAACTTCCATAAACGAAAATAGCAATATACATTTATACTCACTTTTATCACAATTAAACTTACCCCTACACTCATAATATGCCGATTAAGAAAACCCCTCTGCAACCAATCACTCTAAAGCGATGAAACTCTCATATTTGAAGAATGTTTGTTCGCGACTTGGTGTTCCTTTTTCACCACTATTTGGTACACCTTAGCTTCAATTTTTATATGATTTAGAGTCGAATCTTAGTAGGGATTAAAAGCCCTATACAGTTGTTTGTTACTATAATCGAATTCGAGTTCAATTTATGAGATTAGATGCTCAGGGTTTATAAGATTAGAAATGGGGAAGATTGTGGTTGTCAGGTTTCTATATAAATAAATTTTGAAATCATAGAAATCACAAAAACACACATAGCCCAATTAGCTGGGCGCCCCCCCCTTCCACATACTCTGTCCTAGGTTCGAAACCTGTCTCAGGCCCCCCTTTTTGCTTTTTTTTCTTCTTTCCTTGTTTAAGTAGAGTTTCATATAAATGACCCCTCTACTTTGTAAAAAGTCAATTTTGTCACTTTACCTAAAGTTAACAAAAAAATTAGCGATCGTTAGTCTTAGTACCCAACATTGTTACAAAAACAAACCTTAGTACCCTAACCCGTTACTTGAAACTATTAGTACCTAAACTTGAAACTTTTAAGAAACCACAGGGACTAACCACGTAATTAACTCAAGATTAAAATATTTCAATGTTTGATCATATGTTTTTCAGCACACCTATTTTTTCAGGTCCTGTGTGAGTAAAGGCCGAGTGATTATAGGTTTCATACAGCCACATTCATATTTAGTGGTTGTATAGCAACTTTAAAGTTTGGCTAAAGGGTTCCAATATAACATTAAATATGGCTAAAGGGTAGCAACAACCCTATGAATTCATTGTGAGAATATATAATGACTTGATTTCTCATTAACATACAATGTACTTAAATAGTTATAAGGAAAAATATAATATGGAAATACAATAATAATCTACAATAATTACATTAACCACCTACATTGACCATTGACCACCGATGCATAATCATCGGCTAATCATTGACCACCGATGCATAAACATCAGCTAACACGTCCCCGCAGTTTGAGCCGTAGGAAGACGAAGGCATAAACTGGAACGATTTTAAGGAAATAAGATTATGTTGCAAATATTGAAAGTTGGTTTGTTTTTCGAATGGTTCAAAGGATATAAAGTTGTAAATTGAAATAACGATTTCCTCGCCTTTTTATTGACTGAAAAAATAACTATAACTATGCGTTCTATAATAGTGTTTTTCATCCCTTATATAAAGTTAAAAACAGTTACAAATACAAATAATAAAATAATATTAATAGTATTTAATACTATTGTAATGCAATTATATTAATAATTACATTAAAGCAATATAAAGTTGAATAAAGTAATTTTCAATATTGTAATGATTAACTTTGGTATTCGACCATCTGTCGATTTGAAAGGTAAACAATATCTATTGACTTGTCAACAGATGTTATTAAACAACTATCATCCATTATAATTTAGATTTATTGTTTACTAATATTATCAAGATTAAAGTAACATAATGTGGAACGTAAATAAACTAAGGGTATGTTTGGTATGGGGTAATGAAATGAGGGAGGGAGAGAATGGAATAGAAGAGGTAATGCAATGTGGGAGGTAATGGAATGGATCATTACCATTCCATGTATTGTTTGGTTATCACGTGGGAATGGAATGAATTCTTACTTTGTGTTATTTGGTATGTAAGAAAAAACGAAAATATAAAATCGATGGTGAGTGGTGGGTGGCGGCAGTGACGGTGGTGGTGGGTGGCGGCGGCGGCAGCAACGGTGGTGGTGGCAGTGGGCGATGGCGGTAACGATGGTGGGTGGCGACGACAGCAGTGGTAGGTTGCAGCGGTGACGGTGGGCGGTGGTGGCGATGACAGTGGTGGAGGCAGTGGGTGGCAGTGACGCATGTGGTGGTGGTGGTTGGACGGTGGTGACAATGGTGGGTTACGACGATGGTAGCAATGGTTGTGGGTGGCGGCAATAGGCGGTGGTGGTTGGATGATGACAACGATTGTGGGTTGTAATAATAATAATAATATATTTGTTTCCATTCCTTGAAGGAATGAAAAAAAAAACACCACCTTACTAAGGAATAAAAATTCTTAAAATGGAAGGAATCACATTCCTTATGGAATGATCCATTCCATTACTACATGATAACCAAACATGTTTAATTTCATTCCATGGGAATGATCTATTCCATTCCACCTTTGATTCCTTCATAACAAACGCTACCTAAGTTTCAAAATCGTAATCGTTATTAATTTTAGACTTCGAACCTCTATTTACTATAAACTAAGAATCTCTTTTAAAAATAAAAATTTACATGAAGATTACTCAATGTAACTAATATTTTGAAGAAACTAAATCAATTATTTACATATAAATCACTTGAGTGCTCATAACAATAACACTTAATTTTCTAATTCAATAAGAAGTTTGTGACATTAAATTTTATAACAAAATTTTTAAATGCAGAAAGCGAGATCGTAATTATTTAGCACTCAACACTCTTAATGTTCAACTGAGCTTTGGATCATATTTTTGATTCAACATTTTATTATATTTTTTAACGATTTTTTAAGATTAAAATAACCATTTGTTTCAGAAAAATATTGATTGATCAATCGTATCTTGAATTTATTCTATATTATGCTTACAAAAATGTGTTGAGGTATCAACAAATCTTGACAAAAACTTCCATAGCAATGAAACTAATTACTGGAATTCCATAATTTCACTGAAAATATTCGAGTTACACAAACATACAAGATACAAAATATGGGTAAAACACCACAAAACAACACTGTTTACAAACATAAAAGATAGAAGTCTTCTAATAAAAAAATCCAATATCACTAGATATAAGTTCATTACAACAGACTCCTAAATTTTATAAATGTCTTACACTAAAGAATAATACACAAACCAAAAGATTTGACCAATAATAGCCAAATAATCAAATGACATATACTTTACTACTAATCCATAAACAAAACATGAAGATCAAACATAGAACATATATAAGTTTCTAAATTAAATTAAATAAAGAATATTAGACAAACCAAAAGATTTTACCAAAAGACAACAATTTTCTTAATAGGGCCTTGAATCTTATCAACCTGAAAATAACCATAAACAAAACATGAAGATCAAACACATAATATGTATAATTAATAAAATTAAATAAATAATAATACACAAACCAAAAGATTTAAAGAAAAAGACAATAGTTTCTTAATAGAAACTTGAATTATATCAACTTGAAAATTAGCATAAACAAAACATTAGGATCAAACACAGAACATGTAAATTAATTAAATTAAATTATATAAAGAATAATACAGATACAAAAGATTTTACCAAAATACAACAGTTTGTTGATAGAAAATTGAATCATATCAACCTGAAAATAACCAAAAACAAAACATGTATAATTAATTAAATTAAATAAATAATAATACACAAACCAAAAGATTTGAAGAAAAACACAACACCTTCTTGATAGAAACTTGAATCTTATGAACCTGAAAATAACCATAAACAAAACAATAGGATCAAACACGGAACATGTAAATTAATTAAATTAAATTAAATAAAGAATAATACACAAACCAAAAGATTTTACCAAAAGACAACAGTTTATTAATAGAAACTTGAATCATATCAACCTGAAAATAACCATAAACAAAAGATGAGGATCAAACACAAAAACATGTATAATAAATTAAATTAAATATATTATAATACACAAACCAAAAGATTTGAAGAAAAACACAACACTTTCTTGATAGAAACTTGAATCCTATGAACCTGAAAATAATCATAAACAAAACATTAGTATCAAACACATAACATGTAAATTAATTAAATTAAACTAAATAAAGAATAATACACAAACAAAAAGATTTTACCAAAATACAACAGTTTCTTGATAGAAACTTGAATCATATCAACCTGAAAATAACCATAAACAAAACATGAGGATCAAACACATAACGCCAAACCATCAAATGATATATACCTTACCTACTAATCCATCAATATGACATCCCTGTTTAGCTGGATTCGATCGGTCGCATATCTGAAATTTAAATATTTGAATTTGAAAAGTGTTTTAGAAATTTCAAAACTGATATAAACAAGAAGCAATGGATGTATTGGTTATGGGGTTAAGCTTATAAAGGAAGACACTTGCAGCTTAATTAATGAAACACGATTCCCTATGTTAATTTAAAAATTCTCTCTTAAAATTTCAAAATTTAAGGGTTTAAAAAATTGAAAACATATGATCACAACATCTGCTTATTAAGTAAAAAGCCACCTTAGCTTTTTAAACTCTCTATGCTTACCAACTCAGCTTTCTTATGTCACTCACGACTCTCCTATTATAGTAAGTATAGATAGATAGTCGTTAAAAAAAACATATATAGACATTAACCGAATGGAATTAATAAACAATTAATTTAATTAAAAACTTACAATTTTAAGAGAAGAATTAAATCGAGGTCTTGGATTTTTGATGATGTAAAACATATTACATATCACTAATTTCCACTCACAAAATTAAGAGAAACTTTAGTTTAGTCATGAAACAAGGGAGAGAGAGGGGGTTAGAGGGAGGGAGATAGAGGGAGCGAGGGAGAGTGAGTGAGAGAGAGAGAGAGAGATGGAGATAAAGGGAGAGGGAGAGAGAGAGGGGGGGATGGAGGGAGGGTAGAGAGAGGGAGAGCGAGGGTGATGGAGGGAGGGAGAGCGAGAGAGAGAGAGGGAGGAGGGGGAGGGAAGGAGAGAGTTACATTGTGTACTGTTTTAAAATTAAAAAAAAGTTTTGTAACGAAAGGGAGATAAAGGGGGGAGAGAGAGAGAGAGAGAGAAAGAAAGAGTTACATTGTGTAATTTTTTCAAAAAAAAAAATTAACTTGAGTTTTTATTGGTTTTCTCAACTTAAGATGATTTTCATCTTATAATTTCCTTATACGTTATGGAGTTTAGTTTATATAGCTATAATTAATTAGTACCTATGTTAAATAATAAGACATAAAAGTAATTTAACAAATGAAAACTTAAGGTAAAAAATTGTAAACTAGAAACTAGGGATGAGCTCGGGACGGGATCGGTACCGAACCGATACCGATCCCGACAATACCGATACCGAAAAGTCCAAAAACCCAATACCGATTCCGATACCGAACACATACGGTACGGTACGGTATCGGTTCGGTATCGGTACGGTACCGGTATGGTATCGGTATTTTGCCTTAAAATACCGATACCGTACCGATCCCGTACCGATACCGATAATACCGAAACCGAAAATCCATAAATATGGATACCGATACCGATCCCGAAACCCCTCGGTTCGGTACGGTATCGAGATCGGGACGGGACGGAATCGGTATTCGGGCTCGAATGATCATCCCTACTAGAAACTATTATTTTTACGGTATACACATTTTATCACTTCATATTAAATTTGTTTATCTTGAAAAACATAAGGGGTAAACTAGTTCATTGGAATGGAAGATAGCATTATTTGAAAAAAAAATTAAATATTTTTTTAACATACTTCTTTATAATAATAACATATATTAAGAAAATTAAAAAGGTACATTATTTGAATAACATACCCATATTACACACACCAAATTACAAGCTTGCCATTAAGTACTATTCATCAAATTTCTTTTATCAATAGCCGGAAAAATAATAAAAACTTCACATTGTAGGCCAATGAACGGCGAGAATTGTGTAATTCTGAATGCATTTGACCAATTGACAATACATTCATCATCTTCAAGACCATGCAGTAGCTAGGTTAGCCAATAAAGCTAGCAGCAGCTGTTTCAAGAAGTTTGGCTGGTCTAGGGATAGATAGCTCTTTTGCCAAGGTGATAAAGATTATTGTTGCCACTTAAAATAATAATTTCCTATCAAGTTGATTGTAGTTAAATTTTATTAGAATAGAATGCATTCTTCAGTTTTTAGCCATATGGGCACTATCGTGATGTGATGAACTACTGAATTTGCCAGGTTTGAGTCATGCACCGTCGCAAGTGGTGTATTATGATCAAGTGACGGATGTGATTTTAAAAAAAAAAATTATTTTTATTTTGGGTTGATCTTGCAAAAAAAACAAAAAATCTAGTATAAAAAAATTAGTACAAAGAGTTTAGCAAAAAGAATGCAGTATAAGAAATTTTTTTGACGGCTTGGAGTTTATGGGCAAGAAAGAAGCACTATATGTGATATTTTTGTTGACGGCTTGGAGGTTATGGTTAGCAAGGAATGATAAGATCCTCAAAAAGAAGAACACGCTAAGGCTAACAGGTAAACAGACGGGGCACACCCCCGTTCTTCACATTTTGCTATGTCCTGGACACCAACACCACCCCTCTCCCATGTCCTCCCCCCCGTCCCATGTCCCCCCGTCCCTTATGTCCTCTCCGAGACATTGGAGACAGACCAATCACCATCACCCACCAATGCCTTCACCAATCACGTGCCCTCGTCCTGGACTGGACCTTCATAATTGGAACACTTTCCCAGACCTTGATCATGGTTAGTGTGGTAACGCCGATTGAGTGCACGATAAGCGGAAGGGATTGTTTTGGTACTCAAATTTAAGATTAAAAGACTGTAGATTTTATGATGCAAATTAAAAAAATGTCGTGTAAAAAAATTATGTACATTTGAAAAATTAGAAGAATATGTATGTAACTTGGATGTAGAGAGAGAAAATAAACAAATAGAATACTTTAAAAATACCCTTACATATTTCTTTTTACCTATACTTTTATCTTAGCCATAGATTTGAATATTAGGGTGGATGGGGCGCTACCAGAATTGGGCACGGGTACCCTACTACCAGCACGGTAACACCGTCACCACCCGTGCTGGTAGGGGTCCCGTGAACCGTTTGCTGGTTCTAGTTAACGGGCTGGTAACAATTGATAATAATTGCAACGGTCGTTTTTTAGTATTATTTTATTGTTTTTTGACCGTTTGAATGAATTTAATTAAAACGGTAACAATGTTTTAACCGTTCGTTAATCTAATATAAATGGTAAATCCAAATCAATCCATCCCACACTAAACCGTTAATCAAAATAATCAATTGTCCAGCTTTAAGTTGATCATAAACAAACGGGAATGGCAAACCAAAACCAAAACCCAAATCTTAATCCAATCCCGCCCCCACTAAACCGTGTGCGAGGATCAATCTGGACCTTAGAGGATGAACTCGCCTTGGTGAATAGCTATCTTTATGTTCAAGAGCAAGGACCCCGGGGAAGGCAAAGATTTTGAAAAGCGGTTGCCACAAGATTCAAGGAGCAAACGGGTGAAAACAATCGTTCAACGGACGCGATACGTGGAAAGTTTTTATCTTTAAAGGCGAAGTGCGCAATATTTCAACAATTAATCGTTAATTGGATGAACCACAATCCAGCTTTAAACGAAGATGGATGGATTGAAGAAGCCCGTAACGAATTCCGAAACGTAAACGACGATAACCCCCCGAGGGTCGAGGTTTGGAGAGCTATGAGAGGACGTTTTATAATATTTTAGGTGTTTCTACTATTTATTTTACTATTTATTTTACCGTGTTAAATAATGTTTGATAATTTGTCTAATTACCGTTGCTTAAAAAATAATAAAATATAAACATTTTAGTGAAGTGAATCAGTGGAGTGCTGCCTACAAAAAAGTGAATCAGTGAAGTAAATCAGTGAAGTGATGTGGCAGTGTATAATTGGTTAAAATCAGTTAAGTGAAAACATCATTCTAATTACGACCCTTTAGGCCTTAAAAGGGTCCTCTTACCCTACTTGGATAAAATAAACTTTTTTGACCGCCAGTTTCAAACGTTTGAATTTCAACCGCCAGTTTTTCAAACGTTTGAATTTCAACCGCCAGTTTTTTACCCTATAAATACAACATCAATGCAACCATTCTTAGTTCACCCTACCATGCTTTTGGTTTGTATTTGGGTTGGTGTTTATGTTGTGATTTGTGTTTGTGTTTATATGCATGTATGTTAAAAAAAACATAAAAAAATCAAGTCCCTTTCCAACGGTCAAATTTTTTAAATTTCTTCTTCTTTTTTTTTTACAACGGTTAAAAAATTAAATGGCCCAATCAACACCACACACGTGGCTTCCCCCCTCCCCCCACGCCCGGCCTTATCTTCCTGTCTCACCTCCCCCGCCCCTGCGGGGCGGTGTTTCCGCCCGGAAAACCTCCTCCCGCCCATTTCTCTCGCCCCACTCCGTGTTGTCTTTGTAGTTTTATGTGTCCAAGCCACTCCAATTACGGGTGGTACTGTTCTTATTTTGTTTGAATGAAAATGTATTTTTCTATTTGTTTGTTTATGTTTGTTTTGAGGCTATATATATTTTAGATTAAAGCAATACTTCTGATTTATAATTAACTAAGGTTATTCTAATTATTATTTTATATAACATTCAATAGATGTATAAAAATATGTATTAATATATCACATGTCTTCCTTGTGAAATTCAGTTTCATCAATAGTTCTACTATTCAATTTCTTGATAAATATCCAAACCAAAGTGATATCAAAATATGAAATGATAAACTATAACTCATATGGGATAAGATAAGAATCATGTAAACCATATTACTATTAGAATATCCGTTGTGGCCCGCGAGCCATAAAACCAGTCACGTGGATCACTCGAATCATAATACCCTTCAGCAATCGCCAATATGAGAAATGACATATATACGTTCGGAGCATATTCGGTAATATACCACAAAATCGACCAGTTAATACTACGGGATGTCAAACCCATCCCACACGCCATTCTTTATTTTTTTATGGCTTCATTTAGAGTATTTAGCTACTTTTTTTCCAGACACTAAAAACCTGTCTTCTGATTCAAGTTTTCAGTATTCTCCCGCATCAATTTTTATTTTTTATTTGTGCTTTCAATTAGGGTTGTGCAAAGGGTCCGGAACCGACCCAACACGACCCGGACCCACCAGAACCGTATACCCTTTTATCGTTGAAATTAGGAACCACGAACCGAACCTTAAAAGACTATGTGGTTCCGGGTCCTAAAGGTTCTGATGGGTCGGGCAAAGGGTCTGACACTCTAGAACCTTTTAATGTAATAGCCACTTTTAAAGGATTACATATTCCTACTCTTTTACCATGCTCGTAAAAGAATTCCTCCATATAGTTCTAACAATAGCCCATGAGTTCATTTTTTAAGTCACTTTTTGTTTCTCGACTTATGTTTTCGTAACAATTTTGTCATTCTAATCACTCGAAACATTATGTGAATCTGTTATGTATACATCGTAAATACACACACACACATCATAGCGATAAACATAAATTTTTACATCAAATTTGGATATAATATATATTATATAATATATCACATCTGTGCATATACATCAAGCCGAAAAATATTTCAAGAAAAATACATTGTTATTCTTATAAATAATATTTTTAATATTGTACTAACATTACATGAAATCGGTTACAATATTAACACGTAAAAACAAACATTGCAAAGACTAAAAATTATTTTTTTTTATTTTCTAATTAAAATACAAACGTTTCTTGTGGTTCTTATATTATAACCGTGGGTTTGGAACCGACCCGACCCGGAACCGATAATTCGTATAAATCTAGAACCGAAAACCGACCCATATATTTAAAAAGGTTCGGGTCCAAGGTTCTCGCAGGTCGGGTCCAAGGTTCCTGTGGGTCCGAATCACGAAATGCTCACCCCTACTTTCAATATCAAAGGACTTCCACCAAAATAATTATCACACAAGAATACATGATGACTTTTAGTTTAAAATTATTATATATGTAATAAAAGTTTACGGGTGAAGCCCCGCCACAACGCGCAGGTTTCTGCTAGTACTTAATTATGCACTATTAGTCTATTAGACACATATTTTGTGTGGTTATAAACACATTGCATAATTATATGTACATCGGGACTTTATACCAAAAAAACTACATGAACCTACTCTATATAACCTTCATGCGATGCCAGGTAAATAAACCATATGTTAAGTATTTAACTATTTTATTTCATCTAAAAACGTAGTAAGGCATCCCATGCATTTATTTATCCTACATATTTTTGAAACAATGATCAAAACACATCCCCTAACTTTAAATAATAATAATAATAATAATAATAATAATAATAATAATAATAATAATAATAAATTGTGTGTGTATGTATATATGAAATCAAACCAAGGAATAAATATATCCCCTTTCTTCTCTTGTGATCCTCCATAAATACTCTCATCCTATCTCTCACACACTCCCTCGTCCCCACTACTTCAAGAAAGTTTATGTGATCATGGTATGTCCAAACTAAACTCCCTCTTTACTCCTTCACAAGTCTGTATGCATAATTTTCATGTAACTTACTCTCTACTTCATGTTTATAAGAATTCTATATATATTAATTGCATGGTATATATATGCATATAGGGAATCCGAAAGCCCGCTTGGTTAGAAGCACTCTACAATCAGAAATTCTTTCAAGCGTGCACAATTCATGAGAACTCAAAGAAGAACGAGAAGAATATTTGTTGTGTGGATTGTTGTATAAGCATATGTCCACACTGTGTGCACATTCATCGCTTCCATAGACTTCTACAAGTTAGACGATATGTATATCATGACGTTGTGCGGCTTGAAGATCTAGAAAGACTTATCGACTGTTCAAATGTTCAAGTAAGTAACAAAAAAAAAAAAAGGATATTGATTTTATTCTTTATTTGGCTAGTATAATTCTGTGATTTATGGTGGGATGATTGTTTTGATTTTAGGCATACACCATCAATAGTGCAAAAGTTGTGTTCATTAAGAAGAGACCACAAAATAGGCAATTTAAAGGCTCGGGGAACTATTGCACTTCTTGTGATAGAAGCCTTCAAGAGCCGTTTATTCATTGCTCTTTAGGGTGCAAGGTATCTTAATATTTCAGTTTATGTATTTGTTTTCTATATTTCTTTGATTTCAAGACGAACATAATTACAAAAACAGGTATTGGCTACGGAATTTTGCTATGGAAAAGTTCCATCATAATTCAGCTAACGTTAGCTATGGATTTGGACGTAACAAATACCTATTTTTGAAGTCTTTATTTGGATTTCATCAATTTTAGATTTAATCCAAGGATAAATAGTTTTTTTTTTTTTTTTTTTTTTTTCAATTCCAAACTCAAATTTTAATCTTTTTAGACAACTAAATTAATTAAACTTTACTTGAAATATTAGTTTTATAATTTATTAGATATATAAATCACCAGAAAGGAAGGACATTTTTTTTCTTCCAAAATTGAATATGATCTCCATAATATAAGTTGTTTTGTGTTACATATGATGATCATAATTTAAATTCAAGGATGAGTATCTTCTTTTCTTTTTTCCGATTCCAAAACTCAAGTCTATCTTTTTAAACACTAAAATATTGAACTTTACTAGAAAGATCTGTTCTATAATCTTCTTATGTATGTAAATTACTAAAAAAGACCTTTTGCAAAATTGAATATGATCTTCATAAAGATTAGTGTTGCATATGATGATCATAAAGATTAGGGTTTTTTTTTTTTTTTTTGGTTGCAATTTTCTACTTTTCTTTTTCTTATTTCTTTATGCTAATTTTGTTTGTAGGGGATCGTTACACTCACTTTTTAATGGGAAACAAATAAAAGAAAATGGACATGAAAGATAAGAATTATGAAAATAAATTAAATCTTACAATTCATAACATTACTAATATAATCTTATTAATATTCTTATCAATGTTTAATTTACCAGAAGACCCAAATATCAATGTTTAACTTGTTCAAGCTTGAATTATTGATCATCAAACCGATACCAACAATTGAGGATATGTATATGTATATATTTGTTTTAACAAAAATTAAATTCTGAATTTTGCTATTATAATTGGCATATATTAATTAGTGGTTTTGGAATTTGAATATCATTAGGTGGATTTTGTGCTCAAGCATTATAGAGACATCACACCATTTTTAAGGGTATGCAAAACATTACAACTTGGCCCTGATTTCATCCTTCCCAATGACACCGGAGACGATGAAATGACGAATGAGACGCCACACTCAACCATCGTGGACTCAGATGACCCAATGAGCTCAGGGTCAGGCTCATTTGGGTCTGAAACCATGAGCATCATGTGCTCCGGGTTTGTTAGAAAGAAAAGGAGTGGATTGTATACTTGTGAAAAGTTTTCTAGTAAGGTTAATTCCGAAGAAGACATGGCCACAAGCATGAGTAGAAGAAAGGGAATTCCTCAAAGATCACCAATGTGTTGAGAAATTAGAGATAATTTAATAATACATATATAACCTCTTTTTTATGTATGTCTATCGTTTATTTATAGTTTTTTTAAATATTTTTAAGATACATTTCCTCATGCAACCACTCTATCTCTCTCTCTATGATGTTTTTTATAGGTTAAACAATTACTTGGTCGGGGTGTTTTGTCTTAATGGCATCACGTGATTCCCAATTCCAAGTAATGGTTTTGTACATTTTTGTAAGAATTTATTCCATTATTAAATTTTAATATTATAAACTAAAATCACGAATTCAAGGGCTTTATAACCTTTTTTATTTTAATTTCCACCATTAATTTATCACACTATTTTATTCCCAAAATATAACAATTAAAGAAACTTAAAATTTGAAGAAAGTTTGGAGATATAAAAAAACTAGTTTATACCCCAGGAGCGTCCCGGGTTGAGAAATCTAAGTAAAGTGAATAAAATTAGAAGTATCTAAACTATGAAAATGGCATCTGCCAATATATGATTAATGAATATTATTATTATTATTATTATTATTATTATTATTATTATTAAACAAATCTCTGCCATAAGTTATCATATTCTAATATAAAAAAAAGAGTAATTGGGTCGGGTATCACCTAATCCCAGGCCCCGACCCAAACCCACAATTTTTTTTAAACTAATTCCAAACCTGACACAATACATGGCCGGTTACAAAAAAAAATAGTCGTTTTTTCTCCGTTTTTTATATAGCACTATGGTATCCGTTGGAAAGATAATAAAACGCTCGTTAATTTGGTGTAATTTTTTTCTTTAAAAAATCTCGTATATAAAAGATATTAACGTTTAAAAGTTATGGGAGAAAACATTAGAGATAAAAATCTAATTTTGTTTTTAAATTTTTAATTATTATTTTCCTAAAATAAAGGTCTTGCCACATAGGATGACACATGGCACACTCAATGAAGAGAATACCCTCTTTAAGTGACATGTTATTAAAATGACTTTGGTTTATTAGACTGTGAGGTGTGGCTCGGGAAAGAAGCTCGGGGAGCTGATTTGGCATTTTCCCCGAAGGGGAACACCGCCCCCCCCCGATCCATGATCGGTGAACTCGGGAGAATTCCCCCGTCCACCCCGTCCTCATTCCCAATGTGTTTTTGACCGTTGGACAATTTTTTTTGACCGTTTATTATTTTAAAACGGCTACTTTTTTAAAAAAAAAAAAAAAAAAAAACTTACCTATATATCCTTTCATCTATATACATTTTATTTTCATTCCAAACAATACCAAAACACAAACAAAATATCTCCTTTCATCTATTTTTTTATAAAAATTCATGGATCCAAGACGCCCCTTCAACCCGAACACACCCGTTCATCCCACTAATCAACCACCATTCGGTTTTCCCTCGACACCCGGTACACCCTCGTCACAACCTTTTAATCCCGGGTTTAACACCCAAACCGGGTTTAATCCTTGGCAAATGCAAGTTCAACATCACCAATGGCACATGCCACAACATCAATGGCAACCTCAACCCCAAACCCAATCCCAACCCGAGCACGATTTTGTTTCTTTGGCCTCCCATGATGATCACGTGCCCGAAACCCAAGTCCCTCCTCCCACAACCGAACCGGCCCGTACCAAAAAAAACTACAAAAAAAGGAGGAAAAAAACGTGCCCAAGATGAAGGTCCGAGTAAAAAGGCGGACCCCATTCATTGGGAGCCCAATGAGTTGGAGGCGTTGGCCAAAGCTTGGGTTATCACTTCTACCGACCCTATTCTAGGTAAAAGTTTATTTTTTTTTAATTTAATTTTTTTTTTGGTTTTCTATGTAATTTTCCCACTGTTTTTTTTTTTTTTTCTTTTTTTCGTTTTTCTTTTTAAGCTTCTGTTTGTTTTTTTTTTTTTTTTTTTGTTTATAATTATTAAGTTTTTAATGTTTACTAACTTTTTTAATAATATTTGTAGCTACAAATCGTAAAAGGGACGGCTTTTGGAACCAAGTGGTGGTGGAGTTTTACAAGTTGTTACAACGTGAACAAAACCGAACCACGCACGCGGTTAGTAGCAAATGTAGGGAAATGATGGGAAAATGCCAAGGTTTTGCGGGTTACCATCAACATGCTTGGAATAATCGTACCACGGGTCAAAGTGACGAGAACGTCTTGAAGGTGGCTATTGAAACATACACCAAAAAGAAAACGCCTCGAAATGGAGATGTCGAGACAAGAAGCAACAGAGTTGGCGTTGATGCAAGCTCCTCTCGATAACCTTACGGAGGAGGAACGTAAGGTGGCGGCGAAAGTTAAGGATAATATTATCAAAAGATGGCTCGGGGGATCGATGAATATGTAGTGTTTTTATTATTTATTTTCGGGTTTTTTTTTAATTTCTATGTATTTTTCGTTTTTTTTTTAAGTTAAATGTAATGTGTTTTTTAATTTTAATGAAAAAAATATTAATGAAAAATAAAATAAATAAAATAAGTCAATAAAATAAATCAAAAAAAAAATAAAAAAAAAAGGAAGGGGGAAGGGGAACCATTTCCCCTAGAAGGGGGAGGAAAAGGGGAAAATGAGGTGGCGCTTATGTGGACAAGGGGAAGGAAGGGGGAAGGGGAACCACACCCCATAGTCTTATAGGTATAGATATGGAGTTGGTTTGATAGAAAAGATCCAAGCGTAGACAATGTTTTGGAACTCGAGTTTAACCCTACTTTCAAAGTGTTTTGCATCCCAATGTGTTTATAACCGACTTAATGTGCTTCTTGGATTCCCTTATTAAATTATTTTTCTTTTTATCATACTATTCATGTATATTTTCTGAAAAATTCAGTATTAATATATGGTTTGCATAGTTGTATAGAAGACGATGGAAGATTATAGAGAAACAAATATGAAAACTAAATTAATTCAACATTTAAACATTTGAAGTTATTATTTTATTGTTACATCCAAAATTTTACTAGTAAACTGATATGTATCTTGGATTATACTCATTAATTCAACATTTAAACATTTGAAGTTATTATTTTATTGTTACATCCAAAATTGTACTAGTACAACTCATATGTATCTTGGATTATACTAAACTCGTATGTATCTTTGTTTTCATGATGATGTTCCCGAATCAATGTTCTAAAAGTTTCCATTGACTTTGACTAAATGTAGCACAGGGCATAGGATATAGGTGCTAAACAGACGGACATGTTATTTTCGGAAAAGAAAATGAAATCCCTTTCTAAAATGTTTTTTTTTTTATTTATCTTCTTAGCAATAAAATAAAGACTATATGTTAAAAAGGAGCATGGAGAGAGGGAAAGTTGTCTCTCTTTTATTATTTTTTTTTTTTTTATGAACGACTAATGAAATTTAACAAGAACTTTCTTCAGAGTCCTTACCAAGTCAAATTTGGACCCCTTCCACCCGGCATAGCTAGACATATAAGGGAGCTTCTGGTTTCACGAAGTTCACCAGTTCTGGGGAAAACTCGTCTATCTACCCAACTGAAAGCACGACTATGGAATAATCGCTAAAACTCAAGAATCGAATCCATGACCTTTCAGCCATGGTTCTTCTATCAATAAAACACTAACTGTTTGGGTTGTAATATATATTTGTTATTACACTGGAGATTGATTAAGTTTATAACTACAAGTTATGAGAAGTCATATATATAGTCATGTTTCGACGTTGGCTATTGTATCCTATTTAAATCCACTCGGCTGAAAAATCACATTGCAGGTGAATTGACTCAAATTGCACATTCTATTCTTGTTTGGGTTTTAGTACTCATATGTGGTATATGAAGTTTAGACACATCTAAAGCCATTTAAAGTCGGATTTATAATCACAATATAGATAGTTTATAAATTTAAAATTAGTTATGTAATTTTCGATAGTTCTCATCTCACCATTATATATTGTAGCATACTTCGAATAAATGAATAATGTATTATATAGTATCAACGAAAATATATGTAGTTCTTAAACCTTAAACAATGTATTATCTTTAATTAACTTTAAACGATTAACAATTATATTGAATAAGAATATAATATTTTATGTACATACTATTTTTTACATAATTCTTTAGTTTTCTAACATGAACTACATAGAATTTTCTTTATTATATTATCAAAAAGTTATTGTATGTATGCCAAAGGTGATGCCTAATATGTTGTTTTGTGTATGAATCTATTATAATCTATTATTATATAATTGAAAACAATAAATCATACATGACATTTAAAGAGTGCATTCTTTTCATTAAGTGTGCCATGTGACATTAATTGATTTAAAAAAAAATTGGATTTTTTCTCTCATGTTTTCTCTCATAATTTTTAAACGTTAGTATATTTTATATGAGATTTTTTTAAAGAAAAAATTACCTTGAATTAACGAGCGTTTTATTATTTTTTCCAACGAGTATCATAGTTGTGTATAAAAAAACGAAGAAAAACAACTATTTTTTGTGGGGTTTTGTTAATAGAGGAAAGAAAACACAAAGTGTTCAAGTAATTCATTAATCATGTATAGGCAAGTCACTAATTATGTTCAAATCGGTAAATATGAATTCTATTTTCAACATGTTTTAGTATTGGAGTTGTACATTGTTTTAGGCTAGGTATTAATATTAGAGTTATACATTGTTTTTTTTGTTAGATGTTAACATTAGAATTATACATTGTTTAAGGTTAGGCGTTAACATTGGAGATACATTGTTAATTGTTTTAGGTTATGTGCTATCTGAATCTTTCCTGCATATAACTGTAAAGCGCATCAGTGTATTTCATATGTAAAATTGATGTGTTATATTAGATTTCTCAACCCCGGGACGCTCCAGAGGTATAATCTAGTTGTGTTATATTTCGTGATCTAGTGTGTTTTTAGTATCCTTCTCACACTTCACACTTTTTATACATTGTGTAGGATAACTTAACCCTAAATTCGTAACATTAATTTCAATTGTTATACAAGAACAATACTTTATAACAAAAAATAGAGTATGTTTTCATATATTGAACTCTCGATTTTGTACATCTCAAAACTTAATTATACTCATAAATGATCCATGAATAATTAAACCTTCTTAGATCACAGGTAAAAAAAAAAAAGACTAGATACATTAACAAAAGTTGGAAACTAAATAAATATTATAATTCACCCACACACTTAAATAAATCTACTGCTCGACTTATATTGTACTAGTATTAGTTATTTTATGTCTTGGAGTTTTAAACACAACATGGTGTGACTCAAATTTGGAGAGGTTATATTATTGTTTACACTGGTAATTTTGACTGGTCAACACATGAACAGTGCTTATATATGTAATTAATGTTAATATCATTTTAAATAAATACACAATTTTATTAGGGTTGGATTTGTGTGACAGCCTCACGTGAATGACTTATAATAAGAGTTAGGTCCGTACAAATGGCTTTTGATGGCTCGCATCCTTTTTAATCACCTTTAAGTCTTTTACAAAGTGAGACACTCATTTTTATATATAGAGAATAAGTGACATGCTAATTTTTATACCCAAAGACTTAGAGTAGAAGAATATATACCTAATAAGAATTATATATATACACACAAACACACATTTTTACATCCTCATTGTTTAGATAATTTTAATGCTGGAAATCAGATACTCAAGTTAGAAAAAAAAAATCGTTAAAAGGGGGCGATGAAAGAAGACCCTTAGCATGTTAATAATGACACGGCATGAAACATGAAGAGCGTGTTCTTCACCTATCGTAACTTGTTTCGTGAACAAAGCGAAACATGAAGAACTATTGCAATGATCAAATTTTACTATTTGTTTTAAAATTGTTCTAAGATAAGCGTAATTATGTTTTGTGTTGATCTATTTTAAAGACACAATAACAAGTTAACAACTAAGATATAATCACCAACAAAAACTATCATGTAACTAGCCTTATTGCTTATATTAATGTTACCATTTGATTAGCTGCTTCTTACAGTAAATCCAAAAATATAGCTTCATGAGAATCTTTATAAATTAAAATCATATCTAAAGTATTAAAGTAATAACTAAACTCAATAAATTGCACAAGTTAATGTTATAAGAAAAATCAAAGAGAAGATTAGAAGAATTCCCACTAATTGGGCTAATTTATAAGAAGTTTCGGAGTTGGGCCTAAAAGTGTGCAAACAAAGTTTTAGTGTTCAACTCTGGTTTATTTTCCCATGTCCTAATGCTCTTCAGTCTTTTTTTTTTTTTTTTTTTTTTTTTGAACGGCCAACAAATTGGAATCACTCACGGAACACTGGAGTATCATCGTGCCACCAATGTTGCCACGCGATCATATTCCACCACCAAGTCACCAATTCAGGAGGAAACTCATAATAATTATGAGAAAACCCCCTTTGTGAGATTCGAACCCAGGACCTTATGTTCCCTAAGTCTTATCTCACCACCAAGATGCCGTTGGGCTATAATGCCTTTGGCTAATGCTCTTCATTCTAATTAGAAGTTTCTTTTTCTTTTTTTTTTCTTTTATGAAGTGTGCTTTACATAGTAAAACGAAACCTCTCAACTTGGATGTGCATCGAATGCGACCTTGCTTATTTCTCGGCTAGGAGGGCTATGGGTCAGGTGAATTACTCAGATCTTAATTCCTCTTAGAAGAGTTAAGCTCCTCAAACTAGTAGGTTAAGCCTGTTGCTCTGCCTTTGTTTAAGGACCTTAGGCTAGTCTAGTTACAAGAAAATAGATAATAATAGAATAATTTGTAAATCTACCTTAGGTTATTTAGCGCACAATAATTGAAGGTCAAATTACAAGAACAAGACAGTGTTGGATACCTTTACTATTAAAAGATCTTACAAGTCAGAAGTTAACACACCAATTCTATCGGTGTCATTTGAGTGTGAAGTATGCATATAATACATAAAAAAAGTATTGGATACTATATAACACAAAAAAAGTTGATCAGTGTTGTTGAATCCTAGAAAGAACTTATGAGCCAAAAGATAACTGATTTATACAAGTCCTACACAAAAACAAAATACTTGAGTCAAATTGTCAAACTGTCGTTCCCTCCAACGACAAACGGATGAAGACAAACTATTGATTGAAGAAAACAACTGGTATGCCAAACAATTGCAAGACAAAGAACTAAAGAGATTAGAAGTGTTGTTGAAGGAACAATTGTTGTCACAAATAACAAATGTGTTTTTTAGGACAATTGTTTGTACATTGTGATAGTCTTTAGTATATTATCAGTCATTTTGTAAATGATGAACAATTGAAAATCGTTCAATTTTCTAAGTGATGTCAAATGATTCCATCAATGTTGAACTCTCTATGTATAAATAGATAATGACCACCTTCATGATCTATATGAGTAGTTCTAAATTTGGAAAGTGTGAGCAGTGTAATATCATGTTGAAGAGGAGCATTAGTCATTTAGTCTATAAATATTTTGATTCAATGATGTGACAATCTATAGTGACTTATTGCTTGCAATTGTGTTTTGATCATCTACTTTCTGCTCTTTAATTTTGATAAATGTACAAGTTTGTGTTCCATTGCCAAAACATACCCTCATATCCCAACAAATGTTATGTGACTTTTGGTGGCCTAAATAGATTTGTTCGCCATTAAGAAACAAAAATTACCCAGCTTCGAAGTGAATTTCATGGATTGCTCGCCCATTTAGATGGTTTATTTCCTAAATAATAAAATAGTAACCAAGATACATCATGGGATACTAGCCCTACCATTATTTGCGAAACTATTGATGCAAAAAATGGTTTGCAATAATTATGAAAATATCAATTTGTCTAAATAAAAAAAAAATTAAAAAAAAAATGCTAGTTGCAAATGCCCCATTCTGTCACACAAGATATACTTCTCATATTTCTCCAAGATTTTTAGTATCTTTTAATTCAAGAAACTTAATACTAAAAAACTTGATTGCAGGGTATTAACTCACATGGCAAGGTGTTTTGGTGCAAAGCTAATAGGAGGATAATAATGTGCATAAATTGGTACGGTTGACACCATATAATGACTAGTGGGAATGCCCGCGCGTTGCGGCGGGTGTGTATAAATTGTCGTTTCGTAAGAGTGTTTGATGCTAACAATCAAGGAATCACTTCATGAACAAAATCGTAAAATTGACAAGTTAATGTTATATCCATCATCAAAGAAGATATATAGAAAAAGCCATGAAAGAAAACTTACACCACACATTGCAATGTTGCAGTGAGCCGGTGACGACAATTTGCAATGTAGTACTTGATTTCTCTTCGTGGGAATTACTCTCGGGATTCAACGTGCATTCAGTTAAGTAATAACCGATTAAATGAAAATTGTGGGTTGGTTTTGGTGATGGGGTATGTCATAACCGAATCAGCCTAATTGAATGTCATCGAGACGACTTGTTGATTTATATGATCCAATGTTTGAATTACGAACTTCATATAATTGTAGAAAGCATGTAACAAACTTTGAATATAATGACAGTTTTACCCATGTAAACATAATGATAATAATATCTTTGAGAACACATAATAATAGCTAACTGTGTAATACACTGTATGCAGTTAACATTCAATCTCATATTGAGTTATGACTAACCTGTAATAAAAAAATATCCATGTGCTTTGTAAGCACAGATTTTAAAGGTTTTCTTAATCGTGTACATAAGATATTGTTAATTCAGGAGCCATACATCTTTTCTATGATTATGCACTTATGCTTATGTACTCAATTGCCAAATATTACCAATTTATGATGCCCAAGTGATTCAAGTTGATATATGTTTCCAAGAACATCTCATCATATTAGCCATAAAAAACAATTCCTAAAACATGATGCATGAAGGTGTTGATTTCTGGATCGTCTGGTTGTAACAACTAAACTCAGGTTATTATTACAAAATCATCATACTTGATGCAATATATGTGCATACATGTGCGTACACAACCAAACTTAATATGTAGTAACCTTGTTGATATCTTCAGATATTCATGTAATGTTCATAAAACTAACATTATACCAACACCTATTATCTCAAAACAGGGACATAAGTTGTTCAGGTTGCAATAGACTGGTATTCACCTTCATTTTGCTTTCTTCTTTGATGATTGATGAACAACCAACAACAACACAAATTGCCGATCCAAACAAAGCTACACCCCATAAGATGGGTATGTTTTGACTCTCCATGAATCTGCATACCAAACAAATCAACAAGAAAAAAAAAACAGCAAATACCAGACTACCAAAATAGTAAGAAAGGATATGAACAGAAAATCACTATTATTTGAAATGGCACCTATACGCCAGCGTTAATAACTTAAAAAGGCTTAAATCTTGTTTGGTAAAATTAATTTTGATACCTAAAGCAGAATATAATATGATTAAATAATAGTCGGTGAAATGGGTCAAATTGTATTCAAAATGCTTACTACTAATTATTGTCTCAAACGGGTCAAATAAAGTTAGTTCTAATGTTGATAAAAAGAAAATAGATCAAGCGAGTTGAAAGTCATTTAATGTTTGTTTCTAATGCCCACCTCCTAGATTGTCCTATTAAAAAAATAGATTGTTTTTCAATCAAAATTCACATAGGTTGATTGTACAACCTCCATAGGTACATTTAAAGCAACTTTTGTGATTTGTGGTTCCATTTACAGAAAGCTAAAATCCAACAAAGATGATGAAGGAGTTTGGATGGGCATTATACTCACTTTAAAATATTTGACTATTTATGGGTTAAAAAGTAAGTTTCATATTTAGTGTTCATCTAGCTAGTTCAGGAGATAGATTTATGGTCCAGACATCAAGGAGGAGATGCCATGGGCACATGGGTTTAAAAAGCGTAAAGCGCACAAAAACAACGGGGTCAAAAACCTAGGCGCCAAGTACAAAATCGGCGGACTTTCGCACCCGAGAAGCAAGACGCTTATATATATTTATATATATATATATATATATATATATATATATTTATATATATCCCATAGGTTTTTACAGTTTTACTTAAACAAACGACGAAAGAATTATATTACTTAAACAAATGACTAATGTGTGTGTGAAGGAATTGAATAATAGTCTAGTTTTCTTAACAAAAAGATGTATAAGGTTATGCAATAAAAACACAAGAAAACTTTTGACCCGTTTAATCCATATAACATGTTTCCTTTTGAGCTATTTCTTTCAATCTTTTGACCCGTTAAAGATAAAAAGAAACCAAAATTGACCCATTTTCCGATCCATTAGTTAATGGGAGAAATTGCCACCTCTAGCCTTTTTTTTATGGTTTAAATAGTTCAACTTTGTAAATGCACTACTTTACTGCAGAAAAAAAAAAAAAACGATTTTTCATCAAGACCATACCGGATGCTTATACCATGGTATTCCTGGGAGCCCGTCTCTATCTGTAAGAGGGCGTTCTGCCACCATTAATCTGTCATTTAATTCTCTCATTCTCCATGGTTGGTTTTTCCACATGAATACCCACCCTTTTTTTTCTTTTTTTTCCTGACACACATTATATTTTTTGTATTAATGTTAATGCCATTTAATGATAATATAAGCTTGCATAAAAGAGTCAAACAGAAACTGGAGTAATACCTTAATTTCATCGTTTATCCTTACGGCTGCATTTTTCATTTTTTTCTATAGATTTGAACAAGGGAATGAGGCTTATGCTTTTATCTGATAGTTCAGTTTCCAAATCTTCTAAACTTTTCTGTATTGGTTATAAAATATACATAAATAAACTTACATAATGATTATATAAATAGTCACAAAATATTTATGAACGTACCTGAAGCTCGTTTACATACGAAGAATAATTAATCGGCAATATTTCTTCATCTGCACGTTGAAGAGCTACCAAACCCCAAATGCTTGCAGCTGTAACCATATATTGGTAGGTATTAAAATAAAAATATACTGTTTTTTTTTTAATTTGGGTTATGTATTATTTCTAACAGGTCTGAGCGTAAACAAAAGAGAGAATAGAAGTAGCTAAAAAAAACATGTCAACAGGTCAAAAGTTGAACAATATAAGTTATGTAATCACATTTGAAATGTTAATTTTCTTTTGTAAAAATGGGTCAGAAAGTTTTTTTTTCGCCACACCAAATCTTTAACTATTAGTTAATATAAACTGATTCTTTGGAAGAGCAAGTTGTATAATTTATAAGTTAGAATACATACCAGCTACATGTCTACAAAACATCGGGTCACCAAACTTGTTCATCCAAACAAAATCATCATAATAAGACTTCAACAAGCAAGCAATACCGTTAAGAAGATTAAATTGCTAGAAACACTAACCGAGAAGACAAAGAGTTCACTTATAAGGTCCCTAGCTGCCTGAATGGCTTTCTCCTCGTCCTATGGCCGAATTTCGACATCTGTTGCATGTCCATAAATTCGTCTTTGTATGGTCGTTGTTAGTCATTGGTTTGCCTATTACATTATTCACAACACAAAGGGAACACATAATTAAAAATTCGTCCACAACATCCAAACTTACTTATTCGCAAACAAAGAAGAATTAATCTATAAAATAGATCACGTAAAAACCCAAAAGTTCAAGTATGAATGATGTATAACACATGGGCTTGTTAGTATTTGAGGTTATAAATCAAGAAACAATTTGTATTTTGAATATGCCAACCAATTAAAACAAAGACAGCCAACAGAGCCTCAGAAGTAAATCAATGAACTAAAAGTATTGCCTTTATCTTGTGATAAATCTAAGGAAAGCAAGTTAGGAGTAAAAGAACTTCATATACATGAGCAGCTACAAAGAATCAACTTGTTTATTGACTATTATGAGAATGACATGCACTGATATGACAATTGAAATTTGATACATGGTAACAAGTTTTGATTTATGATAACCTATCACAATCATCCAACTTCTTTATTCAATCATACCTATGCTAGATTTAGAATCATAAAATGCTAACTTGAAACTGCTTTGGATTTTGCAATTTTACAAGGGCGAGAAGATTGATCTTGTGTGTCCTAGCCCACTATCTTGGTTTTAAAAAAGTGACAGGCGCACAAAAGCGTTGAGGCCCAAAATAGAGGCGCAAAGTGCAAAAGCGGTGGGCTTTTCATACCCGAGGTGCAAGTTGATTATATAATTTTCTTATATATCTCATATGTTTTTAGCTTCTTTACCAAAAATATAGCTATAAAATAGGTTTTTTATATCATTTTACCTATATGTACAACCCAAAAACCCCATGGTACAATATTTTCAGCATAAAAACACCCCAGGTACATGAGGCACACACCTCAGGCCTGAAAAGGTAAAAAAAAAATCCAAAAAACTGCGCCTTTTTGCGCTTCCTGGAATCTGTCTAGGCACAGCTATGTAGGCGCCGGAGACTGAGCCATATTGCGCCTTGTGCATAGGCACGTTTTTTAGAACCAAGCCCCCAATGTGGGTCATCAAAAAGATTTTTCAAGAGTGTTAGTAGTTTAGCAAATATAAAGCTTTAAATTTCATTTTTCCTTAAATGGGTAAGAACATAATAAGAATTTAGACTGCTGGTTATACTTCAATGACATAATCCCAATATACCCAAAATCTTAAAATGACAAAAACATTTTGGAATTGCATAGTTAACTTTGATACTTTGATTCAATTTGCAGTAAGAGGTGTAAACGTCTAAACGAGCCAAGCCGCTCGTGAGCTACCCGAGATTGGCTCTCTAAAAGCCCAAACAGAACCAAACTCAAACGAGTTTGAATCTAAATAAAACTGCGCTATTGAGCCGAGCCGATCTCAAGGCCAGGTAAGCTTGGCGCTCGACTCGGCTCGTTTTCACCCTAAATTCCATTAATTTGGTATCACTACACTTTATAATAAAATAAATAAATAAATAAATAAAACCCTAATACCCAATGCTAACATACATAATTATTCACTCCCACCATTTCATATATCTACAAAAGAAAAAAAAACACAAAGAAACAAAATGAAGAGTCAGTTAATTACCTAAGCAAAACCAATGATTGAAGTACAAAATTTAGGATGAATTGCAGCCTGTTGTTTGAGCTTCTCAGCAATGGGTTTGCTTAAATTTTTCAATGCTCTCCTGGATGTCGGCAACGACGGGATCAATGGGACCTCACCGGCCCATACCACCTCATCCTTGGCCCGTTCCACCTCATCCTCGACAACCTCTAACACCCCTACATACTACTCGGCCAGCCCGGTGTTGTTGACCACTTATCCTATTAAACAATGCAAGATTCATTAAGTTCAACGACTAAACAAAATAAAACAAAACCGATCATATCTAAATCTAGTTTATAACAAATGAAAGATGTCCTCAAAAGTGAAAGCAAAGGTTAAAAAATACTTAGTACCAGACACACAAAAAAAGATAATTGTGCAAATTTGAGCACTTACAAAGATACCTTCGAAACACCATCATGATCATATAGGCATCCAATGTTACGGCTCTCCTTATCATCCACACGGTTCATAGCCCAGTCTTTCAGTATCCGGTGTGATTTTGCACCTCTCCCCATTCCAATAATCTAATAATCTGACCTAATTACTCCTCTCCACCCATAAGAATCTGGTGCCAAAATCAACCACATGATGATCAAATATACACATATACACTGTTTATTAGGGATTAACACAAACACAAAGAACAAATAGACAAAAATGAAAAGGAGGTATGAACGATTAGTGAAGGTGATTAATAGTTACCTGTTCTAACGTTTGGTAGGTATGGAACGGATCAGAGGTGATGGCTGGTTGCGGTGTTAAAGGGATTGGAGGTGTGGGAAGATTGAAAATTGAAATTGGGGCAAATGAAAGTGTCTTAAATTTCTCGGCTCTCTGTGTCTTCGTTTTTCCAGTAATCAACACAATTGAAAGCTCTCTTAAGTTGAAAGAAGACAAACCATCACTGTAGGGCATGGATGGAAAATGGAGGGCAGTATTGTAAAAGGGTTTTGAGATTGTAAAGGAGGAGGTGGGTGAATTGTCTATATTACCCTTCTAAGTGTCTTAATTGTCACACTTATGCCCATAATACCCTTACATCTCTTGCTTAAATATGTTGTACATGTTGCTTATTAAGTTGTACGAAAATTCAAATTACAATGTTAGCCATCACTCCTCCTTAATAATATAATATAGATTAATGTGCATAAATCATTATAGCTGATATCAGAAGAATGTAAGGTTCTGTGGGAAGTTAATGCATTTTGGACCAACTCATGATCCTAAATCTTAATGCCTATTTAATCCAAGTGTTACGTCATTTGCCACCTCACCAAAAAAAAAATGAGTTTGAAACAACCCCCCCCCCCCCCCCCCCCCCTTCCCGGGGCCATGAGTGGTGTGGTAGCGTAGGATTGTCACAAGCGTGAGGCTAGGAAAAAATGAAACACCATTTTTAAGCCAGTCATCCCAAGCAACATTACTCCTATTTTTTTTTAATTTAATTTGTTTTAGTGAAACATATAGTAAAAAAAATTACATTTATTGTTGAAATATGTGTATCTATGTAACAACATCGTTGATTAATTTTTCTCTATGTTTATTTTGACCAGTGGTGTAAAATTGATCGAATTATCTAAATGGAAGAATATTATTCGGTTCGGATCATGGAACCGACCTTATAAACCACATATAATGTATTAGCGGGACTTATGGTTTTAGGAAAACGTAAAATAGTTAGTGGATGTTTGATAGCCTCTTAATGATTTCACGAAGAGACTACCTCGTAATCAGTCAAAATTAAATGTGTTTGTTTCAATTACATAACACATGTGAATCAGTTAATAAGTCTCTTGCTCATTAAGTTTCAAAATGGCATTGAATAAAAATTTTACCCTGTTATTCATTCAAGCACCTCCTCCACCATCAACTAGTCAAGTCAAGTCGAGCCAAGTCAGATTTTCTTATTGGTTAGGTTTACTTGGTATCTAAGAATCATAGGATACATCTAACCGGTTTAGCAACCTTTGTAATCAACGTTCCTAACAACATCAATCAAAATACAACCTATAGGATAATAAAAACATGTTAGGGATTGGGTTTTTTATATTAAAGTGAAAGTTATGACAAATAAGTTGTTCTATACACATTACATGTTATAAGCATTTGTATTAAAGTTTTGAAAAATGAATATATTGTTTTTGTTTTGTATATGTAACGACTAGCTCAATGTAAAAATCACCAACTTATTGTATGAGGTTGAAGTGCGAACAATAACTCATACTAGAACATGGTAAAAGCTATTTGAACCTATATAACAAGAGCTAATATGTTTTGATTCGCAATAATTTAAGAACACACAAAGAGAGACAATTACCAGGTTTGTAAAAAATCACCAACTTTTTTTTATGAGGTTGAAGTGCGAACAATATATCAAACTACAATATGGTAAAAGCTATTTGAACCTTTATAACAAGAGCAAATATGTTTTAATTCACAATAATTTAAGAACACACAGAGCCAGAAGAAAGACAATAAACGTGTTTAAATATAAGAAAATTAAATTGGATCTTCACACAAGATGTTATGTGGAGTGTTAATACATGTATGAAGGTAGTTCAATCCATAGGTAAATATTTTATACGTGAATACAAACTTTTATATGTTTTTTTCTAATCTTTTCATGAAGTAGACATTCTTTCCCTTCGGTGGGTATTTACCTTTGTAACGGAAGCCATGCACCTCTTCATATGCGTCATACACCTTTCCAAATCCGCATATTCCATACTTTAGAAAGATAATTATCATCTAAAAGTATGTTTGCACTCTTTATATCATGGTGTATAACTTCGTCACTTGTTCAAAGCTTATCTATGAAAGTAGTCTAGTCCACACAAAGACCAAATAGTTGTAGCAACACTATATAGCATCCGAGACCCTCGATTGTGGATGCTTGGACTATCATCGAAGTCATAGCTTGCAGATCGATTCCCTTCAACATAAGAGAGACTAGGTTTTGCAGCAATTGATGAATTAATAATAACACATTGCCATCATCATCTTTGTACATAATCCTAGTTGTCAAACCAGATCTATGATTAAAATAAAAAACATGAACTTGGAACAGATGTGAATAGGGATCTAAACATAACCCAATTAAAATAATGCAACTTCAATCTATTTCATTATCCATGACCATTAAAAATTACAATTGAATAAAATATATACGGATCTATGATATCAAAGAAAAAAACTATATTGAAAGTATGTGGATGTGGATGTGGATGTTAGTGAAACACTAGATCTGTGATTGGTAACTAGTAAAGAAGTAAAACAAGGAAGAACAAAAGTTACAAAACTCACTTACAAGCTGGTGTCGGCGGCCTATTATTGTAGACAAATGAGAAGAGAATGGTTCTCTGTGTGTGAGGGTTTGTATAAACAAGTATAGTATTTAAAGAGGGTTTTTTTTTTTTTTTTTTTTTAATTTTTAGAATAGAACAAGTTAGCGTAGAATCAAACACAAAGTGTTCGAGTCCTGATCCCGACCGGTTTTACCGATTATTTCACTGTCGTGCTTTCGGGCGGGTGAGTGGTCGGGTTTTGAAGGGGTAGGGTACCACTTTCAGGCGCACCCTACCCGCCAGTCAAAAATACCTCCGCTGAAAGTTCTAACACCCGCGGGAATAATCACTTCCAGGACTACCGCAGCGCCGAAGGCGCAGGGGCACCAGTTGACAACACCCAAAGGCATCCCCCTTGGACACCAACTTGCCTCCCCCCATCAGATGTCAGCTGACGAGTGGTCAGCCGTCTGACAGCTGACACCCCTGCACACCGCTCGCAACTCGCCACGTGTATGGAGGACAATGAACCTCCCAACCGGCCAACCACGGGATGACACGTGGTCCAATCAAAAGGGGCCCTCCCCAACTTGGATCACTTTATCTAACCAAGAGTTAGGATCCAACTAGGTGGGCCTGCCAACTAACCGGCCCGGTCCCCCGGCCCGGCCCAGTAAAGGAGAGAGGGGCTCCAAAGGCTGAGGCCCATGCATCTCCTATAAAAGGAGGGCTCAACCCCCTTTCTCTCCACGTTGAAAACCAGCCAAGAGAAGGAATACACTTGTATCTCCACTTGTATCATCATTCACGTTATTTATTAATAAAAGTCACCTTTTCCAGTGGACGTAGATCTCACCAGATCGAACCACTTACATTCTTGTCCTATATATTTTACTTGCTTATCGTTTGTGTGCATAACCCTAGATTCACTGCCGTTGTGAGCCAAGGATTATACCCTGCTGCGAACACGAGTTGTCATACCATATACCACTCCCTTCTATCCTCTCACCAAACATATACTCGTTGTTTCTTCATTGGCGCCATCCGTACCGGCTGAAAGACCAACAAAGCTTTCAAAACCACATCCTTTACTCACACAATGGCTGATCTACCCTCTGCCGGAACCAAGGGAGCAACCCCCTCTGTAGTCATTCAGACCGACAGAGCGGCACCACTCCAAACTCCGGACAAGGGCACACAGGCAGCAACCGTCAGGGAACGAACCCCGCCCCGCGCAGTCACGGCTTCAGAATCATCTGATTCTGACGTACCCAACACACCAATGGACCCTGACGAGTGGCTCTTCCGAAAGCAACTCAAAAACACCAAGATCTATCAAAACATGCTGGCAAAAATCCAAACCAGCAAGTCCAAGAGTAAGGCTTCCCCTTCCGCAAAACACAGCCGAAAGGGGAAGGAAAAGCAGGCTACAAGACCAAAGTCTCACGTCGCAGGTCGCAGCAAGAGCACACGTGACCTAGACCTAGTAGACTCCGCGTCAGAATCCGACGGATACCAGCCCACCAGCGATTCAGACGCCACAGCCTCAAGAGCCAAAAAGCGGAAGCTGACAAAAACCCACTCGGCGACATCACACCAGAAAGAAGACGACGACTTAAACAGACCATACAGGCCTAAGTCGTTCGCTTTAAGCTCTAAATTTTGTCAACGAATAGCCACCGCACCAATAGAAAAACAAGCAAAACTCCCAAGCAGCATCGGTAGATACGATGGCCTGCGAGACCCCACCGATCATCTACATGATTTCGAGTGCGCCGGAACTACAGTCCTTTGGCCTGTACAGGTTTGGTGTCACCTATTTGCACAAACCCTAACAGGCGCAGCCAGAGTTTGGTTTGATAACCTCCCCATAGGAGGCATTTTAGATTTCGATGACCTCATCCAGAAGTTCAAAGATCACTTCTCCCACCTCATGCGGCACAAAAAAGACAAGGCCCACATCCTCCTATGCCAGCGCACAGACAACGAATCCATCGATGACTATATCGTGCGCTACAACAAGGAAGCACTTCAAATCGGCTGCGGAGAAGAACTGACCCGCGCAGGCTTTATTCACGGTGTGCGCAGCGAGGATCTGATGAAAACCCTATCCGGGAAAACAGGGGTCCCTGATTCCTGGGAAGAAGTCATTAAAGCTTCAAAAATATACGCATCCTCAGAGCGCTCCATCAAACAACAGCGCGGATACAATCAAACCAACAGCTCCAACAGAAACAAAGGCAAGCAATCCGTTTGGTCGCGCATTTCAGGACCAACGGACGAAGGCAAATACTCATCCGCCAATGACGCCCGTCAAACGATCACAAACAAACAATCAAGGGACCACAAGGCCCCAGCCAAAAAGAACACCGACTGGACGCCGCTCACAAAAACTCCGTCGCAGGTGCTCAAAACAGAGCAGGTCACTTTCAAAGAACCCAAGATATTGGGCAAAAGAAAGAATGTCGACCATACCAAATACTGCGAATACCATAACGATTATGGCCACCTAACGGACAACTGCTACAGCTTAAAGCTAGAAATAGAGGCGGCACTAAAAACAGGCCAGCTCGGTCACCTCGTCAAAAACGTCAACAAGGGCGGGCGCAACAACTACGACGACAGACACGAAGAGCCCGGAAAGAAACAAATCCGGAATCTGCAAACAAGCTACATCAGACATACCCCGCACCATCACTGTAACATGATCTCCGCCACGGGCAAGCGCCAGAACAAAGGAAAGCGCCCACGAGAGACTGACGACTCTTGGAAAGAGGTGGATGTCCTCCTCCCCAAAGTACGAGGAGGACCCTCCGCCACCGCGCCATTAATCGTCACCGGCGTCGTAGGACATTATCGAACACAATCAATGTTCCTAGACGGCGGAAGCAGCACTGACATCATATATGATCAGTGTTTTCAACAATTGGACGAGGACGACAAAGCCCGCCTCGTTCCAGTCAACGCACCAATCTCAGGCTTCATTGATGAAGTCATCATGCCACGCGGCATTATCACCTTCCCGGTTACCTTAACAGATGGTACCCACGAACGCACAGAAATCTGTGACTTCATGGTACTACCAGCGACCTCTCGCCATGATGTCCTACTAGGGAGGGAAGGCTTGGCAAAGTTCAACGCCAATGCCTCCACCCCGCACCAAATGGTGGGTTTCCCAACCCGAACCGGCGTAGCAATAATCCGTGGCAACAAACAGTGCCACGCGATCGACATGGCAAAACCACAAAAAACACAAACCCGATCGGAACCGGAAAACTGGGTTCTTAACCCTAAATTCCCAGACCAAACGGTTATCATCGGCCATGAAATCTCCAACACCATACGGGCGCACCTTAAGCAACTGCTAGTAAAGAACATAGACATATTTGCCTGGCAACCATCTGACATGATCGGTGTTCCAAGAAACATCGCGGAACACAAACTTAACACGTACAGATCAGTGGAACCAGTGGCCCAAAAGATGCGCAAAATGGGACCGGAGAAAACAAAGGCGATGAACGAGCAGGTCAACGAACTACTGCACGCCGGCATCATCCGCCCAATACGCTACCAAACATGGGTCGCCAACCCGGTCATGGTAGGTAAAGCTACAGGCGGATGGCGCATGTGCGTCGATTACAAAGACCTAAATAAAGCTTGCCCAAAGGATTGCTACCCTCTTCCAGAAATCGACTTAAAAGTGGACTCCCTAGCACCATTCCGCTTCAAATGCTTCCTCGACGCCTACAAAGGCTACCACCAGATCCAAATGGCGAAGGAAGATGAAGATAAAACGGCCTTCCGCACAGACACGGGCATCTTCTGCTACACCAAAATGCCCTTCGGTCTGAAAAACGCGGGAGCCACATACCAACGTCTCATGGACAGCGCTTTCATCCATGAGATAGGAGTACGATTGGAAGTATACGTTGATGACCTTGTCATCAAAAGCAAAGACGAAGATAACATGCTGGAAGACATCCAGAAGACATTCAATCAACTGCGAAAGGTGCGCATGAAGCTCAACCCCAGCAAATGTTCCTTCGGGATGGAAGAAGGAAAATTCCTAGGCGTTGTTGTCACGCGCGACGGTTTCCGCGCGAATCCAGACAAGGTCCTAGCCATCGAAAGAATGCCTTCACCAACAAGCATCAAGGAAGTACAAACGCTAATGGGACGCCTAGTCGCCCTCAACCGTTTCCTTTCAAATTACGCTTCTAAGTCTTTTCCATTTGTAGACACTCTCAAAAATTGTCTTAAGAAAAGTAATTTCCGCTGGACCCCTGAGGCGGAAAAAGCTTTTAAAGAAATGAAAGAATGTCTTATGAATTTACCTACTCTCACAGCACCACTACCCAAAGAGCCGCTAACCTTATACCTCTCTGTAACAGAGCGGGCAATCGGCGCGGTACTTTTGGTAGATCGAAAAACTGTACAAACACCCATCTACTACATTAGTAGAACCTTGTTAGACGCAGAGACCAGGTACTCCACCATGGAAAAATTAGTACTAGCTCTCATTCACGCTTCGCGCAGACTACGCCGGTATTTCCATGGCCACCCAATAAACGTCCTAACAGACTACAGAATCAGCGACGTCCTACGCAAGCCGGAAACCTCAGGACGTCTAGCAAAATGGGCAATCGAACTAGGTGAACACACCATCAACTACAAGCCCAGACCCGCAGTTAAAGGACAGGTCCTCGCTGACTTCGCAACCGAAATACCAACGGACAAAATCGCCGAATGCTTAGCCGAGCAGGACCCCGCGCAACCAACGCCGGAAAATGAAAGATGGAAACTCTATACCGACGGAGCGTCCAACTCAGACGGCGCAGGTGCAGGATTGCGGCTGATCAGCCCAAACAAAAAAGAATACACATACGCCATCAGATTAGATTTTGCCGCAACAAACAATGAGGCAGAATACGAAGCGCTACTAGCAGGACTACGCATCGCACATCAAATGGGAGCTTCTCACGTAGAAGCGCATGTCGATTCACTACTAGTAGCAGGCCACATCAATGGCACGTATGACGCAAAAGACGCCACAATGGCCCTATATCTACAACACGCCAAGACACTCATGCGCAAATTTATTTCCTGCGCAGTCCTTCACATCAACCGAAGCGACAACAAACCCGCCGACGCACTAAGCAAAATGGCCTCCACAGTCTTTGACCACATGGCCAAAAACGTTCGGGTTGAACTACAAGAAAGTCCATCCGTCCCAACAAAGCAGGTTAACGTCATCCAAACAGGTAACACCTCTTGGATGACGCCACTGAAAGCGTACTTCACATCCGGAACAATACCCGACAACAAGGCGGAAGCACGGAAACTTCAGCACAAAGCCCTGCACTATCAATTAACGGATGGAATCCTTTACCGACGATCATACTTAGGTCCACTACTACGATGTGTCGACAAAGAGGACGCCTCATTCCTCATCAAGGACATCCACGAAGGTACCTGCGGACTACACGCAGGACCCAGAATGGTAGTGGCTAAGCTAATGAACGCAGGCTATTATTGGCCGGGTATGCACCCAGACGCAGTAGCAGAACTGCGCAAATGCGATTCCTGTCAACGCCACGCGCCTAACACGCTGCGTCCAAAAAATGACCTAATCCCCGTCACAGCAGCATGGCCATTTCAGAAATGGGCAATCGACCTCGTTGGCCCATTCCCCACAGCGCCAGGAAACGTCAAATTCTTAATAGTGGCAATCGACTATTTCACAAAATGGATCGAGGCAAAGCCACTAGCAAAAATCGACGGCGCACACACCAAGAAATTCATATGGGAATTTATCATCTGCAGATTCGGCCTACCATACCAAATCATAAGCGATAATGGAACCCAATTCACTGACAAACTTTTACAACAATGGTTGGCGCAAATGGGAGTCCAACAAATCTTCACCTCAGTAGCACATCCTCAGGGAAACGGCCAAGTCGAAAGAGCAAACCGAAGCATCATCGAGGGCATCAAAAAGCGCCTGGGCACCAAGCGAACAGGATGGGTGGACGAACTCCCGCATGTCTTATGGGCAAATCGCATACTAGCCAAAACTAGCAATGGTGAAACCCCATTCAGCCTAACCTACGGCTCCGAAGCCGTCATTCCCGCAGAAATAGGATGCCCCTCCGCAAGAGTACTCATGGCGGAAAAAGGCCAAAATGACGAAGAGCTACGATTAAACCTGGATTTACTCGAAGATCGGCGGGAGCTTGCCGCCATCAAAGAAGCCCGATACAAAAATCAATTAGAGCGCTATTACAATCACAAAGTTAAATTACATAACTTCAACATCGGAGACTACGTCCTCCGAAACAATAGCGCCTCGAACGCAGAAAAGCAAGGAAAACTCGCCCCAACATGGGAAGGCCCTTACAAAATACAAGAAATTTTGGGCAAAGGCGCCTACGCGCTAGAAAAACTTGACGGCACGCCTGTCCCGCGCTCCTGGAATGCGGCACAATTACGTTTTTGTTATATTTAATCCTTGTAAACGTTTGGGCTACACATGCCTAAGCCACCCTTTTTGGGAATCCTAAGAAATTTCTATCTTTTAACTTACATTGTGTACTACTGGAATTGGGTCTTCAAAGCATAGATACCACACATAACTATCGCCGGACTAAACAATCAATCCAAAATTCACACAGTTAAAACAAAAAAAAGGTACATATATTTCCATCACAAAAGGAGGCGTTCAAGCTGCCTCAAGCTTTACAAAAAGTTTAAAACAGAAACATACTAAACAGCCTACTCCTCCCCGGACACTTCAAAGTCCACCAGCTGTTCATCTTCACCCTCTGGACCACCGCCGGACGTACCCTCACCACCACCTGCTGGTTGCTTCCCCTTCTGCTGCGCCTCCGCACCCAAACGGTCGGATTCTTCTATAAAGTAACGGAGGGCGCCAGCTGGGTCGGCATATTGGTTGCACTCTGCAACCGTCTTCAAGATAGGGAACTCGATCTGCTCGAATTTAAGAAGTTCGGCTTCATACTCCTTCTCGCGGGGTTTACCATCATGCGCACCATCACTAATACGACCACCGTTCAACGCATGGTAAAACCCGCTGTCGAATCCCTCCGCCTCTCCAGCAGCGCGCGCAGCAGCAGCGATAGCAGCAACCTGATCACCAAGATTGGGCTCGTTCCAGAACCTCTTGAAAATCTGCATAAAAACAAGTGTTAGAAAGAAAACACACTTAAGGACAGTAGAAAGGAGCGAAAAATACTTACACCAGCGATACCCTCGGTCATCACCCAGCGGATGGACTCCTGAGCCTTCTCCTGCGCAACGGTGGCCTCATCCAAGAGAGACTTGGCATTTTCGGCCTCCGTTTGCGACACGGTCAAAGACTCCTCCAACGAGGCCCGCTCCTCCATCAATGCCGCTTTCTCCTTCACCCACGCTGTCTTCTCACCCGCCAACTCAGAAAGCTGAGAAGAGGCACCAACAAGCTCATCATCTTTATTACGAAGATCAGACCTAAGACCCGCCACCACGGAGTCCTTATCAGCCAAAACCTTGGCATGGCTCTCCGCGGTGTCCCGAAGTTTCGCATTCTCATTCTTTAAGGTCTGGATCTGATCTTTCAACTTCATAGTCTCCTGGTTGGTCACCTGGCATGCATCGACCCACCGCTGATGCGCCAACGCATGCTCCTTCTCCAGCTCCTTCACTCGGTCCTCAGCTTTATAGGCCCTATCACGGTACCTATCTACCTCCGATCTCATTTTCTCCTCCCTCTGCGCCTGGCTAGCCCGCCGAGCATTGAATTCCGCGACATCCCGGGCATACTCCTGATCACGCCGCTTTAAAGATTCAATAGCGGCGACTTGGAGCGCCTGCCCGACACAGATATCGGTAATCAACTGCGACCGGGGCAGGCTATCTTGATACTCCCTTTCCTTGGGAGGAACGACTTCAGAAATAAACTCCTCAGCCGTTAGAGGGTTGGCAAAACGGGAGTTCTCCCGGATACTCCAGTGCGGACGCCAGATCACGTCGCCCGCGAAGTAACCCGGGTCCGTCCGGTCCACACTGGACCTCCCCCCAACAGTTCCACCCCAACCCCACCAGGGGAACCACCAGAAAAAGCCTGAACACTGGCAAGCTTGGCGGCCTCCTCCTCCGCCCTAGCCTTGGCGGCCGCCTCCTTGGCCCTTACTTCGGCTTCAGTTTTCTCCTTCTCCACACGCAGCTTTTCAGCTGCCAACCTCTCTTCCTCAGCTTTTTTAGCCATCGCCTCCAGACGCAGTTTCTCCGCCACTACCCTCTCCTCCTCCTTCTTGGCGGCAGCTTCCTTGGCCCGTTGCTCGGCCTCCGCTGCCTCTTTCTCCGCGCGAGCCTTCGCTGCTTCCTCCTCTCGCCTCTCCTTAACAGCCTCTGTTTCACTTGGCTCGGGGGCAGAACCAGAAGCCCGCGGAGAGACAACTACAAGAAAACAGAGAACACTTGGTAAAAATAAATCAACACAATCAATAAGAGAAAACCAAAGGCGGAACACTTACTAGTAACCTTCTTCACCGTCTTCTGAATCAACGGTCGACGCTCAGGCGGAGGACTTATCTCCAAAGAAAACGGCGCGGGCCCAGCCCTGCCGGACTTCGAAGTCCCAGACTTCGCGCCAACCTTTCCAATCTTCCGCTTCTTCTTCTGCGGACTAACATCAGCAGCATCTTCAGGAGCGGAGGAAGAAGACTCAGCGCGCCGCTCACGCTGCCCAAACAGAGGCCCTTCACCACCTGCACTCAAAGGCGCAGACTTAGGTTTGGATAACACCTTATGCCTATGAAAGCGCGGCACACTCTTCTTACGCCCGCGCGAAGGTGGGGGGGCCACCGTCTCCACAGAAGACCCTGTCGATTCCTCATCAGAGGAAACAACAAAACAAGGGTCTATCCCAGTATGCGGAATAGAAGTTAAAGGATCAGGGTTTACAGGATGCTCACGTGAAAAAAGGAGGACAGTAGGCTTGAACTCCAGGTAGGGAAAGTAGAACCTGTTCACCATCTCGTCAATCACGGACAACCTACCCTCCGGAGGATCTCTCCACTCCAGCGGGGCCTTATCCCTCAGCAAGAACGCCTGGAACTTCGACATTCCTGAAAACAAACAACACTTCTTCAAATACAAAAAATAATAATAAAATAATAACAGAAGAGGGACTTCAGCAAAATGAAAATGAAAGAGCCTTACCAGGGACGGTAATCACGGGCTCCTTCCCTTCAACAATCTGAACCCTACTCATGCCCAACAGAGCCAACATGGCTTCAGAGCACATACCCGTATCAAACGGGGAAGCACGGGCCACAAGTTCCTGGAACCACTCCTGGTCCTCGAAACCCTCCATCACAGGATGGTCTCCCACCTTCTGCCGCTCAGCAATCACTTTCCATGGCATGTCCACCGGAATCACTCCCCTCTTGACATAGAAGAACTTCTCCTTCCAGTCATGAAGGGACTTAGGAGCTGTCGTCCCACAGGGAGACACCTGAGAACGGGGAACGAAGTTGAACCAGGAACCCTCCAAATTCAACACATAGAAGACATTGAACCGTTCAAACAACGGTTCAATATCCAAGGCTCGGCAGCAGGCCTCAAAGTGCACCAAACGAAGCATTCCAAACCCGCTCACCTGGGTAACATGGACTCCATATTTCACTAATGTATCCACCTGGAACTTGGTGGCAGGTAGCCGAAACCCACACAGGGCAAGATGAGCTCCGTACAAAGTCATCTTCCCAGGGGGAGGAGCCAAAGCAGTACCTTTGTTCGATGGCAACTCCACCTCCCACGAGGGATCGAACTCCATAGCCTGGACAAACTTGGCAAAACTTCTTTCACCCCACTTACAGGTGGTGTTGTGGATGAGTTTCTTGGCCTTCTCGGTGGCCTTGGCAGGGTTACCACCCACGTCAGAACTCTCAGACATAATGGTGATGAGGTAAGAAAAAGAAAGAGAACTTTTTTTTAGGATCACCGGAAAATTTGAAGGTTCACCGGAGGAGATGAAGGAAATGGAGAAGACAAATGTGTGAAAAAAGAAAGATGAGAAGGAATTTGAAAAACCTCCTCGGGTATTTATACCCATCGCATTTAATGCGACCTGAAACAGCTGGCAGACGACCCTTCATCTTGCCAGAGAAGGGCACATCTGGACGCTACACGTGGCATCACAGCTGGATGAGCAGTTACTCGTCAGCACGAGAGGACACGCGTCTGCCCAAAAGGACTCCTCAACTGCCCAACATCAGCAGTCTGACTGACAGGCTGCACCACTCGCGCGCGTCTACGGCCACTCGCCTGACACACGATGGATAAACTTCCCACCCACGTCCTGACGTGACAGACAACTGTGCAGACATCCTTTCTGCACTCTGACACGTCCACCAAAACGTCTCATCTTCCCATGCATGTTTCCTAAATACAAGGAGACCCTTCAAAATTCAAAACTTTAAATTCAAGGGTAACGTATTTAGCACATCAATTAACACCAGATCATTATGACTGCCACGTCATCATCTGGCGCTGGCTTAATGCCACGTCATCATCTGGCGCTGGCCTACTGCCACGTCATCATATGACGCTGGCTTACTGCCACGTCATCATCTGGCGCTGGCTTACTGCCACGTCATCATCTGGCGCTGGCTTACTGCCACGTCATCATCTGGCGCTGGCTTACTGCCACGTCATCATCTGGCGCTGGCTTACTGCCACGTCATCATCTGGCGCTGGCCTACTGCCACGTCATCATATGACGCTGGCTTACTGCCACGTCAGCATCTAGCGCTGGCTTATTGCCACGTTATCACTTGGCGATGGGTTGACGTAAAATCCAAAAGACGTTCTCCGCCGGATTTTACTTCTGAACACCCTGACTGCCACGTCATCACTTGGCGATGGGTTTACGTAAAATTCAAAAGACGTTCTCCGCCGAATTTTACTTTTTAACACCCTGACTGCCACGTCATCACTTGGCGATAGGTTTACGTAAAATTCAAAAGACGCTCTCCGCCGAATTTTACTTTCTTAACACCCTAAAAGAACCATTTTATAAAAGAGCCATGTGCAAAGATAATGGGACGCCAATATCTTTTCACATGACACAAGAGTCGCAACGCGCACTCATTTGCTCTAAACAAAAAACAGTTCCCACACTGCTACAACAAACAAAAGCGAGCACAAAGGACACATTTTAGTCCAGCGCCCCACCAGCCCTCTAAGCAAGAACAGGAGACACCCTGGACTTGGGGGACTTGAAGGGGTAGGGTACCACTTTCAGGCGCACCCTACCCGCCAGTCAAAAATACCTCCGCTGAAAGTTCTAACACCCGCGGGAATAATCACTTCCAGGACTACCGCAGCGCCGAAGGCGCAGGGGCACCAGTTGACAACACCCAAAGGCATCCCCCTTGGACACCAACTTGCCTCCCCCCATCAGATGTCAGCTGACGAGTGGTCAGCCGTCTGACAGCTGACACCCCTGCACACCGCTCGCAACTCGCCACGTGTATGGAGGACAATGAACCTCCCAACCGGCCAACCACGGGATGACACGTGGTCCAATCAAAAGGGGCCCTCCCCAACTTGGATCACTTTATCTAACCAAGAGTTATGATCCAACTAGGTGGGCCTGCCAACTAACCGGCCCGGTCCCCCGGCCCGGCCCAGTAAAGGAGAGAGGGGCTCCAAAGGCTGAGGCCCATGCATCTCCTATAAAAGGAGGGCTCAACCCCCTTTCTCTCCACGTTGAAAACCAGCCAAGAGAAGGAATACACTTGTATCTCCACTTGTATCATCATTCACGTTATTTATTAATAAAAGTCACCTTTTCCAGTGGACGTAGATCTCACCAGATCGAACCACTTACATTCTTGTCCTATATATTTTACTTGCTTATCGTTTGTGTGCATAACCCTAGATTCACTGCCGTTGTGAGCCAAGGATTATACCCTGCTGCGAACACGAGTTGTCATACCATATACCACTCCCTTCTATCCTCTCACCAAACATATACTCGTTGTTTCTTCACCCGGGAATTGGTGGCAATTGGTGGCTCGGGTACTCTCGAGTATCTGATTCGCCAAAAGGGTGCCCGGGAGTGCTCGGAAATTGATTCGTTGGCCGTTCAAAAAAAAAAAAAAGAATCAAACACAAAGTGAAAAAAAATATAAAATCGTAGAAAAAGTATCAAATGAATTTCAATTGAACTTATTCAATTGTCGTTGAAACCGTCTCATTAAACTCTACGATCTTAGTTTTTAGGTTGTCGTTTTTTTTTTATATTTAGCTTGTAGTTTTTAGAATTTGCTTTTATATGTTGTGACCAATTGTGTTATATTTCCTATCAAGGACGAAGCTTTTTGAGGGCTCGAGGGGGCCCCGGCCCCCACCGTTTTTTGGCGCAGTGGTGGAATTTTGCGATTTTCATAGGTAAATTGAGCCTTGGTTGAGTTCGGCCTCCACCGATTTGATCTTCCGGTCACTACCGATTGAAAAAAATCGAGTCCGGCCACCACCGATTCGAGAACCAAGCTTTGCCACTGTTTCCTATTGGCTATTGTATTGTTTTTTTCGTATCCTTCTTACCGTTATTTATTTTACGCCGTGTATGATAATAATGTACATTGTACCATAGTTGTCAAAAGCGCGCCTAGGCGAGCGCCTAGGCTCGAGGCGCCCCAAGTGCGATGCGCCCTGTGAGGCGCGCGCCTAGGCACTGAGGCGCACTATCAGGGCTGATTTCCTGTCAAATTCACGCTAAAAGTTGCATAAACCTCTAAAACATCATAAATAAGTCATGAACAAGTCTTAAACAACCCTAAAACATCCTAAAGTAGCCCTAAACAAGCCTAAAACATCTTTAGAATCCCTAAAAATGTATTTTATACTATGCGTTTAATTATAAAAAGCCGTCGTTTTTTATCCGCCTTGAGTAGGCATAAGCGCTTTGACAACTATGCATTGTACACAAGTTCATGCATATATGACGTCATTTGATGAATATTTGTTAATGATTGATGAAAAAGAATTGTTTGTAAAAGAAAATTAATTTAAGAAGTGTTATTTTTTTATATAATAGATCGACTGTGTTAATTAGGTTTCCTATTTAAAAACAAATCACATACACACATGAAAATAGGTTCTTGGCTTCGCCCATACCCTCCCATGACAAATTACTTTTTTTTTTGGAAGATGACTTTCATTAAACAAACAAAAGCCGAAAACTATCTCCAAGATGGAAATAGCTCGACGAACAACCCGGATTACATGAAATCGAATTTACACCATTTTTTCCAATCTACCTTCTTTTTTTATACCTATTCCTATATCATAAGAAACACAACGCTTTAACTAATATCAACCACATTACAATTTTTACTCTTGAAAATCTTCTCCCATGACAAATTACTAGTAGGGAGAGTAGAACTAAATCTCTTCACAAGTCAACAAAGAAGTGCGAGTGATTTAAATAAACTAAAATCTTGGTCGACAAACAACAAGAGCACAACAATGAATACTGATCGAATAGGGAGAGTAGAATTTTGAACATAGATGCCGCGTTGGAACTTAATATAATCGGTCGTTTTTTATTACTTTTTTTCTTTGCTCTAAGACCATTTATAGTGATAAGTGAAAATTTTCAAGCCTCATGGAACATTAGACGACACGTAGCATGTGGGTTATACACAGGGCTTGAAATGAAAAGGGGATGTAGTGGTTAAGTGAAAATTTTCAAACCTGTTCCAATCATTTAATATTATCCTTTTTTTTAATTTTAAAAATAAAAACAAATAATAGTTCATAAACCTTTTTTCATTAAACAAAAATAAAAAGATTACAATACCTTAAAAAAAACATACTTAAAAAAACAAGAAACATGCTAAAAAAATAAAAATACGAGACAATCTAAAGATTGTATTTATCGCGGATTTGTTGCTTATGCATTTGAGCCAAATGTAATACGGCTCCCGTGAGGTGGTTGATCGACTTAGACAAAAATTCGATGCCTTTTTCCATTTGCCTCGCATCTTGGATCGCGAAGAAATTTTCGTTTGTTACGACTTTTCTTTGCATTGTTTCCAAACGCCTAGCCCCAAGGTTATGAACTCACAAACTCCATTACCGCCCAACCACCCACCTGTTCCTGGCCCACATTGTCCCGATAATCACCCAAGCCCAAGTAACCACGGCCCAACCACACCCAGCCCCTCCTCACCCAACACACATACACTTTCCAGCCCACTTCCCCTAACACCCACACTGTCCAGCCCACTCCCAACACCGCCCCACATACTACTCCACCCACGTCCCAACCTACTAACCCCGCCCCACACGCAACCGCACCGGCCCACACTCCACCACAACCACCTCCCATACAACCCACCGCTCGTACCATGCGTACTCGCGCAATGGACGACATCTCTAAACCCAAACTCCCCTTTAACCTCCACACTACCTCTATAGCTCCCATACCCAAATCCCCATAGGTTGCCTTGTCCAGCCCCGAATGGTATGTCGCCATGACCAATGAATTTAGTGCATTAATTACAAATGAGACATGGGAGTTGGTACCTCGCTCCCCTGATATGAATATTATTAGATGCATGTGGCTCTTTAAACACAAAGTCAGGTCAGACAGGTCCCTTGAACGGTATAAGGCGAGATTGGTTTGTGATGGACGTGGTCAACAGGTCGGCATTGATTGTGGTGAAACCTTTAGTCCAGTGGTTAAACCAACCACTATCAGGACAGTTCTTACTTTGGCTATTTCTCAGGGTTGGGCGATTCACCAATTGGACGTCACAAACGCCTTCTTACACGGGCATCTACATGAAACAGTTTACATGCATCAGCCCATGGGCTTTCGTCATTGTGACTACCCGAATCATATTTTTCGCCTAAAGAAATCTCTCTATGGCCTCAAACAGGTCTCTCGGGTGTGGTACCAACGCTTCACAGACTTTGTTCTTTTACAGGGCTTCACCCAGTGCAAATCAGATAATTCTCTCTTTATATATCATCATGGTTGTTATGTCGCCTACCTTCTCGTCTATGTTGATGATATTATTCTTGCCACCTCATTTGATGCTCTTCGTCAGAAACTTATGACTACTCTTGTAGGAGAGTTTGCTATGAAAGACCTGGGCCCTATTACATATTTTCTTGGCATCTCCGTACATCACAAAGGTAATTCTCTATTCCTTTGACAGCAGGCGTATGCCAAGGATATTATTCATCGGGCAGGAATGGATTCCTACAAACCCGCAGCTACTCCAGTAGACACATGGCACAAACTCGGCAGCCAATCTGACTCGTTATTTGATGATCCAACTACATTTCGTAGTCTGGCAGGAGCATTGCAATACCTCACATTCACTCGTCCTGACATCACCTATGCTGTACAGCAGATTTGCATGCATATGCACCCTCCCTATCTAGCTCACTGGAACGCATTAAAACGCATCATCCGGTGTCTTCAGGGAACCTCAGACTTTGGCCTTCATCTCAATGCCACGTCTAATTTCACTCTCCTGGCATACACAGACGCGGACTGGGCCGGATGTCCAGACACCAGGCGTTCTGCTTCAGGTTACTGTGTTTATCTGGGTGACAACTTAGTCTCTTGGTTCTCCAAATGGCGCCAGTCCACCATCCCCCGTTCCAGTGCAGATTCTGAATATCGCGGTGTGGCAAATGTTGTGGCTGAACTATGTTGGCTGCGTAATCTCCTGCTTGAACTTCACTGGCCGCTCTCCAAGGCTTCACTCATGTACTGTGATAACATTAGTTCCATCTATCTATCTTGCAACCCGGTTCAACATCAACGAACCAAACATATTGAGCTAGACATACATTTCGTTTGTGAGCATGTTCAAAAAGGCCTTGTGCGGATTTTACATGTCCCTTCTCGCTTCCAGGTTGCTGACATTTTCACCAAAGGTCTTCCTTGGGTCCTCTTTGATGACTTCCGATCCAGTCTAAGCATACGTTCTCCTCCCGCTTCGACTGCGAGAGTGTAATAGATGGCGCAGATTTAGTCAATGATTGATAGCCTAATTATAATGTATTTAATATAATTATCATCTCCCAAAAATAGGAGATTATGTTGAAAATATAATAATAATAATAATAAAAATAATAATAATAATAATAATATTAATATTAATAATAATAAGAATAATAATAATACTGATATTGATAATAATAATAATATCATTTGGTCTTAGAGGAAAAGTAAAATCTAATCACAAATAAGTAAAAGAAGCCAAACAGTTTTATTATCGTTTGCAACTATAAACGTTACGAAACGAGTAACTTATACCTTTTGGTAATTCATTTGCAACTATAAACGTTACAAAACGACTAGAAAATCAATATTAGGAACAACACAAGCGTAGAAACAACTGTTAAAAGTTTTCAAGATTTGTAAACATATTTTTTCACAAATTTATATGCTCTCACCTTCCTTTTATGTTGATACTAGTTATTGACTTCAGAAGTAGTGTCATAATCATTAACTTATATGTGACAATTTATTAATCCCATTAAACAAATCAGCAACCAGTGTATTTTTTAAACTCCCTCTAATTATACCGGCACTTCGAAGAATAAGTGCATCCTCTTTCGTGTCAATAATTCCACTCATGATATCAAGATACTGCGCAACCAAACTAACTTCAGAACTAGCTCGAGGCTCGCTTGAAAAAAGCTCGCTCGAAAAGGCTCGTTTTGTTTTCGAGCCGAGCCGGATCATTTTGTAATCGAGCCGAGCTCGAGCCAGAGGTGTTCAGCTCGTGGCTCGGCTCGATGGCTCGACATATGGCTCGACTCAGGCTTGTGTATGTGTAATTAATATATAGATGAAAGTAATATATTTTGGCTCCAAACCCAATTCTAAAATTCAAATTTTAAAAGTTCCACTCATACTACCTATCTAACTCACTCATTCGTAATCTAATAAACCCTAACTTAGAAAAATAAAAAAATATACATGTATATGTGTAATATTATTCATTTATTTTTTTGTTTTTTTATTTTATAAATCTTTGTAAAAAATAAAAACAAAACATAAAAAAATAACGAGCGGGCTCGAGCTCGGCTCGAACATTTACGAGCCGAGCTCGAGCTCGACTTTTCAGCTCTACTAGAAAAACGAGCCGAGTCGAGCTGGCTCGTTTAATTTCGAGCTCGAGCTCGAGCTCAGCCTGGCTCGGCTCGTGTACAACCCTATTCATAAGCTTCTAGGTTTCGAAAACGACTTCTGAATTTTCGATTAAGGTAATCACAGGAAGGTATAGTGTTCCGGTCATCTTATCGAAATATGTTTCTATGGTTCCACCACCCTTAGGCTCAAACATTATTCCAGCCATTTTGGATAGTTGGGAAACCGCAGGGATTTCTATCTCTTTGAGTAACGGATTAGACTATGTGGTGTGGTGGAGGCAAGGCTTGGGAAGACTGCCTCCACATCATCAAAAAGTGGGTCCCACTAGCATTTAGACATTTTGAGAACTACCCAAGGGTGTGGGGGTAGTCCTCCTTAGGTAGTCCTTCAATCCTATTGGTCACCATTTAATTATTATTTTCTAATTTTTAAATAACTAAATGACTAGAATCATGTTAATGCTTGCCTTTCTCATTTACAATCAAGGTGTATAAATACAGAGTTTCCTAAGACTATATTAGGATACAATAAATTACATTCAATAATATTAATGTGATTGGAAATCTAATTATGGAATGATTTGTCTTGATTGTGTTGATTGTCTATTACTCCCCCGCAGTCGAAGTAGGAGGAGACCGAATGCTGAGACTGGATCTAAAATCTTCGAATAAAATTCGCGGGAGACCTTTAGTGAAGATGTCTGCAATCTGGTAATGCGTTGGAACATGAGAGATCCGAACTTGTCCTCGTTGTACCTATTCCCGCACAAAATGAATGTCCAGCTTGATGTGTTTTGTCCGTTGATGTTGGACGGGGTTGCCAGCTAGGTAAATTGCACTCACATTGTCACAGTAGACGAGTGTAGCTTTGGTGAGCGGTTTGTGAAGATCCAAAAGAAGATTGCGTAACCAGCATATTTCAACCACCACATTGGCAACCCACGATATTCAGCTTCTGCACTGGATCTAGAAATGGTAGGCTGACGCTTTGAAGACCATGAAATAAGACAGTCACCGTAGTAAACACAGTAGCCACTGGTGGAGCGTCTGGTATCTGGGCGTCTGGTATCTGGGCAGCCTGCCCAGTCAGCATCAGTGTAAGCCACCAGAGAAGGGTTCCTGTTGGACCCAAGGGTGAGTCCGAGTGTCAAGGTACCCTGAATGTACCAAATAATTCGCTTCAGGGCACTCCAGTGATCTGTTTTCAGAGAGTGCATGTGCATGCAGACCTGCTGGACTGCATAGCTGATATTAGGGCGTGTGAAAGTGAGGTATTGAAGAGCACCTGCAAGACTCCTGTAAAGGGTGGGGTTCTCAAAATCTGTGCCAGAGGTTGCACTGAGCTTAGAGTTGGTGTCAACAGGTGTGGCAGCTGGTTTGCAGTTTGACATTCCTGCTCTTTCAATGATATCTTTGGCATTGTTTTGTTGGGACAAGAACATTGTGTCACCCTGGCGAGTAACGTGGATGCCGAGGAAAAGGCTGAGACTGCCAAGATCCTTCATAGCAAATTCTTTGAAGAGTAGAGCTAGCAGGTTTTCACGAAGCTCAGTAGATGAGGTGACCAGGAGAATATCATCCACATAGAGGAGAAGATAAGCTGTTTGACCTGCATGATGAAGAATAAACAAAGAAGCATCACAGTGGCTTTGAGTAAAGTCAATGGTAAGAACATAATCTGTGAATCGCTGGTACCAGGCACATAGTGCCTGTTTGAGACCATAGAGGGATTTCTTAAGTTTGCAGACATGATCAGGATAGTCTCTGCTGCGAAACCCCATAGGTTGATGCATGTAGACAGTCTCGTGTAGCTGCCCATGTAGAAAAGCATTAGTTACATCAAGTTGGTGTACGGGCCAAGACATAGATAAAGCAATGGATAAGACTGCCCGAATGGTGGATGGTTTAACCACGGGACTAAAGGTTTCCCCACAATCAATGCCAACTTGCTGAGAGCGGCCATCACATACTAACTTGGCCTTGTATCTCTCAAGTGACCTGTCAGACGTGTATTTGTGTTTAAATAGCCACATGCACCTGATAATATTCATAGAGGGATCTCTAGGAACCAACTCCCATGTATCATTTTTAATAAAGGCATGAAACTCATTGGTCATGGCATTTCGCCATTCCGGGATGGACAAGGCAAGGGTAGGTGTTTTGGGAATAGGGATGATGGTGGAGGTGGAAAGATTGAATAGTTGTTTGGGTTTGTGGATGCCGTCCATGGCTCGGGTTCGCATAGAGCGGGTAGGTGGCAGTGGTGTGGGGCTCGGTTCGGCAGGGGAGGATGTGGACGAGGTGGGTGCGTTTCTGGTGGGCTGCATGGGTGGGGATGGGCTGGGCGTAGAGTTTGGGCTGGAAGGTGGGCCAGTCAGTGGTGAGTGGGCGGGTGTAGGTGTGTGGGCCGGGGAGAGATTTTGGTCTAAGGGTGGTGAGTTGGCAGGAGAGTGGTGGTTGTGTGGGCTTGGGGTATGGGCCGAAGGTGAGGATGTGGGGAAGGACACAGTGGGCCAAAGAGGGGTGGGGAAGGAAGTGGTTAGAAATTCATAGGTGTGGGAGGATGGAGAGGATTTAATTTGTGAGTAGGGGAAGTTTGACTCATCAAATAGGACGTGTCGAGAAATGGTGATTGTGTTGGATTGAATGTTTAGGCATTTGTATCCACGGTGTGAGGCGGGATACCCGATGAAAACACATGGACGCGAGCGAATCTCAAGTTTATTAATTTTAGTGGGTGGTGTGATGGGATAGCAGAGACAACCAAAGACTCGAAGGTGGGTGTAGGTGGGTGTTTGGTGGTAAAGGAGTTGAGTGGGTGTTTTGTATTGGTGAGTTTTACTTGGAATAATATTGATGAGGTGGGTGGCGGTTTCTAAGGCATGTTGCCAAAATGGGTTGGGCATGTGAGATTGGGCAAGTAGAGTACGTATGATATTATTAATGGACCGGATTTTTCGCTCTGCTTTCCCATTTTGAGAGGAGGTGTATGGGCATAATAGACGGAAAAGTGTGCCGTGGGTGGCAAAAATTTTAGTAAATGATGCATTAACATATTCTTTTCCGTTATCACATTGAAAGGTTTTTATGGTGCGTTGAAATTGGGTTTGTATCATTTTTGCAAAGGTGGTGAATATGGTAAAAACTTGAGATTTATTTGAGATGGGGTAGGTCCATAAAAAATTAGTGTAATCATCGAGAAATAACACATAATAACGATGACCACCCGAGCTTAAAACAGGGGAGGTCCAAACATCGCTATGGATAATATCAAATGGTTGAAACATAACATTATTGGAAGAATAAAAAGGTAATCTAGTACTTTTGCCAAACACACAAGGTTCACACAAGTTTTTATTTAAAGACTTAAAAGAAATAGAATTTGAGTTTTTGAGTGACTGAAGTAACGCCGGGCCAGGGTGTCCAAGACGTTGATGCCACAAAGTGGAGGATTGAGCAGCAACGACGTGAGTTGAAAAACACTTGGCCTGGGTAGAGAAGGTGTAGATAGAGGTCACCGCTGCTGTCACACCGGATGATAGGCATCCGGCTCTTGAAATCCTTCACAAGAAAACCAAAGGGGTCAAATTCCACAGAAACTAAATTATCTCTAGTGAATTGACGAACGGAAATTAGTTTTCTTATAAGTTTGGGAGCGTATAAAACACGGTTGAGGACAAATGGTGGTAAGGGAGGTTTAAAGGTTTGTGGGCCATGTCCAAGGACCGGGATGGTGTTGCCATTCCCAACAATAATATTTTCATTCATGCGGTTATTAAAAATAGTACGAAAGTTACCTGAGTTGGGATCCATAGAGATTGTGGCTCCCGTGTCCATGACACCATCATTGTAATCTGGAGGGTTGAGACTCATGGTGTACAAGGCCTGTTGAATATCAGTTGGCGAATAAGAAGTGTGATGTGCCTACGATGGTGGACGCGGGCCGAGGATGCCTTGACCCGATTTTTGCTGCAGCTGCTGGGGAGTGCTCGGATGAGGGCATGGTGGAACGGGCCGGGAGTACCATTGTTGCTGCTGATAATTATGCGGTTGCTGCCAGGGGCTGGGAGGTGGCGACCAGTAATAGCCTGGCGAAGCAGGCCAGCCGGGCGCTGAAGAGGAGCGGCGGCCCCATTGCTGCGAGGACTGGCCGCGTCCTCTGCCGCGAAATCTGCCACGGCCGCGACCGCGGTCCGTGGTCTGATCCAAGGATTGTTGACCCGAGGAGTGCTGACCCGGTTTGGTGTTGGAGGCCGCAAGTGCCTGGGCCGTAGTCTGAGAGGCTTCAAGGGCGGCTTCCGCCTTTTGACTTTCGATCATGCAAAGTTCGGACCGGGCTTCATAAAAAGAAGGAAGGGGCTTGCGAGACTGGAGTATGAGTTTGATGCTCTCATATTGCTCCGTTAAACCTGCAAGAAGCTGCAAAACACATTTGTTATCAACGGGTGAGTCAACGTTGGCCAACTGATCAGCGATTTGTTTTATCGCTTGACAATAGGCCGACATATTGGGAAAGTTTGATAAGCGAACGGTGGAGAATTTGTGAGTGAGGTGTAGAGTTCGGACGACTTTGTTGTCATTGAAGAGGCCCTCCAAGTTGGTCCAAACTTCATAGGCGGAGTTGCCTGGGACAATAACGGTGTTAAGGAGATCGTTGGAGACAGTACTGCACAACCATTGTAGAACAATGGCGTCAAGTCTGTCCCAAGTTTCATCAGAGGGTGTGGGGGTGGCGGGTTTGGCTGTTTCAGAAGAGGTGGCGGGCGGCGGTTGGGTGGTGGCTCTAGGAGAGAGATGGTCTATGACTTGAAAGGCTCTGCAGCGGATTCGAAAGAGTTCTGCCCAAGAAGAATATTGGGCAGATTCGACTTCCAAAGTGATTGGGATAAAGTTCTTTATGTTGGAAACTGTTACAACGGGGTGAATTTTGGTATCCATGGTGAGCAAAAGAAAGAAATTGAGGAGAAGATGTGGCCGGCGATGAAGAAGAAGTCGGCGGCAATGGTGGTGGTGAGGAAGGTATTATTCTAGCTCTGATACCATGCTAGAATCATGTTAATGCTTGCCTTTCTCATTTACAATCAAGGGGTATAAATACAGAGTTTCCTAAGACTATATTAGGATACAATAAACTACATTCAATAATATTAATGTGATTGGAAATCTAATTATGGAATGATTTGTCTTGATTGTGTTGATTGTCTATTATAAATAATTAACATAAATAAAATAAAAGTGACATAATATTAAAAAAAATGTTACAAATAAAACAAAGTCGACGACATTACATAAAAAAAAGTCTAGCTATACTTCTTAATGATGTCTTATTGTAATTTTTCAATTACTCGACGCCTCGCTTCGGGCATGGAGCTTGTGTCGATCGCTAAAACCTTCGCCTCCTGGACTTTGAGCTTTTCATTCTTCACCTTTAGCTTTTCCTCGTTGACTCGGTTGAAAGCTTTAATTTGAGCCGACAATACATCAATCTTCGTTTTGTCTTTTGGCGGCCGCTTCCTTTTTCGCTTTATCCCGACCTATTTAATTAACCGAAATAAGAATATTAATAACTTTAAAATAAGAAATCGAGTAAATTTTAAAAAATGACAAACCCATGGGACGATGAGCCTCCTCGATCGGCATATCAAACTCCGCTTCCTCATTGATGTCGAAGTCCATTTGATGAGTCGAGCTTCCCTCTTGTGAATCTTTATCTATTGCTTTTGTCTTTCTACGCTTTGCTTTTACAACGGGGTTTGGAACGGTCGATCACTTTTGTTCGTTCCTCAAAAGTTCCCAAGCACGAAAAATTTGAATCTGGACGATTGCGTATCATTCCACTTCTTCATAGCATCATTAAAAATCATACTTTTGTTGTATCCACTAGGAGGGTTCGACTTGATTTGATTATAGAAACCAAAAAATAACGTACACACCTTATTTATTTTCCTCCACTTTCCGCCAATCGAGTCTAAGTCTCGGTATGGCTTCGGCGCTTCCATTCTTTTATGGAAGTTGTCGTTACATTTCCTCCAAAAGCCGGTTCCATTTTGGTTGGTGCCTAATTTTTTTTACGAAAAGTAAATGTATTAAGTTTTATTATTAGTACAAAAATAAAACTTAAATAATATGCAAACAAAATGTAATAAAAAAAATTAAGTTAATTGATTACCAACAATTGGGCACGTCGATGTTTCTAGCCACGCTTTGACCAACGCCTCTATTTCGGTTCCCGTCCATGGTTTCTTATAAAATTTCTCACCACCCTTCACCTTTGCCTTTTCTTTACCTTTGTTCCGCGATGGTGATGCTTGCGTTTCGGGAACAGTTTCGACTTCATCATCATCATCCTCGTCTACGAGCCCCATAGGACAACGTACTCGTGGTGTTGTAGGACTTGATTGAGGTGGTTGAGTTGGTGTAAAAGTAGTAGTAAACATAGGTTGTTGTTGCATTTGCATTTGATTAAACATGTTCAATTGCATAAGTTATTACATTTGCATTTGGCTTATTGTTGAAACGCGTTTGAGGACGTTTGGTTGTAGTTCGCAAATGAGGATGGAACTTCGGGCCGATAACACCCACTAAAACTTATCAGAATGTTCGCGTTTTGATTCGGGTTTTGATTCGGTGTTTGGTTCGGGGTGTTCAGGTTATTTGGGTTATATTGGTTGAAGGGGTCCATTTGGTTTTTTATAAATTTTGAAAGAAATTGTGAAGAGTAGAAGAGAGGTGTAGGTTGTATTTTTTTTTTTTTTAAAAGTGTGGTTTCTTATAAGTTTAAATAGAGTTAAGTTTTTTTTTTTTTTTTTTTTTTTTTTTTTTTTTAATTCAAAAGGTCATGTGACCGTTGAGAATGGCCCACGACAAGACAACCACCCAATAGATGAAGCCCGCCCAACTCGTCCAAGGTAAGCCGGTTTGGACGCAATTGGCCCGTCCGGGGTGGTGTTCAACGACCCAAAACGATATGGACGGCCCGAAGATGAGCCCCACACCATTTAGTCTTATAGATAACTTCTTTGCTTCCGTAACTATGACCAAATAAACGCCAGATCATACCCCCTGGTAAAGTTGTAACAACTTGAATCGGAACTATGGAACTTAATACTTCACTGGCTACTATTTCTCTAATATTTTCTTCACTGATGGTATCAATTTCCATCAACATTGATGCTTATGGAGATAGTAAAGGACTACAAGGTGGAATCGAAAAACCTACAAAGTAATGAGTTGATAATTAGCCAAATTTTAATTTATAAATTCATAATAATTAATCGAACCTCCTAACTTCCTTCTCGTTTTGTCATTACTTTCATCTACGATGATCATTTTATGTAAAAGATCCAATAAGTGATGAAGTTCTGTCACTTCCAAGACTTTTTGGCTTGGTTGCACCAAGAATGATGATTGAGACTCACAAAACTCCCGCATCGTAAAAACCATAGGGATCTGATTCTCGAGCATCATTATATCCTTAAAAACACTTGCATCATCAGGAAAACAACTCAAATCTTTTCTTAAAAGGTAAATAAGAAACAAAACATCAATTGTAAGCATCAAAGCTAAAGTATCATCACTTAAATCGAGGTACTTGTGATAACAAGCCCGGATCTTTGGTGCGTTTTCTTTGAGTTTTTTTTTTACCACAAGATTTATTTGATCAGAATTCCAATAGTATTTGATCACTTCGATCTTGGATCGCTCCATATGGCCGTAAGTTATGGTATGATCCTAGAGCTATCAACTGAGAAACATAAGCTCTGTAGTTTACAACACTAATGAAGTTGGGCACCTGGTAAACTGGTATGGGTACATTATGATTAAAATATAATGTATTTTGGGTTTGAAGAAGCCATTTTTCTTACAACAATGTAGAATTTAACATGGTAATGGTTTGAGCAAAGCTAACATCGAAAACCAGCCTCCTTATAAACACAATCTTGGTTATGACGTACTACCATTTATTATCAAATGTTAATTGTACGAAAGTTTTGGTACCTTGCGACGTACGACAATTTTGGTTATAGTACAAATGGTAATTTGGATTTATTTGGTAAATTAACAATGTCATCATATTAAATTAGCAATCACCTCCTGCAGAGTACTTTTTTGTTGTTAATTTATGAAATATATCCAACTTACCAAAATATTTGTACGTCATAAACAAAATTGTCGTACGTCATAACCAAGTTACCAAACATTTCGTATAATTAATCTTTGATAATAAATGGTCAGAAACCAAAATTGTGTTTAAAAGGAGGATGATTTTCGACATTAGAATAAAGATATGAATACTAATAAAGAATTTATAGAAAAGCAAAACAAACGGTTTATGCATTAAAAAAATCAATTATTTAATTGAATAGATACGACTACATTATGGGTACTTGGTAAATAGACACGACTACATTATGGTGTAATGACGTTGATATTGAGGGCATTTCGGGTTTGGAGAACCATATTTTTGTTTTCTTTTGATAATGTAGTGCTCGACATGGTCATAGTTTGAGTCACTAACGATGAAAATTACAAATCTTAAAAATTAATATTTATTGTTTGTAAAGGATAAAAGGTACTAAAAAAACCTAATTTTGACTTTCAATGAAGTTTTTGTATAAAACAAAAAAAAATGAATCTTTTTAATGGATAAACCATTTGTTTTTCTTTTGTATAAATTCTTCATTAGTATTCATATATTTATTCTAACGTCGAAAACCAGCCTCCTTTTAAACACAATTTTGGTTTCTGACCATTTATTATCAAAGATTAATTATACGAAATTTTTGGTAACTTGGTTATGACGTACGACAATTTTGTTTATGACGTACAAAAATTTTTGTAAGTTGGATATATTTCATAACTTAACAACCAAAAAGTACTCTAAAGGGTTGGAGGTGATTGCTAATTTAATATGGTGACATTGTTAATTTACGAAATAAATCCAAATTACCATTTGTACTTGATAACCAAAATTGTCGTACGTCGCAAGTTACAAAAACTTTCGTACAATTAACATTTGATAATAAATTTGATAATAAATGGTCGTACGTCATAACCAAGATTGTGTTTGTAAGGAGGCTTGTTTTCGATGTTAGCTTTGCTCAAACCATTACCATGTTAAATTCTATATTGTCGGAAGAAAATGGTCTTCTTCAAACACAAAATACGTCATATTTTTATCATAATGTACCCATACCAGTTTACCAGGTGCCCAACTTCATTAGTGTTGTAAACCCAGAGCTTATGTTCCTCAGTTGATAGCTCTAGGATCATACCATAACTAATGGCCCGAGCTCTACCATATGGAGAAATCCAAGATCGAAGTGATCAAATACTATTGGAATTCTGATCAAATAAATCTTGTGGTAAAAAAACTCAAAGAAAACGCACCAAAGATCCGGGCTTGTTATCACAAGTACCTCGATTTAAGTGATGATACTTTAGCTTTGATGCTTACAATTGATGTTTTGTTTCTTATTTACCTTTTAAGAAAAGATTTGAGTTGTTTTCCTAATGATGCAAGTGTTTTTAGGGATATAATGATGCTCGAGAATCAAATCCCTATGGTTTTTATGATGGAAATTGTAAGAATTATAAAAGGAGGAGTCCCTTCTCCTTTTATTGGTATGGTCTTGTCCTTCGACCTACACATTTTTTATAAACACACATATTTATAAAAGCTTCGTAGAATCACTAACAAGATCAGCGTCAATCCGGTGATTGAGGATTCGTGTTTCTTCAAAATCCCTTATGTATCATTGCATTATAGATTTATATATGATCCGGATCAAATGAGATTTCTATCGAGTTGTGAGAACTCCAACAACTCATGTCCTTTTTTAAACCATTTTTGACAAAAAAAAACATGTAAAATTGACCAACTAAGAATAAAAAAAGGAAGATGAGGAATTCAGCAATGTAAATTTGTTTTAAACGGAGATGTAATTTTTCAAACATAAGATTTTTTTTAATTTATGTGATAATTAGATAAATATATGATATTTTAATAAAAAAAAACCTCAAAGAAAAACGGTAAAGAGAGTTTAACAACTCAAGGGGGTTTTAATATGAACCAAACACTATATTTATCTATTTAAAAGATGATTCTTAAGCTTCTAAACTCGTAATCTAGTAAAATGAAGTAATTTTAACTTTCAAAACACTTAAGTTAAAACATAAAATTTACCTGATGTTTGATCACTATAGACCGTAAATCATGGTTGATCAGAAGTTCGATTAGGCCGCTCTAGTCGACAAAAAAGGTTATAATTTCATGTATGAGTTCGCTGAGAGCCTGAGACGTGTAGCAGTATATCATTAATTCGTTGTTAATTCCCTCAATTGGATATCATTCTTATAGCCAAGGGAGAAGGAGAGATCTTAACTTGGTCAAACTGTAACATGCGGGGGTTTCATGTGGAGAAAAATTGGGTTTGACCGATCGAGTTGACTCACTCAAAGTTAATTATTTGATCATTATTTTTAAAACCCTATTTAATAAAAACTCATTGAAGTAAAATGCTTAATCAATATATATATATATATATATATATATATATATATATATATATATATATATATATATATATATAGGGCAAGGATTAAATAAAAACCCTCCTATTTTGAAGAAACCTAGTAAACTTAATCTAGACCATTGATCTAAAGTGATCAATGGCCTAGATTGATTCTACATTATTTTAATAAATTAATTAAGGTAGATGACAAAAAAAGGACACAATGGTCAAATGCCATTTTCTGAAAAAGCAGATATGACAAGTGGACCCCACACATGTCACATCATCTCTCTCATACTTTTGTGATCATTGTCATAAATCTGTCAGGACGTCATGTTACATATGTAACATATGTAGTGTTGCATACGTTAAAATTGCACAGACTCTGGTCTCATATGTGATTTCTTGTTGCATACGTTAAAACACATAGATTGTATAAAAATCAATTAAAAACTTTACATATCAAAAAAACATTCAAATGTACACAAGAATTGTTTCTTACAAAGTGCTAAAAACAAACAAAACGGTCATTACAAATCAACAAATGCTAAAAAAAACTATCATAAATAAAAAAAATTGTCTACACTTCATTCTTGATAATCATCTTCATCTTTAATGCAAAAAAAAATATGCTCACCTGCAAAAATAAAACAAAATTCATCAATTTACATGAAAAAATCAAAACTTTGTATCTAGTAAAAAAACATAAACTAATGTATACCAACTTAGTGGTGCTGTTACATACGAAACATACGCAAACATAGATTTCATCCCATGATCAATGACATTCCATTCAAGAATTTTTTCCCAATTCTTCCTCTATAATATGCAATATTACATTCTTGATAAGGTGCAAAAAACACGAGTGTTACATGTGTAACAGGATTTTTTTTCTGGAAACACAGACAAACTTTTGTAGTCTGCACCCAGCATACATTTTTTACTGAATTACAAGCAACCTTTGACTGCAAAACAAATACGCTACACACGTAACATCCTACCTTAACACAGAAAAAAACACCCTAAGTAAATTCACAAAGATGATACGACCATATAGACGAGAAAAACACCCTAACTAAACACAGAGAAAACACAAATAACAACATTCTGAAAAGTCATTCTTAAAACAAATAACAACACATTTTCTGTCTTTAGTTATAGATAAGACTATATGAGAAAACACAAAAACAGACATTTTCTGTAAAAAAGACATAGGTAACATAAAAAAACTCATACATGAGAAAACAAAAAAAAAATAGACAGACATGGTGCAAAAACACACGAGTGTTAACTTAGAAGGAACGTTATATAACTGCATAGATGTGTAACATACGCAACTTAGTTCTGCTGTTACATACGAAACAGATGCAAACATATATTTGATCCCATGATTAGTGACTTTTGTTTTAATTAATACATGGTAAAAAAAATCAGAAAGTTAATTTATACCAACTTAGTTCTGCTGTTACATACGAAACAGATGCAACATAGATTTCATCCCATGTGTAGCTCATCAAAGTCAAAAAATCAAACCTTTATATCTAGTAAAAAAAATCAGAAACTAATTTATACCAACTTAGTTCTGATGTTACATACGAAACAGACGCAACATAGATTTCATCCCATGATTAGTGACTTTTGTTTAATATATATATTAAGAAAGGTTAATTAATATGTAAACCTACGAGTTAACTTATGCTACCTATGTGTAAAAAAAACATACTAACCGATTCACATTAGTAACAAAAACATACTATCCATTAGTATTACTAATAAAAAAACGATTCACATTAGTAATAAATTTTGGATTCATGAGAATGTCTAAACCTATTATATTTTTGGATTCAATAAATTTTGGATTCAAAAAAAACGATTAAAAAAACTGATAACAATAAAGATTCATGAGAATGTCTAAACCTATTATATTTTTTACAAAATTTTGGATTTTTAAAATGATATATCATGAGTTTGGATTTAGCCGTATAATTTAATTAAAAAGTAAAGATGTAGCCTTTTGTGGAAGCATGGAGTAACTCCAAATGTTGCATCCTTAAAGGCAGGCAAAGCTGTGAATATCATTAAATTTCAATGGCAAAAAAGTCTTTTTATATCATGAGTTTGATATTGATGAATCTTTGCAGAATGTATCATAATTTTAAGAAAATAAAACACCTTATCTCTTCTTGGACACACCAACAGTCTTTCCACGACAACGTTACTCTGTTTTGGTGTGTTGTCCACGCACACGAGTAAGAAGGTGGAGAAACAGAGTAAGATTACCTTTCATTTCTAAGAAGGTGGAGAAACAGAGTAACGTGGAGAAGCACGAGTACCGTCGTCGCCGGACGAATTACACAGCAGGTCTGTGACGAATTACACAGAAGGTGGATTGTAAAGCTATCGAAAATAAACAACAGGTCTGTGACGAATTAAACAAAAGGCCTCTTTTCCTCTGCCTTCGTTGTCACGTCCTCCTCAGTACCGTCGCCGGACGCCGTCACCGGTCTTGTTGGACACCTTCTCCGGAGATCAGCCCCCTCATTAACATCAGGTTTCTTTCATTTCATATCTTGGTGGTGACAGTGTTTGAGAGAGATCAGAGAGAGAGAGAGTGTGTGTAGATGGGAGGGAAATAGATTTTGAATGTGGTTTGAAAAAGTTAGAGAGAGGTAAATAGTATATATAGGGGTTTAAAAAATCAGATTTTTGAAATTACTAAAACACCCTTAAACTAATAAAAAAATGATTTGTTTTGTTGGTGATGTGGAGCATTGTGGTCCACTAGTTAGGTTTTTGGGAGTTTCTTCAAAATTTTGGGTTTTTTGTATATACTTAGCCTATATATATATATATATATATATATATATATATATATATATAGGTGAAAGATCCGGTACAAATAGTTTTTTTGGTAATAACTGTGAGAATCAAAGGAGGATATTTTTTTTTTAATTTTTTTTTCAAATTTTTTTTCCCATATTGTTAAACATGTATTATAGTATTGAAAACTAAAAAAAAAAAAAAAAAATTGGTAGAGTAATTACGTGTAGAGTAATTACATAATTACTCTAGTGTAAACTAATGTATTTACCTTAATGACGTAATTACACTAAAAAAAATTTTTTTTAATTTTTTTTTGTATTATTTATCTAGAAAGAATGTTTAAGCACATGGGAAAAAAAATTCTAAAAAAAAAAATAAATTTTTTTACCCCCTTTGATTCTCACAGTTCTTACAAAAAAACTATATGTATTTGATCTTTACTCTATATATATATTGCAAAGAGATTAATCTTACATGTCATAATCTTATGCAATCTCTCATTTGAGAGATGCCACATAGGATGTCATGTGGTAACTTAGACCAATTAAAGAAAAGTAATAAATATGGTTTAACCTAATCAATTAAATACCTAATCTACTAAATGTAAATATTAAACCTTTATTATTTTTTCTCTCATGTTTCCTCCCATAACTTTTAAACGTGAATATATTTTATATACGAGATTTTTTAAAGAAAAAAATTACACCAAATTAACGAGCGTTTTATTATCTTTCCAACGAGTACCATAGTGCTATATAAAAAAGGAGAAAAAAAAACGCCTATTTTTTGTAACCCGACAGGTATTGTGTCAGGTTGGGATTAGTTTAAAAAAATTGTGGGTTTGGGTCGGGCCTGGGATTAGGTGATACCGGACCCAATTACCCGAAACCACATACCCAAATACCCGAACTATATACCCGATCATATACCCATGATTTTTTAACGCATCACATAACCCTTAGACTAATGCGTTCGATATTTCAGTAAATAACTTTTTTTTCCTTATTTCATGTTAGTTCTTTTTAGAATGATCGATTACAAATTTCCGAATTCATTTGACATTATATAATATTTTGTAATGGCACGAGATTTATACCCCGGCGCAGAGATTCGTTTTTTTATATTAGAATATGATAACTTATGGCAGAGATTTGTTTAAAATAAATAATAATAATAATATTCATTAATCATATATTGGCAAGTCATTAATTATGTTATCATATTAGATATTTTATTACGTCATATTAGATATTTCAACCCGGGACGCTCCCGGGATAAAAACTAGTTATATATATATATATACATATAATAAACCAAATCCATTTTAATGACATGACATTCAAAGAGAGTATTCTCTTCATTTAGTGTGCCATGTGTCATCCCATGTGGCAAAGGCTTTATTTTAGGAAAATAATAGTTTAAAATTTAAAAACAAAATTAGATTTTTATCTCTAATGTTTTCGCCCATAACTTTTAAACATTAATATCTATTATATACGAGATTTTTTAAAGAAAAAAATTACACCAAATTAACGAGCGTTTTATTATCTTTCCAACGGGTACCATAGTGCTATATAAAAAACGGAGAAAAAAACGACTATTTTTTTGTGTGGTTTTGTTCATACAGGAAAAAAAACACAAAGTGTTCAGGTTATTCATTAATCATGTATAGGCAAATCATTAGTTATGTTCAAACCAATAAATATGATTTTTATTTACAACATGTGTTAGCATTGGAGTTGTACATTGTTTTAGGTTAGGTTTTTATATTAGAGTTATACAGTGTTTAAGGTTATGCACTAACATTGAAGATACATTGTTAATTGTTTTAGGTTAAGTGCTACCTGAAGCTTTCCTGCATGTAACTGTAAAACGCATCAGTCTATTTCAGGTGTAAAATTGATATTTCAAATTAGATTTCTCAACCCGGGACGCTCCCGGGATATATTAGTTTTAAAAAAAAATTGTGGGTTTGGGTCGGGCCTGGGATTAGGTGATACCCGACCCAATTACCCTTTTTTATATTAGAATATGATAACTTATGACAGAGATTTGTTTAAAATTATAATAATAATAATAATAATAATAATCATTAATCATATATTGGCAAGTCATTAATTATGTTGTTATATTAGATATTTTATTATGTCATATTATAGATATTTCAACTCGGGACGCTCTCCAACAGGTAATTGCTATGTTTTCTTTTTCTACCATATTCTGAAATAGCTCAAATGTTATTGTATGCAGTTAAAGACCTTTGACTAAATGTATTGGTTCTAAACAATCTTTGTCCCCTTGAAGTGCTTGGGATCTTAATATTATGTTTTAGGTGTTGATGTTGTAAGGTGAAATGGATCTTTTGGTATTTTTTTTTAAAAGTATCTAATGTAAGTTGATACATAGATGTCATTTTATAGTTTAGATACTTCTAATTTTATTCACTTTACTTAGATTTCTCAACCCGAGACGCTCCCGGGGTATAAGCTAGTATCTTATAAATGTAGGAAATAGGGTTCACACATTTACTAAAATAATAATAAAATAAATATAATAACGATACTCTCGTTATTTATAGGAAATAACATAGTACAATACCGATTACAAAACTAAATGTAAATGAAAATAAATACAAATGCATGTACCGAATCTTGATCCAAGCCGAATACTTTAGTAAACTTCAACCGAACCATCTTGTGTAGCGCACCGCTGCAAGAATAACAAACTAATCGTTGACGGTTTTCGTTGAGGATCGTGTTTGACATGGGGCCCTTAAAACAGATTCCGCACCTCCTCTCAGACGGTCTGTCTCCCAAGGTACAACAACTGGAATAGTAGTTTACTGTCGGAGATGGCTCACGCGCCCAAGATTATATCGAGTTATGGTGTTTTCGATTTATGTGGGAAATACTAGAATATGAAGTTGGTGATGGTGTAAGAATTAGAGAGTACTCCTCTCTAAATTCTATAAAATTATTTTAACAAAATAATTTCTCTAGTATTCTATATTTCTTTTCTCTATTTTTTCTTTACTTATTCTTACATTTTTCATGGTGTAGAAAAATTAATCATAGGATGCCTCTTTTATACTCATCTCAAAACTCCATACTTAATTATTTTATTTATACACAAATAAAACAATTTTTATGACTTAAATAAAACTCTAATTTAATTTATGACATGTTAATGTCAAATTAAGTAAAATTTTGAGCCATAAACAAGTGCTTCATAATGATATTTGAAAGAGTCAATTCAAAACAACCAATTTATGACAAAACATAATTTATACTAGAGTCACCAAAGTTTAGAAATATTCATTTCAACCACTCAACTTCAAGCTTCGATATCTTATTCATCTTAGCTCCGATTTTGAACATGATTTGCTTCATTTTGTGAGACTTTCACGCCATAGAACACAAACTTATAAATAATTATCTATATAACTCATATATAAATATAATTATTTATTATCCAAAATTTGTGAAAATCATTTTCACTACCATTTTTCCAACAATCCCCGTATGAAATGGAGATCGATCAAAACACCCAATTTTTTGATGTAACCTCGACAGTTGAGTCTTGCATAGGATAGGTAGTTGTAACCCTTTGAACCTTCCCTTGTGAAGCATACTTAGCTTACTAGCTTTCCGTAGAACTTGATGTCTTCGAACTGATGGCTATTTGTATAAACGACAATATACATTCACACAAGACTCTCCCTAGCGGGGCCATCCCCTCACTATCGTGTCCAATAATGGTTCTGGAACACTTTCCTGGTTCTACGGGAGCTCTAGAAATTGTGCCCACAATTTCATTCGAAGCGACCACACTTCTCTCCAAATAGGTGATTTTAAATCATTAAAAGCATTATGGTGTACTATGATTTACACTAATCATTAAACCATATATCATGCTTAACCTCTCAACAATGGCACTGGATATTATAGGAATGGACTAGGATGTAATTAAACTCCCTTTTGTAGTTTAGGGGATACCTATAAAACCATATATACTAGCTTTATATATAAACATATATATTAGCCATGCCTCCACAGTGACTGCTCGTCGGTTCATGATTAAGTTGGCTTATTGAACCTAGATCTTGGGATCTCCGGTCAACTAGGTTAGGTTTCCTTCATGTCCCCTTTCTTTCACGGGCCTTAGTCTCATTCCATTCAACTTCATCTCTTATCAACCATCAGGTTGTTGGATCCATTTGCAATTGAGATAAGTTGTTCTAACATGTTCTTTACCCGCTGGTCAATTTTACCATTTTGTCATTTCGTAAGACTTATAACAAGTGATCTAAACATAGATCTGGTTATGGTTCCAGGATAGGTAGGTGTTACCCTTTGAACCTTCCTTTTCGTCTTTAGAATGACATGAAACTCAATTCATGGCTAAACACGTTTCTATGCCTTTGGTGATGTGATTCAAAGTTAACTAGACTTCGGATCTTACCAATTGGGATTTGAGTCCAATCAACTCGATTGACTCCTAAACCATATTCTACTTAAAGGGTACCAACTGCTGCTAAACAAACAAAGTGCTTCAAATGTTAGGTTTGGCATAGGGTACAATCACACTGAAACACCAACAGATTTTTTCCCCAAAACTACTGAAGATGAGAGAAAAATTGTTTAAGATGAAACTTCTGAAGAGAAAGAATGCACATCTTTTCATGAAAACTTTCTAAAAACTCACAAAGAAAGTTCTTCAGAAGTACTGATAAAATCTGACTTTAAGCCATCAGTAGTTTCATCTACATCAGGAGTTGAGAACCTAAAAACTACTAATGACCTAAAACAAATCAAAACAGTCAGAAATTTGCCTTTAAATGAAAAAGAAAAGGCAAAAGAATGTGAAATCTGTGGTCTGTTTAACCACAAGACAGAATTTTGCAGATATAGAAAAGGAATTCAGTACAACAAAAAAATTTCACAACTGGTTGTGGGAAAACAAATCAAAAATGATTTTGAAGAAACTTTTTCTCCCAAGAAACAACCAGCAAACACCTTTTCTCAGAAAAAGATGAAATCTCAACAAAAATCTTTTTCTCAAAATTCTCTTTCAGTAGTTAGACCTACATCATCAGCAGTTTCACAAACTGCTGAGATTAAAGATCTCATGAATATGGTACAACTACTGATGACCAAGGTTGATGGTGGTCCTCAAAAGGATACCACCATTGCTCTTAATGAAAAATCCATTGCCAAAAAGACATGGATTCCTCAACCTAGTCAAGAACAAACTGTTAATGTTCTCAAGAGCAAACCCAAAGCCAAACTGGCTTGGGTTCCTAAATCTAACTAATTTGCTACTTTGTGCAGAGGGTCTCCAGAGGCTTAAATAACATTTGGTATGTGGACAGTGGAGGCTCAATGCACATGACAGGATGCATATACCTGATAAACAATTTTATCAGTAAAAGAGAAGGATCTGTATCCTTTGGGAACAATGCCAAGGGATATGTGCTGGGACATGGCAATGTCTCCTCTGGCAAAATACAGTTTGACAAGGTCAATTTGGTTGAAAACCTTGAGTACAACTTGCTGAGTGTGTCACAAATGTGTGATAAAGGATATTCTTCCTTTTTCACAAAGACAGCATGCAAGATCATATCACCAGAAGGCCAGAAGTTGATAGAGAAGATCATTAAAGATCATACTTTGTTGATAGCCAAAAGATGTGGCAATGTCTATGCAGTGGACATTGAAAAGGACAAAGTACTGAACAACACTGCCTGTTTCTTCTCAAAGGCATCAACTTCAGAGACTGATCTCTGGCACAGGAGACTTGGCCATGTGAACTTTAAAACCATAAATAAAGTCTCAAAAATGGGCTTGGTCAGAGGTCTACCCTTGAAAGTTTACCAGTGTCAAGAACACTATGTATCCTGTTTAAAGGGAAAGCATCATAAGTCCTCCTATAAGTCTATTGAAGAATAAAAAACAACTGCATGTCTTTAACTACTCCATATGGACTTATTTGGGCCAGTAAAAATCATGAGCCTTGGTAAGAAGAAGTACTGCTTGGTCATCATTGATGACTATTCAAGATTCACATGGGTATTCTTCTTATTTTCCAAGGATGAGGCAGCTGAAATCATCACGTTCTTCATTCTACAAGTAGAGAAACAATATTCTCTATCTGTCAAAGCCATTAGAAGTGATAATGGGACAGAGTTCAGGAACAAAACTCTGGATGAATTCTGTTTGTCTAAAGGGATTATTAGACAATTCAGTGTTCCTAGAACTCCTGAACAAAATGGTGTGGTAGAAAGGAAGAACAGGACATTAATTGAAGCAGCAAGAACTATGTTAGCTGATTCAGGCCTACCATTGTATTTCTGGGCTGAAGCAGTTAACACTGCATGTTATGTTCAAAATAGAGTCCTTGTCAACAAGAGACACTCCAAGACTGCCTATGAAGTTCTTCATGGCATAAAGCCCCTTATCTCCTTCTTCAGGGCTTTTGGATGTCAATGTTTCATTCTAAACATTAAAGACTCTATTTCAAAGTTTGCTGCTAAAGTTGATTCAGGTTACTTTCTTGGTTATTCTTCAACTAGAAAAGCCTATAAGGTTTTTAACTCAAGGACCAAGATAGTAGAAGAAACACTGAATGTCAAGTTCAATGAGTTAAAACACACTCTTATTACAACACATCCTGCTGAACTCTTTGACCTTGACAGCTTCCACTTTGGACCTGAAAAGACTGTTACTTCATCTAAACCTATTTATTATGGTGATTAAAGGTTTGATGATGAGGATCCAGCACCATGGACTCCTAATACAGTCATTAAGTCAACTTTCAAACCTTCAGAAGTTTCACAAACTTCTGATTCAACAACTGCTGATGTACAAACTCAAACATCTGATTCAGCACATACAACTACTGAAGATGTTTAAACAGCTGAACCAGACATTATAAACCTCAGTGGTTTGTTTGATGAAGTACAAGAGCCACCTACACATGTCAGTGGTTTACAACAACTGATTGAACACAAAGATCATCCATTGGAACAAATCATGGGTGATATTGCATCAGGTGTTCTCACAAGAAACCAGCTTTCCAACTTTTGCTTCTTCTCAGCATTCATTTCTCAGTTGGAACCTAAGAAGTACCAAGAAGCCCTCAAAGATAACAATTGGGTGGAAGCTATGCAAGATGAGTTGCTTCAATTCAAGAAGCAACAGGTTTGGGAAATCTGTCCCTTACCACCAAACAAGCTACCAATTGGCACAAGATGGATTTTTAGGAACAAACAAGATGAAGTTGGTATGATCATTAAGAACAAGGCAAGACTGGTGGTACAAGGTTACTCTCAAGAAGAGGGAATTGATTATGATGAGACCTTTGCTCCAGTTGCAAGGCTTGAGGCCATCAGGTTATTTCTGGCCTATGCCATTTCCAACAAAATAAAAGTTTTTCAAATGGATGTTAAGAGTGCATTTTTGTATGGAAAACTCAAAGAGAAAGTGTATGTTTGTCAGCCACCTGGGTTTGAGGATCCTTCTCATCCTGAGTGGGTGTACAAACTAGACAAAGCTCTTTATGGACTAAAACAGGCTCCAAGAGCCTGGTATGAAACACTTTCCAACTTTTTGCTCAAAAATAACTTTACAAGAGGCGCCATTGATAAAACTCTTTTCATTAAAAATGTTGGAAATCATGTCTTACTTTTTCAAATTTATGTTGATGATATCATATTTGGTTCAACAAACACAAAATTGTGTGATGAATTTAAGAAACTCATGCAATCAAAATTTGAGATGAGTACAATGGGAGAACTGCAGTACTTTTTAGGACTACAGATTAAACAACAAACTAATGGAACTTTTATACATCAATCAAAATATGTTAAAGAATTATTGAACAAATTTTCTTTACAAGACTGTAAATCATGTTCCACTCCCATGACACCTACCACACAAGTTGAACCAGATGATCAAGGAAAACAGGTTGATCAAACCATGTATAGATGTATGATAGGTTATCTTTTGTATCTAACTGCTTCTAGACCAGATATTATGTTTTCAACATGTGTCTGTGCTAGATATCAATAAGCTCCTAGGGAATCACACCTAATTACAGTCAAAAGAATCTTCATATATCTGAAAGGAACTCCTACACTTGGAATTTGGTATCCTGCTTCTAGCAATACCAAGTTATCAGCTTTTTCAGATAGTGACTATGCAGGGTGCAAAATGTCAAGAAAATCAACATCTGGTGGTTGTCAATTCTTGGGAAACTGTCTATTGTCCTGGCAATCAAAGAAGCAAACATCTGTTGCAACTTCAACTGCTGAAGCTGAATACATTACAGCTGCAAGTTGTACATCACAGATACAATGGCTCCAATATCAACTTCTTGATTATGGAATCAAAGAGACCAGGACCCCATTGCTTGTAGACAGCAAATCTGCCATTAGCATCATTCAAAATCCTGTTCAGTTCTCAAAAACTAAACATATTGAAATCAGGTATCATTTCATCAGGGATTTCTATGAAACAGGCAAGATTGAAGTGAAGCGTGTGACAATAGCTAATCAGATAGCTGACATATTCACTAAACCCCTTGACACATCAACATTTCAGAAGTTAGTATCCATGCTTGGGATTCTAAATTTGTAAGTGTTTCTTTTACTTCTCTGCACATATTTTATTTTTCACTTACATTTGTTTTTTTTTACCAAAACTTCTGAAAAACAAAAAGAGAGAAACTACTGATGAACAAAAACATCAGTATGGGGATATTTTCTGAAAAATGATTAACTTCTGATAAAATAATCTTCAGAAGTTATGAATAAAGTGTTTATAAACATTCTCATCAGTTGTTAATAAACTACTGAAAAGAAAGTGGGAACTACTGATGATAATTGTTCTTCATGAGTAGTTTTGTCATTAAGGGCAAATCAGACATTTCCCACTTCAGAAGTTTGACCTAGGGCGGTTACAAACTTCTGATAAACACCTTTTCCAACACTTATCCTTTCAAAAAGCAAAAATTCCCTCCTTCTCTTTGTTTCTCAAACCCTGAACCTGCAAAATCACTGTTCGATCCACAAACACACAAACCACATGGCTCTAATACTGAAACAGGGACACAATCAAAGAGGCTACTTTGAGAAACATGAAGCCTGGTCCCAATACGACGAAATCATTGATTTAGTCGTTAAATCCCAATACTTCACTGCCCTCACCATTGATCCTCCAATCCACACTGAAACTCTAAATGAGTTCTGGGCGAATGCGGAGACGGTGACAGTGAATGATCAGGTGATCTCCCTCAATTCAACTATCCAAGGGAGAATAATGGCAATCACACCAGCAACTTTGGGGATTAGACTGGGTCTAGATGATGTGGATGCCCCAGATCAATTTCCAAACTCTGAAATTCATATGACCATGACAGAGTGTGGTTACCAAGGTACTCTCTCACATGCTACCATTTTTAAGAAATATTTTGAACCTAAGTACAAACTTCTGTTTCATTATATAATAATGTGTTTGAGTCCAAAAACTGGATCTTATGATCAGATGCCCTCTACTTGTCAACCTATTTTTCATTCCATTGTGAATGAAACAAAATTCAGGGCATCAACACTTTTCTTTAATGAGTTGGTGTTACATCATCTCAATTCTAAAAAGAAGTTTTTGTTGTATCCAAGATTTATTATGCAATGCATAATAAAGGAACTTGGAGAAGAGGTGCTTGTGGGTAAAACAACTGTTTTAAACCCATTAACCTCACAAGCATACTCTAGGCACAATAAACCAGTTGCCTGGCCAGAAGATGACCAAGGGGAACACACAACAGTCCCCAAGGAACCCTCATCTTCCAAACCTTCACCCAAAAAGGCCAAGAAACCCAAACAGCAAAAACAAAAACCCACCAGCCTGAAAAGAAAGGCAGTTCAGGAAGTTGAGATGCCTGAACTTGCTAATGTGCAATCTGCACTTGATAAAGATGTGACTGAAACATCCTCTCAGTCTCATCCATCTCAAACCCCCACTAGAGCACCAATCACCATTTTATTCAAAAGAAAGAAATTTAAGAAAACAATCTCCATTGACTCTTCTTTTGAAACTGCTGAACCCTTAGCCCAAACTACTAAACCAGCACCACAAATTTCTAAACCTGAAGCCCTTGAAATTGCCAAACTTCTCTCTGGGCTAAAAGAGACCATCCCATCAGAACATGTCAGTCCCCAACAACCACATCAAACAGGGGACATACCTTCAGAACTTGACATGGATGTGGATGTTCATAGCCCTAACACAAAAGATGAGGATGAACCAGGGTTTCTAAGCCCAAACATAAAGACTCTAGGTACATTTGAGGTTGCTACTACTCATATACCACCCAGTGGTGGATCTGAGGAAAGAAGTAACATTGCTAAGAACTCACTTGTTGCAACTACTGATGAAGGCTTAATGCCTGAGGTAGGAAATCCTCTGAACCAAGAACAAGAGGTACATGAGACAACTGGGTTGGGCCCAGCTCATGATATAACTGATATTGTCCTCATTGAGGAAGTAAGCAGGGATTCAGATGATTCCATTAATTTGGATGATGATTCACACTCCACCAAACTTGAATTGACGGCTGCTAGTGAAGGTCCTGCACCTGGTGTCTCTAAGCTCAAAGAGCTGGTCACACCAATCAGGTTAAAGTCCACTTGATCCCTGATTCCCCTAAAGTGGCATCTTCTGTACAACATGAAGATCACCTAAAAACACACCCCTCACTGAAAATGCCTACCCAATTCCCTGGGTCATCCAGCATAGACTTGAACCAACTATGCAACCCAGATGGTCCCCTATACCAGTTGATGAACACCCTCATTGCCAATCACCTCAAATCTTTCACAACTGCTTTGGAGTTGTCAACCAAAACTTAGTTTGAGGTGATCAACAAGAAACTTGGTGAGCTGTCCAACAAAATAGACAACAACTCAAGACAGCTTGCTGAACTCACTAGTAGAACGTCCAAACCTAGCAGGCTTCCAGAAGTGGATGAAGCCAAAAAGGGGGAGAAGATTAAGGAACCTAAAGAGTCACTGGAAGCCAGGATAAAAGCAAGAGTGGCTCTACAACAACAAGAACTGCTAGAAAAAGCCAAGAAACTAAAAGAAGATCAACAAAGGCTTATTTCTACAACTGATATTGAAGCTGAACCTTCCCAGGGCCATAATGAAGAAACTTCTGAAGAAACCTCTGAAGACTCAGAAAGTACTGAAGACAATCCTTCAGTAGTTGATACTTCTATCAATACTTCAGCAGTTAACACTTCCAGCTTACAAACAACTGAAGAGCCTTCCAAACCAACTGAACAACAACAACCAACTCCTATTCCAAGGTCTACAACAACAACAATGACTGTACTAAACCCTTCTCCAATTTCAGAGTCAAAAGAATTACTTGAGAAGAGTTTACTTGCAGCCAAAAGAAAGGCCATGGAGGATGAAGTCTGGAACAGTTTGGAAGCAAGGGAAGACATGAGCTACAATCAAAAACTTCAAGCTTATGAAGCAGAGCTGAATAGACAAGCTAAGATTGAAAAGGTTGCTGAAGAAGACAAAAGACAACAACTGGTGTCTTTCATCACAAAGAACAGCAAAGCTAAAGACTATTCACTCAAAGGGCTCTCAATGGATGAGCTAACCAGAAGAACTCAAATTGTTGCTGACAAACTAGCAACAGAAAAGGATAGAAAAGCCAAGAGAGCTGAGATGATTGAAGAACTGGTAGCCAATGACTATGGTTCAAAAGCCTCTGTGTCAAGATGGAGAGAAGACAAACTACTGGACACATACAAGAAATACAAGGCTGCCAAGGCTGCTAATCCAGAGAAGTTCAAAACTTCTGAAGTATCAACTTCAGTAGTTAGAATTTCTGGTGTTAAAAGACCAGCTACCAAGAAGAAATCAGAGGACAATACAAAGACTGACTTCAAGATGGTGTTGCTAGAAGGCAACACAGTTGTACATGGAAACTTTGATATTGAAGAGAAGCCTCTGATAACTCAATTTAGGGATCCTTCAACATTTGCTTACCAAATTTAGAAGACTATCACTGACAGACTGCACACAAAGGTAGTTACTGAACATCACTTACCAACTTTTAAATTACCTGATGTAGTGCAAAAAGAAGACAGAAGTGAATCCCACCTAAGAGTCACAGAAATAGAAAACATCCAACACTCAAGAACATCCCAGGGATCTAGCATGGTTCCCTATACTTCAGATTTTGACAAATCTAGAGTGCTGATCATCAGATGGTCCTTTACTGATGACAACTCAGTATTGGTGACAAGAAGAGATCTTACAAGTAAGGCCTACAAGTCCATGAATGAACTGAAGAATCTATCAACTCAGGACTTGCTTACAATTCAACATTTGGAACCTCAAAGGGGATCTCTCACTGATGAACAACTAAATCAATTGAAGAATTCCATGTTCAAGGAGATATGGAAGATTGTGAATGACAGAAGAAAACAATAAGGAATTAGAAAAGGTTTTGGCTTCATCAATCCAGGGGGAGATTGTTAGGACAATAAGGATTGAGGAAACCACTTTTGTAAACCTTAGTCTAATTCACTTCTGCAAAATATTCTAAGTATAGAACTACTGAAGAAAGAAGACTAAATTATTGAAGAAGGATTCAACAAGTACTGAAGAAGAAGTATCAAAAGTTCTGAAGTCTAACCAGACAGTTCACTGAAGAACTACTGAAGATAAACTACTCATCTTTAGTTTGTCATTCATCAGCACTTGTACAAGAATCTTTCCACCGTCTTATGTTTCAGTAGTTTATTAGTTTAGTATTACTTTATCGTTTTGTGCAAGTTCCAAGAATGCAACTTGTTGCTACTTGTTACAGACTTGCTTTTTGGCAAGGTTCATGTATATGTAAAGTCTATAAATAGATGGGTTCATCCCTCTGTTTTAGACATTGATTTTTATTAAGACAGAAATCCTTCAAAGCTTATTATTGTTCTTTCCATTTCATTTATTGAGAATCTGTTTGAGTATTTATTATCATTCACATTCAATACTTAGATTCTCATTAAACTTGTCTTTAGATTTCAAACATCCAGGGGGAGTAATAACTCCTGTTGATAGTGTAACTTTACTTACTCATTCCGTTGTGCAAATCTGATTGAACTTGCTAAACACATAAGTGTTCACTAGCAAGTAATACATCAAGAGCATTACTGATCCAACAACATATGAGTATAAAATAAGTGAAAATGAAAAATGTACAGAAAAATTAAAACACTTACAAAATTACTCAAAATTTAGTATCCCAAGAATGGATATTAACCTCTGAAATGTTGACGAGTCATGGGGTTTTGTGAACACATCAGCTATTTGATTAGCTGTTGACACATATTTCACCTCAATTTGCCCTTTTCATAGCAATCCCTTATGAAATGATACCTTATTTCAATATGTTTTGTTTTTGAAAATTGGACAGGATTTTGAATGATGCTAACGGCTGATGTACTATCTATCATTAGTGGAGTCTTGGTTTCTTTGATTCCATAATCAAGAAGTTGATTTTGAAGCCATTGAATTTGTGATGTACAGCTTGCAGCTGCAATGTATTCTGCCTCAACATTTTATGTTGCCATTGAAGTTTGCTTCTTTGGTTTCCATGACACCAGACAGTTTCCCATGAATTGACATCCACCAAATGTTGATTTTCTTGACATCTTACACCCTGCATAGTCACTATCTGAAAAAGCTATCAATTTGGTATGAGTGTTAGCAGGATACCAAATCCCTAATGTAGGAGTTCCTTTAAGATATCTAAAAATTCTTTTGACTGCAGTGAGGTGTGATTCCCTTGGAGCTGATTGATATCTAGCACAAACACATGTTGAAAACATAATATCTGGTCTAGAAGTAGTTAAGCAAAGTAGGGAACAAAACATACATCTGTACATGGTTTGATTAACCTGATTTCCTTGATCATCAGGTTAAACTTGTGTGGTTGGACAAATGGGAGTGGAACATGATTTACAGTCTTGTAAAGAAAATGTGTTCAATAATTCTTTAACATATTTTGATTCATGTATAAATGTCCCAATTGATTGTTGTTTAATCTGCAGTCCTAGAAAGTACTGAAGTTCTCCCATTGTAGTCATCTCAAATTTTGATTACACGAGTTTCTTAAAATCATCGCACAGTTTGGTGTTTGTTGAAAAAAAAATGATATCATCAACATAAATTTGAACAAGTAGGATGTGATTTCCAACATGCTTTATGAAAAGAGTTTTGTCAATGGAACCTCTTGTAAAGTGATTTTTCAATAAAAATGTGGAAAGTGTGTCATACCAAGCTCTTGGAGCATGTTTTAGCCCATATAGAGCCTTATCCAGTTTGTAAGCCCAATCAGGATGAAAAGGATCCTCAAATCCAGATGGTTCACAAACATACACTTCCTCTTTTATTTTTCCATACAAAAATGCACTTTTAACATCCATTTGAAAAACTTTAATTTTGTTGGAAATTGCATAAGCCAAAAATAACCTGATGGCTTCAGGCCTTACTACTAGTGCAAAGGTTTCATCATAATCAATTCCCTCTTCTTGGGAAAAATCTTGAACCACAAGTCTTGCTTTGTTCTTAATGATTAGACCAGCTTCATCTTGTTTGTTTCTGAATATCCATCTTGTGCCAATTGGTAGCTTGTTAGGAGGAAAAGGACAAATTTCCCAAACTTGTTGCTTTTTGAATTGTAGCAACTCATCATGCATAGCTTCCACCCAATTGTTGTCTTTTAAAGATTCTTGGCGTTTCTTTGGTTCCAACTGTGAAATGAAGGCAGTGTAAAAGCAGAAGTTGGAAAGCTGGTTTCTTGCAGGGGCGGACATATAGCATGAGGAGGGGTAACGCCCGCTACCCCTCAACTTTTTCGGCGTAGTGCAATTTTTATTTCTTTTTTTACATTTTTTGTGTTACGTTACCCCTGAATTTATATAACGTTACCCATCAATTTCTTTTAAAACCTAAAATATCCTGAAAGTTTTATTATTAGCCTGAAAAAAAGAAAGATAAAAGTCCATAACTCCATTACCTATTGGCACATTTTATCTATTATATATAAGATTGAAGCCCATAAGGCTTAAGCCCAATTAGTTTGCTTAAAGTTTAAATTGGAAAAAACTAGGGGTGCAAACAAGCCGAATCGAGCTCGAGTTCGTTTAATTTATGAAAGCTCGAGAACCGCTTGATTTGAGCTTTGTCCCTAAAGCTTGAGCTCGGCTTGTAGGTAGCTTTTTCAAGCATGAGCTCGGCTCGTTTATTATTTATTATGTAAATTGTAGTAATTATAATTATTATTTTATATATAATTTAGTTATTTCTCCTAATTTTATAAATAGTAATTTTATCATGTAAATATATGTTTAATATATTAATTAAAATTTATAAAAATACTGGGCTCGTTTAGGCTCGAGTAGCTCGGATCGTTTGCACCCTTGAAAAAAAACAAACAAAAAGAAGCAACGTCAAACAGTCGAGAAGAAGCATTAGGCGACGCCTTCTGCAGTTGCAACCACCATCGGGACTCACCTTCGCCTCCCTATTTGGCGCTCGTGTCTCTGCCTTCTCTTTCCTGCGATAGTGCGATTTATGCACAATGATTTGGTAGATATGATTGGTTAGAGTATAACATTAAAAAAGGAAAATCATATTTCTTATCTTGTTACTTGTTTAATGAAAGTGTTGATAATCAAGGAGGAAGAGATACTTACACACAATGCTCTAATTTTTGCAATCGAAAGAGAAACTTTTGATAAAGCAAAAGCAGACAACAATGTAATTACTCGTTTTCAAAAACCTAAGAGGAGAAATCTATTAGCTATGTGTTTAAATTTATTTACTATCGTGTTTTTATTTTTGTTTCATTTAGGTTTGATGAAAGTACGGTAAACAAAATTTTAAACGTTACCCCTGAACTTTTGCTCTAGATCCGCCACTGGTTTCTTGTCAGCACCCATGAAGCTATATCACCAAGAATTTGATCCAATGGATGATCTTTATGTTCAATCAACTATTCTTTGGGTTGAATAATGGGCTCTTGTATGTCTTCAAACAAACCACTGAGGTTGATAACATCTGATTCAGTTGTTTGATGTGTATCAGAATTTTAGGAGCTTCTAAATCAGTAGTTGTTGGATTTGCAGACTGTATTGGGAGTCCATGAAGAAGGACCATCATCAATCCCTTGATCACCATAATAAGTGGGTTTTGATGAGTTGTTTACAACCTTTTCAGGTCCAAAGTTAAAACTGTGAAGGTCAAAAAGTTCAGCAGGATGTGCTGGAATGAGTGCATCTTTTGACTCATTGAACTTGACATTCAATGTTTCTTCTACTATCTTGGTTCTTTAATTGAAGACTTTATGTACTTTCCTTGTGGAAGAATAACCAAGAAAGTAACCTGAATCAACTTTAGCAGCAAATTTTGAAATAGAGTCCTTAATGTTTAGAATAAAACATTAACATCCAAAATCCCTGAAGAATGAGATAAGAGGCTTGATGCTATGACGGACTTTATATGCTATCTTGGAATGTCTTTTGTTGATAAGACCCAGGACCCTGCTCTGAACATAACAAGCTGTGTTAACTGCTTCTGCCCAAAAATAAAGTGGTAGGCCTGAATCAGTTAACATTGTCCTAGCTGCTTCAATTAATGTCCTATTCTTCCTTTCTACAAGACCATTTTGTTCAGGAGTTCTAGGAATGCTAAACTGTCTAACAATCCCTTTAGACAAGCAAAAATCATCTAGACACTTGTTCAACTATGTCCCATTGTCACTTCTGATGACTTTGATAGAAAGAGAATATTGCTTCTCTACTTGTAGAATGAAGAATTTGATTATTTCAGTTGCCTCATCCTTGTAAAATAAGAAGAAAACCCATGTGAATCTTGAATAGTCATCAGTGATGACCAAGCAGTACTTCTTCTTACCAAGGCTCATGATTTTGACTGGTCCAAATAAGTCCATATGGAGTAATTGAAGACATGCAGTAGTTTTGGATTCTTCAATAGACTTATAAGAGGACTTATGCTGTTTCCCTTTAAGACAGGAAGCACAATGTTCTTTACACTGATATTCTTTCAAGGGTAGACCTCTGACCAATCCCATTTTTATGACTTTGTTTATGGTTTTAAAGTTTACATGGTCAAGTCTTCCATGCCAAAGGTTTGTTTCAGTAGTTGATGCTTTTGAAAAGAAATAAGCAGTGTTGTTCAATACTTTATCTTTTTTAATGTCTACAGCATAGACATTGCCAAATCTTTTAGCAATCAGCAAAGTATGATCATTGATAATCTTCTCAATCAACTGTTGGTCTTCTGGTGAAATGATCTTGCAAACAGTTTTGGTGAAAAGTGAAGAATATCCCTTATCACACATTTGATATACACTCAGCAAGTTGTACTCCAGATTTTCAATCAGATTGACCTTGTCAAACTGTACCTTGCCAGAGGATACATCACCATATCCAAGCACATATCCCTTGACAATGTTCCCAAAGGACACAGATCCTTCTCTTTGATTGATGAAATTGTTGATCAGGTACCTGCATCCTGTCATGTGCATTGAGCCTTCACTATTAACATACCAAATGCTATTAAGACCTCGGGAGACCCTCTGCACAAAGAGTAGATTAGTTAGTTTTAGGAACCCAGGCCACTTTGGCTTTAGGTTTACTCTTGAGAACAGGAAGAATAACAATTTGGTTTGGACCATTTTTAGAAATCCATGTCGTTTTGGCTATGGATTTGTCTTTTGATGCAATGGTGGAAACCTTTTTGGGTTCACCATCAACTTTGGTCATCAGAAATTTGACCATTTGGGTCAATTCATTAACCTCAGTAGTTTGTGAATCTACTGAAGGTTTGGGTGTAACTTCTGAAGAAGAATTTTGTTTGTGTGAATCAGACTGTAGTTGAGTTTTAACAGTCTTTTTCTCAAGAAAGGTTTTGCTGGGCTGTTGTTTATTGGGATGAAAAGTCTTTTCAAAATCTTTCTTAATTTGTGAACCCGTTTAGCTAAACAGGTCGGGTTCGGGTCAACCCGAAGGCTTGGCGGGTTAAGCCGTTTAACCCATATATATACTCTATTTATTTTTTTACAATATGTTTTATGTTATAGATTAAATTGGTTATGTATTTTATGTTATACTCATAACTTAAAATAGAAATTGGTATAATATTTTATAATTAAAACGTAAATATTTTATATAAGCTTGTGTTTTTTAGTACAATTTTGATTTTAATATATTAGTTTGGGGGAAAAATTTGGGTTAAACAGATCAGGTTCGGTTCGGGTTCATGTGTATGACACAATTTTTGGGTTCGGGTCGGACCCGCCGACACGACCCATTTAGCACCCATGTTAAAACAACAACTGATAACAATTTGTGCATAAAATAAACACTAGAACAAAATATTTTCATTTCATCAATAATAAGCTTTTAACATGATAAACTAGTGCCTGATGTCTAGTACAAAAGATAATCTAGGATAATACGACTTGAGCACAACCCGCTCAACGTCCATACATTATAACGTACAACCGATACATGATGCAGGAAATAGATAAAGCTAGACTTGCCATGGAAAGCAAATTCAAAGCCCTGATCTCCCTCCCAAAAGCCGTAACCATCTCTCGAGTAACCTTATACTCGTGAATCAACGCATCAACCTGTGATGTCATATCATCCATTACCTCCTGCTGATGAGAGAAGCGTATCTCATGATCATACGCCTGATTAAACAACCAACGAATCGTAGCTGAATCAACGCTCTCGATTTCTTGGATCTCTTGGACTTCCGCATCGGGATGTGCTCCAACTAATAACTCTACCACTGGGCAGGAGGCTCTCCAACCTCATGAGCTAACTGTGGTTGCGGCTCTGCCATTCCGAGGATTGGTTGCCTGTTGTTTGACGTAATACAACGACTGGTAACTGATGCTGCATTTTTTTTTTAATTTCAGTGAATATTAGTAACTTATGTGGTTATAGACTTATAGTTAACACAGTTAAACACGTCTTGAAATCCAATTTGAAGCGTATCCTGGGTTTTAAAAAGCGCGTCTGAGGCGCGAGGCGCATCAAGGCGCAGCCTAGGGCGCCTCAGGGATCTGCGCCTACCCATTTTCCTAGAGGCGCAAGAAAAGCGCAAATTTTGACTTTTTTACAGTCGCTTTTGGCCCTGAGGCGCGCGCCTCTCGTGCGCCATGTATTTTTATGCATAAAAATGTTGTACCTTGGTGTTTTCGGCTTGTACATATAGGTAAAATTATATAAATAAAAACCTTACTTATAGCTATATTTTGGGTAAATGAAGCTAAACACCTATGAGATACATATGAGATATATCATGGTTTAAAAAAACGCTTGAGGCGTGCGCCTCGAGGCGCGCCTCAAGGCGATTTGGTCTGAAAACGCTTCTGAGGCGGCGCCTCAGGTGTCTGAACAGTGGTATGCGCCTCACAGGACTGTGGCGTTATGAAAAGTTGCGCCTCAGGGGGGTTTTCAGGTATATTTTTTATGTTTTCGACTTTTTGTGACATTTTATGTCTTTTTTATGTGTGTTTTTGATGTTTTTGATGAATTTGATGATGAAATTAGTTAGCATTTTATTTTTTGAAAGATATATAATTATTTATTTAATTTTTTAATTCCGCATCGGGCTTACGCCTCGGTTCGCCTCGAGGCTTACGAAAACGCCTCGAGGCGCGTTTCTGTTCTTTTAAACTTTGAGATATATAAAAATCTTATATAATTAGTGCGCGCTTCGGGTACGAAAAGCCCACCGCTTTTGCGCGATGCGCTTAGACCTCGTCGCTTTTGTGCGCCTAGCGCTTTTTAAAACCAAGAGCGTATCTAGGTTTGTGTATATGATCATATGTATCATCACAATAACAAATAGCAAAAACTAACATATACTTATTGCATTTAGCATTATTATAAAAGTAGTCTATTCAACTTGCATTTTGCTACCTTTAGTAGTTGTAACATCTGAGAGTACACAAATCTAGTAACATCTATGTTGAAATTATTAAGTATAACAATTTTTTTTTTCTGATTTAGGGGTACCCAAATTAGAACCAATAAAATGTAACAGAAATCAAACAGCCTGTGAGATACAGTTGGGTTATTTTGGTACAATCTGATTAGAAAAATAATACATATAGAGAGAAGACTGACCTTTGATTGAGCGACGGTGTGGTGGTTAGGTGCGGATCAAGAGAATGGGTGGATTAATTGAAATCATTTTGGGGGTTTATAACAGGGTTTGTGAAAAGGAAGGTATGCCTATATTAATGAGCAACTCGAATTTAGTATTTTAATTTTTGTTTTAAGTTTTTGTTTTTTTAATGGCCAACTAACATTTCTGCCCGACTTTGTTCGGGGTTGGTAAGTCGATGGACGAGATCGTTTCTAAAGCTGGTGGGTTGGGGTGTAGGTCTGGTTCTACCCCTTTCAAGTATCTTGGTATCTTGGTAGGGGCTAACATGAATCGGATCAATAACTGGGAGGGCGTTGTTGAAGTTTTTAGGAGGCGGCTTTCTAGGTGGAAAGCTACTATTCTGTCGTTGGCGGGAAGAGCCACGCTTATTTCTTCGGTCCTTGAAAGTTTACCTTCCTATTACTTTTCGTTATACAAGGCTCCTAAAACGATTATTGATAAATTGGAAGCTATCATGAGGAGGTTTCTGTGGGGAGGTTGTGAGGATAGGAACAAAATTCATTGGGTTGCTTGGGAGGATGTCACGAAACCGAAAGATAAAGGTGGGTTGGGGATCAATAACCTGGAAGATTGTAACAACGCTTTGATTCTTAAGTGGCTATGGCGGTATCGGGTTGAACCGGAGGCGTTATGGAAGAAGGTGATTGATGCGATTCACTTGTCTTCTAGAAATTGGGAGACTATTCCTTTTAAAAAGACGGTCCCTGGGGCTTGGAATAAGATAGTTACAATGGGCTACCGGATAAAGCGTCAAGAGAGAAGTTTCATATACACTATTCGGGGCAAAGTGGGTAACGGTCAAACGCTCCGATTTTGGATTGACCCGTGGCTAGAAGATCGCAGTCTCAAGGATGTGTATCCTGATTTGTTCCGGTTAGAACAAGACAAGTTCTGCACTATTGAAGACAGGTTTGATCAAACAGGGCAACGGTGTGTGGTTCGTTGGGCTTGGAGGAGGTATCCAGCGTCAGTTAATGAGTTCCAGCAGTTGACGAGTCTGCATAGAAGTATTTCCGGGACCATGCTGTCTGCTAATGTTGATGTATGGCGGTGGACGGTTGGCCAGAATCTTGTGGTGACCGTAAAAGATACAAGGAAATGGCTTGGAGGTGATAGCAACGATAGTAATGGGCCTATTTTTAAATGGTGTAGATGGATCCCCAACAAGTGTAACGTCTTTATGTGGAGGGCGTGTAGAGAACGTATTCCGACTTATAAAGCTCTTATTAGAAGAAATGTTCAAGTCGGAGAGGATGTGTGCAGTCTTTGTGGCGATTGTGAAGAATCAGTGGCTCACTTATTCACAGCGTGTAGGCTTACCATGGGTGTTTGGGCTGGTGTCTCTTCGTGGTGTAATCTTCCCCTTTGTTTGCGTTCTCGATCATTGACATATTGCATATGGTTGACTTTCTGCAGCTTTCGGGAGTCAAGAAAGAGTTGGTTTATGGTATCCTCATTGTTTCTTGTTGGAGGATTTGGAAGGCTAGGAACGAGAAGGTGTTCTTAAATATCGCTCCGGATGTGGTTAAAATAGTGGCGGACGTGAAGGCGTTGGCTTTCCTTTGGTACAAAAGTAGATATAAAAACGAAACGGTAGATTGGAAACGTTGGTTTTCTTTTAACTTTGATGTAAATTAATTTGTTTTTTTCGTGGCTTATCTCTTGCTTGGAGATTTCGCCTGTTTTGTTTAATGAAAGTTGCCTTCCAAAAAAAAAAAAAAAAACATTTCTGCCCGACTATCCAGGGAGCCCCACACTATGGACAGACCCCCGTGACCCCCCAGCATTCCCAGGGCAGCTGGGTAGTCAAGACCCGCTCATGTAGTTTTCGAAACCGAGGATAACTCAACCCTCATCCGCCCGAAAGCACGACAGTAGAGAATTGGTAAAACTCGGGCCACCGGCAGCATTTTTACTGCCGATAGGACTCGAACTCCCCACCTCCCATAAGGAAAACAAAGAGGATGCTACTCCACAATAAAGGGATTGACAAGTTTTTGTTTTTTTGCTTTAATAATAGGTCATTACAATTTAACACCCCAAAAATTATTTTCACACTCGTTAAAGCGATGTGCTATGGTCATAGTGCATTGCTTAGGTACAATGATTGGTGTACGAGGTAGGAGGATGTATGATAAAGCTTGTCACCCTGTGAACCTTAAATGTAGCGCTATGACCACAACGCTGCGCTTTGAGCCGTGCAGATTGTTAATATAAGCACATTTCAGTTTGATATTGTATGTTCGTTATTGTTTTACATTTAAACATTTACAATTTCATTCACAATATACAAAGTTTACCCATAGTATATAAGATGCCATATTACGACTACATTTTCGGTGATTCTTACGACGTTCTGTTCTAAAGGAGGTCGAGGAGGTTCAGTCTGGCAATCGTTTTCGTGACAATGCGGTGCCGCTAGACTTGAATACCCCCTTGGAGGACCCGTAAGCAAAACATTATTCCAACTATCCCGACTACGGTTGCGGTGGTGAGCCACCTTTTCATATCTGAAGTTAAAAACCCTATGAAATGGCTCAAACTAATCTTGTGATTTTTCATGTTCACGCCAACATATTTTCAAACAAAAAAAACTTAAAATACACATTAAACACACTTAAAATCCAAAAAAAAAAAAAAAAATCCCCCACAAAAAACTCAACCTCAACCCCAACAAAGATTGACCTATGTCAATCTTTGTAATTTTGAATTTCAAATTTAAATGTTTAAATTGACTTTTAAATTCAAATTGTCACGGTAATTTTGGTAATTTAAAAACTTAATTAATACTTTTATATTATTAATTTTTCTATTTCTAAAATTTAGCATAGTCAAATCCGAAATTGATTTATAACTTATCAAAATAATATTAATTAAACTGGTTTTGATAAGTTTTCATTACTTACCTTTAAAACATGGAATATTTACTTGTCAATATCACTTGATGACTAATACCTTAGTTGTTTTTTGCTTTTGGTTATCGCTTTTAATTGAATTATTATCTTTGAGTCCGATGTCTTTATTTATCATCTATGAATCTGATTATCATCTTCGTCTTCAAGGAATGATTACGTCGACTAATACAATGTCTTTATTTATTTTGTTAAGTTTTCTAACTAATTTTCACTTTTGATTTGTATATATGTTATGAGATTTGACGTATCATTCTTCCCTGAAATCATGTTCATTTCTCGAATCAGAGGTACTATTCTTTTTTAAATTAGTATTAAATAGTATTTTTTTTTTAAATTTTTTTGCAAAGTGCGCAATTCAACTATATTACTACCATTGATTAATCCAGGATTTTAGGATTTTTTTTATTCGTTATGTTTCAGCCCTAATCTTATCTTTGATCATTCTATTTTAACAAACTTTTGATTAGCTACACTTTATGTATTATTATTTACTAGGTAATGTTTTAGAAGCTATATGATTATGCTTGAACTTGCTTTTGCAGGGAACATCTAGTATCTTTCAAGAGGTCAACTAGACATAAACCACACCGTATTATTTTTGTATAGGTATGACAACTCTTTTTACCCTTAAACTTACTACATATACGGAGTAAATGAGGATCAACCCAATGAGGTTTTACAAAATGAGACGGATGACATTCTTAAGGTGCGATCATCTTTTTGTTTAATCGTATATTATTGCTTGAAACATGGATATAATTTTGGAATAATGGAAATAAATAATCCCAACTATTCACTATTGGCCAATAACAGTCCCAACTACGAAAATCACCAATATTGGTCTCAACTTTTGACATATTGGAAACCAACGGACCCAAACTAACGGAGGCTAAACTCCGTTAGTGTGATGCTGACGTGGCATGCCACGTAGGATGCCACGTAGGATCATTTTGCCACGTGGCATGCCACGTAGGATGCCACATAGGATTATTTTGCCATGTGGCATGCCACATAGGATGCCACGTAGGATCATCTTGCCACCTAAGCATGTCACGTCAGCATCACACTAACGGAGTTAGCCTCCGTTAGTTTGGGTCCGTTGGTTTCCAATATGTCGAAAGTTGGGACCAATATTGGTGATTTTCGTAGTTGAGACTGTTATTGGCCAATAATCAATAGTTGGGATTATTTATTTCCATTTTTCCTATAATTTTTATTGTTACCATGTAGGGCTTTGGCATGCCAGCAACATGTTTGTTTTATTCAACAAAACTAAAATGTAGCATAAAAAATGTAGTTTTCCAAGTTTAAGAGGATATAAATGTAGATTAATCATTTTCTCTACTTTTGCTCCACTGCTAACTAGAAACATTTTTTTAAAAAAAAATTACAGAAATCGTCCTTTATGTTTACAACGTTTTTCATTGGTTGTCCTTTAACTTCAAAACTGATGAGAATCGTCCTTTATGTTATAAAATCTTTCAGCTCTCATTCTTTAGCAATAACTTCATTAAATTTTAACGTTAAAAAGGGTCATGTGGACCCTACATGAGGGTAACTTCGTAAATTTGTTCATTTATTTTAGAAATACTCAATAAATAATGCTATATTAATTTTTTTAAACTAAAAAAACATAAATATCTCCCAACTCTCTCTCTTTCTCTCTCTCTCTCTCTCTCTCTCTCTCCCTCTCTCTCTCTCTTTCTCTCTCTGAACTTTCTTCTTCTTCTCTCTATATCTGTCTTCCTCACCACTCATGTAGCGCACACACCCACCACCAATCCACACCATCACCACCTGCCACTAACCATTAATGATGACCACCGAGAACCATCTGACAACCACTGCCACATATGATGACCACTGTCGTCACCCACCTGTTACCACGACCACATGTGCCTTAAACAGGTTTAGCCTTCTCCCCTATCTCTCTTTTTCTCCTCCTGAAACCCACACCCTTTCTTCGTACAGTTCTAGGTCATATATTCGAAATATGTTAAGGGAGACGGTGGTTGGTGGTTTTGGAGATGGTGGTGATGGTTGATGGTGTTTTGGTGGTTTTTGATTTTGGTGGTGAAAGTTGTTGGTGTTGTGGTTGCTTCCAGAAATGGTGATGGTGGGTGGTTTTAGGAGATGGTGGTAAGGGTTCTTGGTGGTGGTGGGTGTTTTTAGAGATATTGGTGGGCGAGGTGGTGGTAGGTCGCACTATGGCAGGTGGTGGTGTAGGGTTGTTGATTGCTGGTGGTGGCAAGTTGTTGGTAAAGGTGATGGTATGGCCTGGTAGTTGGGGGCGGTTATTGAAGAACATAAGTGGTGGTGGTGATAAAGATGGTAGAGATAAGGGTATAACTGTCATTTTGCCATCATATGGGTCCACATGACCAAACTTAACTAAAAGAACAAACCAGGTTAGGTCTAAAGGACGAGAGCTGCAAGATTTTACAATATAAAAGACGATTCTCATCAATTTTGAAGTTAAAGAACAAACACTGAAAAACGCTGTAAACATAAAAGACGATTTCTGTAATTTTTTCTTTTTTTTTTCTTTTCCAAAACATCACATCTTTGCACTTATTACAGGAAGAAGAGCTAATATGGACTGTTGGAGCACCCGATTACTTCCAGTGTAGCTCGAAAATGCAAGAGGCATGTGTAGTTTTGCATATACTTATTTTTTTTTTTTAAATATAGCTTAGGAATTTTTTAGATTGACACATCTTATTATCTTAAGAATGTCGAGATTTGTTAAACTATAGTTATTAATATAATTTCTTTGTGCCACCCGTGTGACACACGGGTTCTAAACTAGTAACTTATATGAGGAAACAGTTCTTCTGGTTTCTCCCCCATTTCCTACATCATAGGATTTCCATATTTGCTAGGATTTATATGCTAGTTAACTTGTAAAACGATGGTTGTGATTGCTATAGCAAATTGTGATAGGGGTGAGCAAATCTTAGCTGTTAACTGAAATTAACAGATAAACGAATTGTAGCTAAACTGAATTAACCAAAATTAACTGATGGTTATGGTTAATGTTTTTTGATTAACCGATTTATCATTTATAGTTATGGTTAATGGTGTTCAATAACTGAATGTTAACAGAAGCGGAAAAAAATGACGCTACATTATATCTATATATAAATTATACATGTTCGCGGAATCAAACCCTTTTATAAATAAAAAACATGTACACAAGGCTTGCTTTTTATGCAATATAATCAGTTGAAAGGTTCAAAAAATAATCTTACACATGCATGCTAAATTTGACAGTATTATGAGAAGGATGAAAAATTAATTGAAACCGAACCATAACCGAGCTTCATAATCAATTAACCAAAACCATAGTATGGTTATGGTTATGGTTATGGAAATCTCAAAACCAAACTTAGCGGTTATAATTGTAGTTAAAGGTAAAAAACCGAACCAAACCCCACTTTGGACACCCCTCAGACTTATTTCCAGGTTCCACGACTATTCGAAGTGTTCCTCTTCTTGGTCACATTTTTAAATGAAAATAATAATAATAATAATAATAATAATAATAATAAACTGATAACAATTTGTGCACAAAACTAAACACCAAAACTAAATATTTTTTTTTTTTTTTTTTTGACAAGCCAACACCAACCTTTATTTCATCAAAAAGTTGTATCCAAACAGTACAGTAGCGAGTTGCTACACAAAACAGCAACAAAACACTACCAAAAACTAAATATTTCCATTTCATTAATAATATGGTTTTGAACATACAAGCACCATAACATGATAGACGCTAGCCTAGTGCTCATGTCTAGTACAAAAGATATACTAGGATAACAGGACTTGAGCACGACCCGCTCAACGTCCGTACAATTTGTACAAACGATAAACGGCCATGGAAATGAATAAAGCTAAAACTGTCTTGCTAAGCAACTTCGTAGTCCTGATCGTCCTCCTTAAAGCTCGAAACTTCTCTTGAGTAACATGCTGCTCATGAAGCCGCGCATTAATCAGTGTAGTAGTATCCTCCATTAACTCCTGCTGATGGGAGAGACGTATCTCATGACCATACGCCTGATCAAACAACCAACGCAGGTGAGCTGAATCAACACCTTGGATCTCCTGCTCTGCATCGGGATGAGCTGCAACTGGTATTTCTGCAACTGGGGCGAAAGGCTCTCCAACGACCTGAGCCAACTGCGGATGCTGCTCTGCCATCCTAATGATGGTTGAGGTAATACATAGACTGGTGACTAATGCTTAGTGTTGTCAATCTACATCTTTTTCCGGTAAAGATTAGTAACATACACACACAAGATGGTAAGTTATTTGAGTTTATAACAAATTGATAAAACGACCAAAAAAATATTGTTTCGTTGAAAAAACAAGAGACGATCAATGAAATGTAACCCAAAATAGAGAAACTAAATCTCAAATAATCAAACAGAGGTGCGAAATTCAAATAAAAACTAAAATAAAAATATAAGGAGCTATCCGAAACTGAAATGTGATGTCATTGGAATGGTTTTATAAAACCCCAAAACTCGAAAATTTTGTATAGTGCAGAATCATGATGAGCAAACTTTGTTTAGAACACGAAGAAAAACAAGTTATATGTGATTATAGCTAAACCACTTGAACACATTTTAAAACTTAATTTAAGGAGTATCTAGGTTTGTGTATATGATCATATGTATCATCACAGTTACAAATTAATAGTAAAAATTAACATATAAATTTTGCAATAAAACTAGTCTGGCCTAGGATCCTAGAGCTAGGTATCGGACTGGTACCGTTACCAAAAGTACCGGTCCTGAAAAACAGAAATAATGAGTATCGGTACCTAAATTACGGTATGGTACATGTATTCTAAGGCTGAGGCTTAGTGAAGATATCAGGGAGCCTAGGCCTAGCCCCCCCCCCCCCCCCCCCCCCCACACACACACACACACACAAACCCCCTCTTCAAATTTCGATGCAAACGGTAACTTATCACCGATGCTTATATATTGTATTTTAATGTAGAAAGTGGAGGGAAGGGGGAAGGGGAAGACCACCCCCTTGATTGGGATGAAATGGGGGAATGATGATGTGGCCTCAGGGACCATACCCCTTAAGAGCATTCTCAATAGCTTCCTCATCCCCCATTCACTCACAACCAATCATAACCACATATTACATTAAAAATCAATACAGTTTCTCTCTCCTCCACTCACAACCACTTTCAACAAATATTAAAAAATAAATACAGTTTTCCTGTTTTCCCTAAAAGATTCCTAAAGAACCCAAAATTTACCGATAAACAGTAGATTCCCTATTTTCTTCACTCACAACCACTTCCAACCCCATAAAAAATTATAGGGTTTTATCTCAAAAAAAATGGGGACACTAGGGACACTACTGTGAATGCTCTTAGTCTAAGGTAAATCAACCAAAATAGCGTTACCGTCCCAAACTGGTACCGATACCGATCCCAAAAATGATTAGTACGGTATCGGTCGATACCTGGTAGAGTAACATAGCATCTGTTTTGTACACCTTTCTAAATCTCCCCAATCCAATCATTAAAATTACTGAGTATGACAAAATTTATGTTTACAGAAAACACCAATTTCAATTAGAGTTACACATGTTCAATAGTTCTACGCCAACTAAACTAATTGATATGAACTATTTAAACAAAACCAATTCAAAACCAGTCAATAAACCCATATACAAACTAATTGATACTCTGCTTAAATTGAAGACTGACCATTGACTGCTTGAGCGAAGTCGTGGAGGAAGAAGGTAGACCGGTGGGTGAAAACTGAATCGTACTGGTTTGGGGGCTTATAGGGTTTGTAAACTATGCCCATCTATTTTTATTTTTATATTTAACTAGCTTATACACCGGGAGCGTCCCGGGTTAAGAAATCTAAGTAAGGTGAATAAAATTAGAAGTATCTAAATTATAAAAATGACATCTATGTATCAACTTACATTAGATACTTTTAAAAAAATACCAAAAGATTCATTTCACCTTACAATATCAACACCTAAAATAGAATATTAAGATCCCAAACACTTTAAGGGACATAGATTGTTTAGCACCAATACATTCAGTCAAAGGTCTTTAACTGCATAAAATAAGATTTGAGCTATTTCAGAATATGGTAGAAAAAGAAAACATAACAATTACCTGTTGGAGAGCGTATCGGGTTGAAATATCTAATATGACATAATAAAATATCTAATATGACAACATAATTAATGACTTGCCAATATATGATTAATGAATATTATTATTATTATTATTATTATTATTATTATTATTATTATTATTATTATTATTATTATTTTAAACAAATCTCTGCTATAAGTTATCATATTCTAATATAAAAAAAGGTAATTGGGTCGGGTATCACCTAATCTCAGGCCCGACCCAAACCCACATTTTTTTTAAAACTAATTCCAAACCTGACACAATACCTGTCGGGTTACAAAAAATAGTCGTTTTTTTCTCCGTTTTTTATATAGCATTATGGTATTCGTTGGAAAGATAATAAAACGCTCGTTAATTTGGTGTAATTTTTTTCTTTAAAAAATCTCGTGTATAAAAGATATTAACGTTTAAAAGTTATGGGAGGAAATATTAGAGATAAAAATCTAATTTTGTTTTTAAATTTTAAATTATTATTTTCCTAAAATAAAGGCCTTACCACATGGGATGACACATGGCACACTCAATAAAGAGAATACCCTCTTTGAATGTCATGTCATTAAAATGGCTTTGGTTTATTATATGTATAGATATAGATAAATCGGTTTGGTTAATAAATTTATATTGGTTATGAATGGTAGCAAGCAATAACATTCTGTTTCAGAGTTTCATTAAAGGATTGAAGAGAAAGAATTGGAAAGGAAGTGGAGAAAAAATGTGTTTCAGAGTTTTTTGTAGGAGGGAAAGGGATGGAATGAGAGGGATAATAAAGAGATTTTTAAGGTGATTTTTAATCTTTCCAATTTGAAAGAAACCGAAGAGAAAGGAAGAGGAGGGAGTTCCTTTCTCTTCCATCCTTTAATAAAACTCTGAAACAAAGTGTAAAGGTTCTATATATAATGGTAATGATTTAATTTAGTTGGAATAGATTCAGTTCATCATGACATTGGTAAGAACATTGAGCAAAACATACAAACAAATATCTTCGACTAAATTTTTAACGGCTATGAATAGTAACAAACGACAATGGCTTTACCGATACAAATTCTTTTTTTTAATCTATAAGAGATATGTTTCGTTTCATAACTGGCAAATTACATTAAGATAGCATGTAGGCGGGAAACAAGCTGCACCGACACTCATTTCTGGATCGCAAACCCTACTCTACTAAAAACAAACCCATCTCCCATTGGAGTCGAAATGTTGTTGTGAATAGCCCGTTGGACCATGGTCAGGAAACAGACAACTTCTAGGGCCAAAGAACTAAATGAATCATACGCCAATAGGGCAAAAGCGCGTTGATTTTCTTCATAAGCTCTGGTATGATTCTCGGCTTTCTTCATCTTTGCCCTCTTAACCGCCCAGCCCAAAAACCATTGTCCCAAAACCCAACCATGGGGGACACACCTGTAAGGTCAACACAAGAGTGTTTCCCATCAATAATAGTGTAATTTAGTCTTAATATGTTTACTTTGTCACAACATCGGGTGGAACGTTGAGATAAAAACATAAAAATGAATATCAGTACTGATGTTGTTCGTATGGTATGAGTTGGGTTCGTTAATGTAAATAAAAAAAATTATAATTAAGGCGAAACTGAAACTTAGAAAAAAATAGGGGAAAAACGTATATCATGAAAATGATAAAGGTTGTCGAATGTTTGATCCAAGGAGGAAAAAATTGTGACATCTAGAACAGTAGAGTTTATTGAAGATAAGAAATGGCTTTGGAATGAGCCTTCAGAAACAAAAGTTGTTCTAAAAAGGAATTGTTAGAGGCTATGAAAACAGAACTTGACTCGATTAATCGAAACAAAACCTGGACTTTGACTCAACTGCCACGTGGTCACAGGGCAGTCGGGCTGAAGTGGGTATTCAAAACTAAGAGAGATGCAAATGGTGCGGTCACGAAATAAAAGGCGCGAGTTGTTGCAAAGGGTTATGTGTAAAGAAAGGGGTTGATTTTGGAGAAGCGTTTGCACATGTGGCTCGGTTAGAAATCATTCAGCTCATTCTAGCAATCGCAACTAATGGGATTTGGCTTATGCATCTTCTTGATGTCAAATAAGAAGTGTATGTGACACAACCAAGTGGGTTGGAATGCAAAGTTAGATAAAGTCCTTAAAGACCTTGGTTTCAGCAAGTGTGTGCATGAACAAGAAGTCCTTAAAGACCTTAGTTTCAGCAAGGCAAAGGTGAGGTTGTCTTTGACATGAGTGATATGGGGAAATTATCCTACTACCTAGGTATGGATTATGGAAGTAGAACAATCTAAAATGAGAATAATTATAGAGCAAAAAGGATATGCAAAGAAGATCCTCAATATGGTAGAAATGTCCAAATGTAATGCTGCAAATTTTCACATGATGTCTAAGTTGCAGTTAACAAAGGATGAAGAAGGGAAATATACCGATCCAACTAAGTATAGGAAGATAATTGAGAGCCTTCGCTACTTGGTTCATACTCGTCCGGATTTAAGTTACTCGGTTGGCTATTTAAGCATGTTCATGTAGTCTCCAAAAGAGTGTCACTACTCAGCGGTAAAGCAAATTTTAAGGTACCTGAAGGGAATAACAAGCTACAGATTAAGATACAAAAGGGGAGGTGATGGCAGACTCGTAGGCTACAGTGACAGCAGCTACGTGCTGATGTTGAAGACCGAAGAGGCACCACTGGTGTGGCATACTACTATTCGAAAAATTTGATAACTTGGGTATCACAAAAGCGACAAACTGTGGCTTTAAGCTCCTGTGAGACTGAATTTATGGCTGCAACTGAAGCTGCTTGCCAAGGATTATGGTTAAGAAACTCACTTAGGGGCTGTTTGGTAGCCTCTTAATCAGCCTCTTAACCATTCAGGTCTGAATCATTCAACATTCAGACTGTTTGTTTCAGCATCTGAATGGAATGATTAAGTGTTGAACCATTAAGCTAATAAGAGATGCTGAATGATTCAGCTCTTAACCATTCAGAGCCTCTTAATCATTCAGACCATCTTAATCATTCATCACTTAATCAATCAAACAACCCCTTAGTGATCTCATGGCGAAAGAAGCACAAAAGGTAACAACTTTGGTGGAAAATCAATCTATACGGCCCGTAGAGGCCTCTACGAGCCGTAGGTAACGTCTGATTAATTTAGGGATCAATTTGGGTGGGATGGATGAATAATTTTTACCTACGGGTCGTATAGACCTCTACGGGCCGTAGAAAAAAAAACGTTTGGGACGAGGTTCGATCTTGGGCATATTATGACACACACACACACACCATGCTTATGGAAACTATGAGGACAAATTGGGCTACCAGTTCGCTGGTTTCTATATTGGAAAAAATAAATATAACACATATAACTATTAGATGGCATCTACGGTCGTAGAGCCCTCTACGGCCCGTAGACAATCTTTTGTGAAAACTTTGGATTATTAAAATCCAATACCCCTTAATTTTTTTTTTAACACATTTTAATTGTTTATTGATTTTTACTGTGTAACTATAATTAGAAAACGTGTTGTTTTTACTAATGTCGTCTCGATAAGCGTGTAGCCCTCTACGGCCCGTACACAATCTTTTTTTAACACATTTTAATTGTTTATTGATTTTTACTATGTAGGTATAATTAGAAAACGTGTTGTTTTTACTAATGTCGTCTCGATAAGCGTGTAAGCGTTAACACAAGCGTTTATATAAACAAATAGATAAAAATAAATATTAATTAACATAATTAGAGTTCAAATAAGTAAATACAAAGTAGAAATTGTTTAAAACGTTTACAAAATATGATCACAAAAGATAACACTAAAAGAACTGCGAATCATCAGTCGGCGGCTGTGTTTTGGTCAAAAATTATCTAGTAGAAATAATTTTGTATTCCAAATTAGAAATTGTGAGGTAGAGTGTTAAATGTGTGAAATATATTATAGACTCAGTTGTATTCTGAAAATGGTGTATCAGGATGCTAAAGAAGTAACTAAGTGACAACTATGCTCGGGATGGCTTAGGTTTGCTTTGGGATGGACAGTTATATCCTCGGGATGGAACTATTTGTAATGAACAAATAAAGTAGCAAAACACAAAGAACAACACTCGATCTATGAGGAAAGCCCTTGATCAGTTGTAGATCGCCGGCATAAAACCTCGGGAGGAGACTAGGCCCCTGCCTTGTTTGTTAATATTAATTTGGTAAAAAGTACAACTTTGGATGAGCAAATGGACGAGTGTACTAAGATTGCAATGATTGTGTGAGTGTTTATGATCAGCTAAGTGTATGTGTGTAGCTATAGTGTGAGCAATGTGTCCTATACTCATCCAATACTCCCCTTTATATAGTACATAAAGTAAACAAAGAATCCCGAGATATCCGCTAAGTAGTTAAGTTCTTTGAAGTCTTCATATGACCGTTGTGGTTGTTTCATCTCAGGTAGACGTTGTAGCAACGGTTTCTTCTTGGCTAGTCATTGTTCCAGCTGTTTCCTTATTTGTCACTGATATTAAATGTATATCGGTTACGACTTTGACTCCATCTTCAATCTTGGACCATGAGTTAGACTTTTATCTTTGACTTCTTCAATTAAGGATTATAATATAGACGTTGTTGAGTATGTAAATCCATATTATAACTTAGTTTTACCTGCAATCATACACAAGAAAGCTAATTCGTTAGTTCATTCTCAGGATGTGCACATGCTGAAATACTGTTATATCCTGAAGTCAGTTGAGTCCTTCAGCATCCTGAGGATGGAACATTAGGGATGTAGGGTAAAATCATCCTGAGGATTTTTCACCACCAACAATTGTCCCAAAAAAATATGTTACCTTTAATATCTTTCAAGGTAAAAATATTTTTTAATCTAAATATCTTCTCTGGTGACTGATGGGATGTCTTGTCAGGATGACAACGGCTACTTTCTCGGCGCTAATTATGTGATGACCGTTACAATCATCATCTTTTGCCCTCTATATCTAGAGCTTATCCCTTCCTTTATAAATCACATCTGATTTTTTTTAGAAGGTAATTTCTCTCTTCTTTCTTTCACTTTTCTCTTTACACCTGCAAAATATTAGTAATATTCCGAAGATGGCAAAAAGATCCACAAGAGCTTCGGGATTGTGGGAACTTCTAGTGACTTCATTCCCCAAAACCTCTTGAGTCATCCTGAACAGGAGATCTGTTCTTTCGACGATAAGGAGATTCAAGCCCTAAAGAACTCAAAAATCCTCCCGAGTTCTGCTGAATTTCGTCCTTATGACCCTTATGCAAGATCAGATTTGCATCTCCTACCTGGGTCTGTTTCCTGTACTTACCATTCCTTCTAGGTTAAGGTATCCTTTTCCCAAGTTTATCAAAGATTTCTTTGATATGACTGGGATGGCTTATTCCCAAGCCATACCTAAACTTTGGAAGATTTTGATGGTTTGTAGCAGGGTCGTTGAGGATCATGGTGTTCATCTTCAAGTGGGGGACCTGGCTCATGTTTATAAGTTGAGGACACACGGTTCCCACTGTTATATTCTTCAAGTTATAGAAAAGGATCCACCCTTTCTGAATCAGAAAGGACCTTTGGAGTGGAAGAGAATTATACCACCAGTCAAGCCAGTATGTTATATTACAGCCTGGGGATGTTTAGTGTTTTGTTTACTAATCCTGTTATTGTCTTAGCCTCAGCCAAGAAACCTGCTTCCTTTGACCTGGATGATATTGATAGCATGGATGCCAAGGCAACCAAAGTGACCTCTCCATCTCCTTCAAGTTCCAAAATGGTTACTCCTTCATCCAACCCTCCCACATCTAGGGCTGCTGCTGCTTCAAAGAAAAGGAAGGGGAGTGATGCTACTGCCATTGCTTGTGAGATCACCCCTTTTGAGGGTTTGAGCTGTAAGGATATTTTGAGCAAGATCTCCCAATTCACTTTTCAGGTATGGTCCTATCCTAAGGATAACACTGATATGTTTAGTGAAAAAAGGTTAGGAATACTTACCTTTTCTTTTCTCATTAGGGCCATGAATATCTGTTAAAGTCTCTGGACGCTGTTGCTCAAGAACTTCATGAGGCCCAGACCAAGCTTGAGGACGTCCAAAAGATTTCTCATGATAAGGGAAAATATCTTGAAAGCAAGTTGGCGGAGACTAAAGCTGAGCTGAAGAGAGTGAAGGCTGAGCATGCTAAGGCCATGTTGGATTAGGAGAAGGAGGCACAGGATCACAGGATTGAGCTCATCAAGTCTGCTACTATTTCTGTCTTTCAGGCCAGGGTGAAGATGGCTCTCCAGGCCAAGGATCCAGGTTTTGATCAGAATAACTGGGATGTCGAAGCCTGGAAGGAGAAAATTAAGAGCCTGGGAGGAAAATAAGTGGTTATGAGCCTGTTCCTGTTGCCCATCCCGAGGATGTGGCCAAAGATCCTGAGGATGCAGAGGCGAAAGCAGCTGAGGCCAAGATTGCTAAGGTGGTGAAGGACCTTCCAGTGGGTGATGAAGGATGTGTTGACTAGGCTAGAGCCCACTTTTTTATTTGATCTTATGTGGTAGTAGTTGGTTGGAAAATTTCAGAAAATTTATTTTCGTATGTAGTAACTTAGAATATTATAAAGTTTGGGGTGGAGGGATCTTGGTTTCAAGACGAAGCCCCAAATCTTTTATTTGACCCGGACCATAGATGTTGACCCCTGGTGGATGGGTCCTGTTTTTGGATGAAGCCAGGGGTTGAAATCAAGTTTTGACTATGATACATTAATAATATATGGTAACAATCTTTTGACGCTATCATCTTTGTGTTCTTTATTTCCTTTGACATTCTGCAAACATTAGCAAACACTTAGGGAATAAAGAAATGATAAAAAATAATACCTTTTGTATCTTCTCTGTTGAATAATTCTTCTGATCTTGCCACGTTCTTCATAAGTCCTTCTCATCGTCAGGATGGTCTTTATTATCCTGAGGAAGTCCCCAGTTTCTTCTTCATCCTTGGGATGGTCTTGCATCCTAAGGATGTCCCAGTGTAATATCTTCAAGATAGACTTTAAGTCTACAATCCTTTGTAAGAAAGAATTGAGTTTTAATAATATCATGTAAAGGAAAACTTTGTTATTATACTGGCGACTTAGGCCTTTGGTTTAACTGGGATCAAACCCCTTTGTAATAATCCTGGTGACAAGACCAATATGTAAAATCTTGAGAATAACTGGCGACAAGGCCCTTTAGGAATAACTGGCGACAAGGCCCTGGTGACTAGACCAAATACATAAGAGACATTGAAAATGTCTAAACCTTAAGAGCTCCATCGTATATCTCAAAGATAATGAAATTGTCAGCCACTTTTACATGGACTGGTCCCACCATCCAGAAAATATACATGGGCGTCGTGTGCTCCAGGCGAGGGTTGCTAACCCAATGAGAAAGGTGAAAACCTTTAAACTTTAGGAAGGTGTCAGACACCTTAACGGACGAGAGGGTGGCCAACCCCCTAGTCTTCTAAGCATTCCATCTTCAGGATGGTACTGCAAAATTCTCAGGATGGACTATTTCTAGACCATGTTTAGTAAAAATATAATCGATCGAAATAAATTAAGGATAAGTACTTACATATGGAGATGATCCATCTCTATCAGCCTTCACCTTCATCCCACCTGTGATTCGGACCATGGTTTGTCTTCCAGAGAGATCAGTCACATGCATCCCTAGGCATGGTAGTATTTTAAGTGAATAGCATTCCAAGCCCTTGGTAAAATCTCTCATTCCATTGTTGATAACCAATATGCTCCTTCACCAGCTTCAGAATCGATCAAGTATGGACCTTCCCACTTGGGAGCTAACTTACCATCGCTTGGTTTTGTTGTATTTTGGAAGGTTTTTCTTAATACCAAGTCTCCTTCTTGAAATCTTCTTATCCTGATATTCTTGTTGTAAGCTTTAGCAATCCTTTGTTGATATGCTGCCATTCTTACTTTAGTAGCATCCTTGAGTTCATCCATAGTTTCCAAATCCTGTAGTAATGCTTCGAAATTGGTAGTTGCATCCTGAAGATGTTTCCGTGCTGTAGGCATGACCATCTCTGTTGACATCATTGCTTTTGTTCCAAAGACCAAAGAGAAAGGCGTCTAACCAGTAGCATTCTTGGAAGTAGTCCTTCTTGTGGGTGAAATCTTCAGGATAGCACTAACCTATATTTTCTGTAGCATCCTCAGGATACTGAAGGACTGGTCAGGCTTCAGGATGTAACAACATTCTGACCTATGTGCATCCTGAGGATAGACAAACGAACTATCTTATTGTTATATGAATGCAGGATGATTTTACCTCATATTCTCTGAGTAACATCCTCAGGATGCTAAAGGACTAAGCAGGGTTCAGGATGTAACAGTGTTCTCACCTCTGTGCATCCTGAGGATGGACTAACGAATTATCTTATTATGATAGTATTGCAGGTACACTTAATCATTATTAAGGCTTGTAACTCCTCCCTAACGGCTATATTGACTCATTTAAGTCAGAGGAGCTGATCATTGAAGAGCTATGCGTGTGGAACAAGTCCAAGCTCAAAGAAGAAGTCAAACTTGTAACCGACAAGCATTAAATATAGGAGAGAAAGGAGGAAACAACCATATAACAACTATATTCAGTTGAAACAACTGCTGCAACGGTCATATTCAGTTGAAACAACACAACGGTCACCTGAAGCCATCAAAGACCTTAACTACTTAGCGGATATCGTGGGATTCTTTGTTTACTTCATGTACTATATAAATGGGAGTATTGGACGAGTATAGGACACATTCCATACACTATAGCTACACACATACACTTAGCTAATCAGAAACACTCTCACAATCATTGTAATCTTAGTACACTCGTCCATTTGCTCATCCAAAGTTGTATTTTTTTACCTAATTAATATTAACAAACAAGGCAGGGGCCTAGTCTCCTCCCGAGGTTTTATGCCGGCGATCTACAACTGATCAAGGCTTTCCTCATAGATCGAGTGTTGTTCTTTATGTTTTATTACTTTATTTGTTTATTATAAACAGTTCCATCCCGCGGATATAACTATCCATCCCAAAGCAAATCTAGGCCATCCCAAGTATAGTTGTCACTTATTAACTTCTTTAGCATCCTGATACACCATTTTCATAATACAACTGAGTTTTTAACATATTTCACACATTTAGCACTCTACCTCACTTTTACTAATTTGGAATACAAAATTATTTCTACTAGGTAATTTTTGACCAAAACAATTTGGCGCCCACCGTGGGGCAAGTGGTGTTATTTTAACAAAAAACTTTGTTAAAACTTTTTCTCAGTTAACTCATTTTACGAATCTTGACAACTATGTCTTCCTCCCAGAAATCTGTGTCTTCTTCCACACCATCCACAACCTCTGCCAAAAATGTGACTCTACCACCTCCTCCTACCGTTCCCAAGAGTTCTGCACAAATTACCAGGATTGTTGCTCCTAATACTGCTAGATCTGGGATGGCAACATCTGGATCCACTCCTCCTGTTTTCATGTCAAATAATGAGCTCCTTTCTATGTTTGCAATGGTGAAGGATCAAATAAAGCAACAACAGGATACCAACCAGATGCTGATGAGAGAAATTCAATCTCTCAAAACATCCTCAAAGAGACCGGCTGAAGACATGGGGACACCATTGCAGCCTAGAGTGTTGGATTTCAATTCTGGCATCTCTGGGGGCATTCATCATGGAGATTTCATCACCATAAGCACTGGATTCTCTGCACCAGAAACTGTTTCATCACCCAGGATGGCTACAACCAGAGATGCATGATACACTGCCTAGCCATCTCGAGGATATGTTGTGGAGCCATCTCGAGGATATACCACCGAACCATCCCGAGGATACAACAATGGTAACAATTTAAGTTCCAGTACCTTTGCTACTAACGATGTTGCTTTTTTGCAGGATACAGGTATAAGTCCACAGTTGGCAAGAGAGCTTCGGAAAATCAAGGATATGGTATCTAGTGTGCCAGGGATAATGCAGCCCATCCCTGAGGTATCTACAGCATGTCACAGGGTGTCTCGCTTTGCACCTCCAATATGTGATGCTGAGATTCCAAAGAGATTCCATACTCCAAGCATGAAGCTTTATGATGGATCTACTGATCCTGAAGAGCATGTAGCACAATACAGGGAAAGGATGGAAATAAACCCCGTTCCAGCAAACTTGAAAGAAGCATGTTTATGCAAAGGATTTGGTTCTACCCTCATTGGTCCAGCCTTAAAATGGCTACTGAGTGTTCCTCCCTATTCAATTACTTCTTTTGCACATTTGATTAACATGTTTAATAATCAGTTTTCTTGCAGTCGAACATTTGAATGTTTGACAAGTGATTTGTACAGGGTGACACAACCACAGGGAGAATCGTTAAGGGAATATATCACAAGGTTTGGGAAGGAAGCACTTAACATCCCAAACCTAGATGTCACAATAGCAGTGCAAGCCTTCAAGATGGGACTACAGAAGGATTCGTCTTTCTATAAAGAATTGGTGATGAACCCTTGTAGGAATCTCGATGAAGTTCGGAATAGAGCTTTAAGATTCATCCGTCTTGAAGATGACAAGAAGATACAGGAGAGGATAGAGACATCCTCAAGATACAACAATCCTAATCGGAAGTCCACTTCCACATACGAACCTTACAAACATGAACCATATGCTAGACCTGATAGTAAAAAGGTTAATATGGTTGAGGATGACGATGAAGAGGATTGTCCTAAACTTTCGGACTATTGTTTTTCTGTGGATGTAACAGGTTTAATGTACGCTATGAAGAATCTTGGAGACAAAGCAAGATGGCCAAGGAAAGATAACAAGTCAGGATGGAAGGACAAATCCAAATGGTGTGCTTTCCACGAAGATTTTGGACACGTTACTGAAGATTGCATTGCTTTGAGAAAAGAAATAGCATATCTCCTAAGCAAGGGCCATCTTAAGGATCTGCTGGACAGAAAAAAGTACTCAAAGATTAAGGATAGCACTGGCATCCCAGAAAGGGCAACATCTCAACCCAAGGATGCTGGCATTATTAATTTTATTTCAGGAGGATCAGATATTTGTGGGACATCCTACTCATCAGCCAAAAGGCATGCAAGAGAAATGAAATCAAAAAAAGGAGAAAGACCCACAAAAACTACCATCCTGATGAATGCAAAAGTGATTAGCTTTGAAGAAGAAGATCGAGAAAACGTTCTAGAGCCTCACCATGATGGTTTGGTCATTACTTTATATATTGCTAACCATTTTGTTCGCGGGATATTAATAGATGGAGGGAGTTCAGTTAACATAATACAGCTGGAAGCCCTCAAAAGGATGAACATCCCTGAGACCGAGATAGTGGCTAGATCATCTGTCTTGGTTGGCTTCAGCGGAGAGACCAAGAACACAGTTGGTGATATTAAACTACCTGTGTATGTCGAGGGAATGAACTCTATCCAAAGATTCTGTGTGATAGATTCGTTATCCAATTACAACGTTATCCTAGGGAGACCTTGGATACATGACATGCAAGTAGTACCATCGACATATCACCAATGTGTAAAGCTACCAACTCCATGGGGAGTCATCAAAGTCAACAGTGACCAGCAAGAAGCAAAGGATTGCTACACAACATCAATGAAGGATTCATCCCAGTCGAAACAAGCATAGCAGTTAAAGCAAGATGCATAGTGCCATCCTCAGGATGTCAAAGCACATTCTGACCAAGATGACAAATCAGTCTGCCTCGATGAAAATAACAAGGATATCACTGTGCAAAGGATGACAGGCAGGATGTAACAACCTGACCCGAGGGGGGGGGGGGCTGGACGTTACGACAGTTTGGTAACATACTTGCACAACGGACGCAACGTTAACTAATATTTAATATTCATACAATTTCTAATTCAAAAATATAAATACATAACTTAAATAAATAAACTAATAACTATGCAGGGACGAATCGCGGCGGTCGTCGAAGCAGTTAATGAGGTGTAGTCCACTAGCCGATCCGATCTCTAACCCGCTTATCTCTAGATGCTCTAACCGCAACACATATGGCCGATTCTTCTAACCAGAAAACCTCTAATCCGCTACTAGCAAGCATATACCTCACGGTTGCCATCCATCCATTTGCAGTACCTGAACACATGCTTAAAAGAGTTTTGGGTCAACAATTACGCTGGTGAGTCCGTGTAAGTAATAAGTGGATCCAAAACAGTTTAACAGTTCAAAAACCAGTTTACACAGTTCAACACAGTTTAACACACGTGATGTACAAGCGACACCTCAAACCTAACACGGAATCTATCTACTGCCATTATAGATTCCCCTGGCAAAATACATGTCACAACGGCCCACAGGCCTTAGTGGAGGGTTTTCCGGGCTTCCGGATCCACTGTGTGTGGGGGTTTCCCCAAGTAGCGCTACCCACATATTAAGTGGCCCAATCCCCTGGGTTAATGAGTGTCGGTATGGTTATTCGGCAGCAACTATCTTGTCACATCAAACAGGTTTATAACAAGGAAGCATGCATTCACCCCAAAACAGTAAAACAGAAAAAGGGGAATGGTACACGGAACTCACCTCGACAGCGTATCACGTCACATCATCATATAGCTTTCCAAGTCAAGGTTCGATCTATAAATCACTAGCAAGTTCCTATTCAAGTTATAAATATTAGTGCGTATAACCAGCATCATGGTTACACGTGTGGGCGGCTAGGACCTTTACTTATATTCATAATTTACTTGTCGTGCTTAGTGTCTTGTGTCCCAATAGTATAAATAACCAAGTTTTGTGTAGAGATTAATAACTAATAACATTTCTCTAATCTTTTAAGTTCCAAATGTTAGGTTGATAGTATGTAAATACACCCATGGTTATTACAGTACGATTATCCTTTATCCATTCATATTGTTGGTTCCTATATCTTGAAGGCATTATATTTAATATTCTATGTATACTTGTGTCATGTCTATTATCCGAAATCCAATACCTGTGTCATGTCTATTGTCCAGATCCAAGTCTTATAAACTGTCCAACTTATACTTTATATCTCATAGATTCATAGGTTTTGAATTATGGTCCAATGTTCAAATCATCAATTTCCATACTCTTCATCTTGTCCTTATCTCATTATATGTTTGTTTACCTTCTAGTTTGTATCTTACAGATTTTATATATTATTAGTCCATTATCTAGTTTATACACTCGGGTCGGTTCAATGTGTTAGTCGAAGTCCCACACGTGTTACCGAGTATTATTAATAATTAATGTTGAAATGGTTTAGGTTCTCGCTATTATTTATACCTCTCGGATCCCCTCTGTTGACTGAGTCCTCTGTCTGTTGACTTTTGTTGACTGACCCTTGACTGGCGTTGACCAAGTCAACTGGGTTTGGTCCTACCCCCTTCGGCTCCTTCCCCAACCTCTACCTTACAACCATAATTAATTTTAGAGCACCACATCACCACCATAACCACCACTGTGACCACCTTCTTCCTCCATCATAATGTTCACACAAAATCCCCAACATTGACTTAGCTAATAATAATAGTTAGTAAATGAAAAGGAAAAGTAAGGATGTTATCTAAACTTACAATCCTACTGGAACCCTAGCCGCCACCATCACCGTCATCGTCTTCCTCTGCGTCTCTTCCTCTTTCTACCCGACTATCTTCTCTCACTGCTCTGTTCTGCTCCGCTCCCTCTCTGCTCTTCTTCGAACTCTCTCTCTCCTCTCTTTCAGATCTCTCTCTCTCTCTCTCTGTAACTAACGGATGAGTGTGGGTGTTGGTGTGAGATAGCTAAGAGGTGGAGATAACTGTTGTAGGTGGTGCCGCTGAATACGATGGACGGAGCTCTGCCATGAGCCACCGACTCCTTCTTCCAGATCCACTCCCTCTCTCTCTGCAATATTTGTGTGGGTGTTGTGTTATGGAAACAGAATGGTTGGGCAGGGGTGGTTTGGGTTTATATATAACTTAATGATTGATGGTTTTTAACTAAACCATCTACACCAATGGTTTGGTGTGGTGTGTTGTCACCATGAGGGGAGGACAAGTGTCCTCCCTTGGTGACTCATTATAGTGTGTCGGGCGGGTTCGTTAACGGGTGTTGGTTTGGTCTCGTATCGTACACTCGTATAATAATAATCCATTCGACAAAATAATTATAAAATACTTTCGGTTTCGGTTTCGTATTTGTATACTTCTTGTTATTATTACGTAGTTCCTCGTCGTTTTACTTTTAGTCGCGAAAAATTTTGGGCCCTAGATCCGGGGTGTTACACAGGATAGCAGCCTTAAACAGATTCATCTCAAAATCCTCAGAGAAGTGTAAAGAATTCTATGACATCCTGAAGAAAAATAGTAAATTCGACTGGGGACAAAGCACGAGGATGCATTGAAAATATTGAAAGAATATCTTGCAGCAGCTCCACTCCTTATGAAACCTGATGATGGCGAGCCTCTCAAGTTATACCTTGCAGTTTCTAGGAATGCAATAAGTCCAGTCCTGGTAAAAGACTTCGAAGGTCAACAGCATCCTGTCTATTATGTAAGTAAAACTCTATTGGATGCTGAAACCAGGTATTCTCATCTTGAAAAACTAATTTTAGCTTTGATTATGGCATCTGTAACACCCCAACCGATGGCGGAAACATCGGGATGTCACGTATTGATGATTGTTCAATAGCTCATGGTAATACATATGTTTAAATAATCATTTATTACATTACAATATTGAATTACATTACGGTCTAATACATCAAACAAACAAATGAAACTTAAAACTTCAAATAACTCCTCATGCTAGCTCTAGACTTCAAGCATCAATATTTCCTGTTGAGTTTGGAAAAATGGGGGGGGGGGTCAACTAGAAGTTGGTGAGAATACATAAGCCATGTCAAGCAATTAAGTTTAAAAAAATAAAAGTTTAGCAATTCATATGTCTATCGTAAGTTTAAGTCTACATGAATAAACATGAAATGTTGAATCGACATAATCAAACCTCCGAGTAGTTTAGGTCTATCCCGTCATCCACGGTTCACCTTAATAATATGTTGGAACGATAAAAATCACCCACGCTACCTATGTAGGAGGTACACGTATCCGGGTGGGATTGTCAATCCAATAGATCTATTATTGAGTATCGCCGGCTTGGCCATAGCTAATGATTATGTAATGTTGAAACTCGTTGAAACTGTTGTTGTTGTTGTCTAAATCATGAGGCATTAAAGTTTACAACTAGACATGCATGTAGAATTGCTTAAGTATAATGTTGCAAGTATGAAGAATTGCATAAACATGGTTACGTAAACTCACATTGGCTAAGGTGAATTATCTTCTAAGTGTTGTGAATGTATGCGAGGCGAATCCCAAAGACTCAACAACGTAGCTAGTCCAAATTGAAGAAACGAAAAAGAAAGAATATCAAGCTTCCAATTCGCCAATTACAAGAGCTTATAATCAAAGCTTCAATTGTAGAAGTAATAGACTATAGAAGAAAGGTATGAGGGAAAGTTTAATCGAATTGAAACAATCGATTTAGAGGTGCCAAGTATAATGGTCATAGGTGGGTTTTTATACTAGTTTTGGATTCAATTAGCCATTAAAATTGGTCAACACCATAAAGTAAGGTTTTATGATGAATTGACTATTTGACTAAGACTTTGACTGTTTGACTAAGACTTTGACTAGGACTTTGATATATATATATATATATATTTATTTTGAAATGAATTTATATCTTCCTTGCTTGAGATTATAAATGTAATTGGAAAAATGATTAGCTTTAATTAAGAAATAAAAAAAATCATTAGTTAGAATTAGAAAATAAAAACACCGTCTTATAAAATGACAATTTTATAAATAGAATTAGGATAGGACATATGTCATGATTGAAGATTTTTTTTTTTTGAAGTACAATGATAAAATGAACTTAGAAAAATAGAGTGCACGGATAAAGATAAGAATACTTAGAAATAAATTAGACTTTATATCATGGATCGGGAAATACTTTAATGCAAAATAAATGGGAAAATTCGTGAGGTTACAGCATCTACCAAGTTAAGGCATTATTTTGAAACACATAGGATACATGTTCAATATAATTACCCTATTAAAAATGTGCTTAGAAAACCAGAAATGTCAAGAAGAATGGCAAAATAGTCAGTGAAATTAAGTGCTTTTGACTTGGTATATGAGCTTGGAAATACAATCAAATCACAGGCTCTAGATGACTTTGTGGCTGATTTCAGTAGTGACATCCTGAGTGAAGTAGAAAAAGAAGTATAACAAGTAAATGAAAACTTGAGAAAATGGATTTCATATAATAATGGTACTTCAAAAGGAGAGGCACAGGGTTAGGATTACTACTAAAATCGCCAAAAGGGGACAAAATACCCCATGCGATTAGATGTGCATTTCAAACAACCAATAATGAAGCTGAATATGAAGCTCTCATTGCTGGTTTACAACTTGCTAAGGATAGGCATGCTTCAAATATAGAAATGTTTGTTGATTCCTTGTTAATTACTAACCATTTTAACAGATCTTATGCAGTCAAAGGTAAAAAATTAGTTGAATATCTTGAAATAGTCAAGAAATTAGCATCTTGTTTTGCAGAATTTATATTAACACAGGTACCTAGGGAAGAAAATGCTGAAGCTGATGCCTTGGAAAATTTAGAACTGCATCATGAGGATAACACTGTGCATCCTGAAGATAGTACTGTACATCCTAAAGATAACACTGTTCTAACTACTCGGAATCAAAATGATAACGTCAACACTTGTCCATCCTCAAGCTAATGGACAAGCAGAATCCTCTAATAAGATCATCATCAACAACTTGAAGAAGAGGCTTGGAGAAAAGAAAGGAAAATGGGTAGAAGAAAACCACTTTCAAGAATGCCAAACACCTTTCTCCTTGGTCTTCGGAATAGAAGCCATGCTCCCAACCAAGATGCTAATGCCTACAACAAGAAGATATCTTCAGGACGCAACTATCAATTCAAAAGTATTGCTTCAAGATCTTGAAACAGTGGATGAAGTTAGGGATACAACCAGATTGAGGATGGCACCTTATCAACAAAGGATAACCAAAACCTACAACAAGAATATACGGATAAGAAGATTCCAGGTGGGAGATTTGGTCTAAAGAAAAGCCTTCCAAAATACCACCAAGCCAAGTGATGGGAACTTAGCTCTACTTGATCGATTATGACTATGGAAGATGAAATTCTACCAAGATCCTGGAATGCAATTCACTTAAAATGCTATCATATATGAAGACTCAAGTGACTGATCTCTTTGGAAGAGAAACCATGGTTTGAATTACTGGTAAGACAAAGGTGAATGCTGACAGAGATGAATCATCTCCATATGTAAGTACATATCCTTTATCTATTTCAATCGATTATATTTTTACTAAAAATGGTCTAGAAATAGTCCATCCTGAGAATTTTGCAGTACCATCCTGAAGATGGAATGCTTAGAAGACTAGGGGGTTGGCCACCCTCTCCTCCGTTAAGGTGTCTGCCACCTTCCTAAGGTTTAAAGGTTTTCACCTTTCACATTGGGTTAGCAACCCTCTCCTGGAGCGCACGATGCCCATGTATATTCTCGGGATGGTGGGACCAGTCCATGTAAAAGTGGCTGACAATTTCATTATCTTTGAGATATACGATGGATCTCTTAAGGTTTAGACATTTTTCAATGTCTCTTTCTCGTATTTGGTCTAGTCACGAGGGCCTTGTCGCCAGTAATTCCTAAAGGGCCTTGTCGCCAGTTATTCCTAAGGGCCTTGTCGCCAGTTATTCTCAAGATGCTACATTAGGCCTTGTCGCCAGTTACTTCTAAAGTTCATCATTATGGGCATGACCCCAGTTTATAAAAGGCTTTATCGCCAGTGTGACAACTAAGTTTACCTTTCTACAGGTTATTATCAAAAGTTTTTAATCCTTTCCTGGAAAGGGAAAAAGATTTTAAGTCTGTCTGAAAGATACAACACTTGGGACATCCTCAGAATGATGAAGATTATCCTAAGGAGGTGACAAACACTAGAGACATCCTTAGAATGATGAGAATGATCCTAAGGACGTAACCAAGACTGGGGACATCTTCAAGATGTCATCAGAATACTTCGAAGACCATTTATCAAATTGGACGAAGGTAATATTTGTATTATTCCTTTATACTTGACATTTGTTGATGTTTGCAGGATACCAAAAGAATCAAAAAAGGAACACAAGGATGTAGCGTCAAAAGCAGTTACCGTATTATTTATTATAGCCAAAATTTGATGTCAACCCCTGGCTTCATCCTAAACCAGAACCCATCCACCAGGGGTCAACATCTATGGTCCAGGTCAAATAAAAGATTTGGGGCTTTGTTTTGAAACCAAGATCCCTCCACCCCAACTCTTTCATTATCTATACAAGCATAAAAAAGTAAATTGTTTTCTTTCAACCACAAACTACCATCATAAATAACCACAAATATTCTAAAAAAGTGGGTTCCAGCCTAGCCATTATATCCTTCATCACCCACTTGTAACTCCTTCACCACCTCAGCCACCTTAGCTTCAGCTTTTTTCACCTCTGTATCCTCAGGATCCTTGGGTGCATCCTCGGGATCAGCATCAGGAATAGGCTCATAAACCACCTCTTTGACACTCTGACTCCCGATCTTCTCCTGCGTAGTCTTGGACTGCTCAGATTTCACCAGTTTGAGCTCATTCTTCACCTTGTCCAGCTCTTTCTCAAGATGCTTGCTCTTTTCTTGAGCAATCTTCTTCATATCTTCCAAACTAACCTTGGTGTCATTCATCTCCTTGGCTACTTCATCCAGGGACTTCAGCAGATATTCATGCCCCTACAAGAAGAAAAGAACATAGGATGCAGGTGCCCTGGACTTAGTAGGAGGAGGATGGCTAGTCATCTTGGAGTTGGATGTCGAAGTGATCTTGACTGCCTTGACATCCTGACTGTCAATATCATCAAGGTCGAAGAAGGTGGATTTGTTTGCTAAAAATAGTAAAGAAATACAGGTTTAGACAGGTACACATAACAAGACAAAAACATCCTCGGGATGTAACAGGTAATACTTACTGACATCTCCGTGACTTGACTAGTAATATAGCTCTCTTCTATTTCAAAAGTTCTAGCTGAGACAGGTAAGTCTAAAACAGCTTTGTACCTGATAATGGAATCAGTCGGAGGAGGAGCAAGTTTGGCAAGTTAAGCACTTGTCACACAAAATTTTCACAGTATTAGTGATATCCTCAGGATATCATTACAAAATTTTCATCAAATATCCTAAATAATCTTTACCACTTTTTAGCCAAAACATAGGGATATCATCCCCAAAAGGAATGGAATCCCTCTTCGCAAAAAAGAACTTTGATTTCCAAGACCTGTTAGACTTAATGACATTATGCAGGAAATGAGGATCTTTGTAAGCTAAAGAACATAACGATTGGAACCTTGAGTTTTCAACTTATACAGGTAAGACAGGTTGCCAATATGAAGATTGATACCATGATTCTCGATGATCTTATTACAGACCATCAGGATCCTCCAAACCTCAGGCATAGCCTGGGCATAGGCCATCCCAGTTATATCAAAGAATTCTTTGATGAACGGGAGAATGGATATCTTAAACCCATGTGGAAAGGCAGGTACAGGAAGCAGAACCATATAGAGGATGCAAAATCAGACTTCGCATTCTGGAAATACGGCCGGAACACAGTTAATTCAGGGAAAGCCCCTGAGTTTTTCATAGAAAGGATATCATTGTCTATGAATGTACATACTTTGTTTTTAGGATCTTGTAACAGGTTTTGTTGTATAAAGTCCATATGGACTCCTATACTTCCTGCAGCCCTTGTTGATTTTTTTACCCATCCTGAGAATTCTTTGTACAAAAAGTTCGAAGATTGGTAAAAACAGAGAAAAGCAGAGAGGAAAGAAGAAATAACCTTTCTGATAATCCTGTTGTGATTATAAAGGAAGGATTGAAATCTAGATATAGACGGTGAAAGGTGATAAGGTGTAATGGTCATCCCTAAATCATCGACCAAAATATAACTGTTGATATCCTATCAGATGTCTAATCATACTCAGAAGATAAGCATCAGAATTAAAAATATTATAATCGTTAAGATATTTACGGTAACATATTTTTGGGGACAATTGTTGTGGGTGAAATCTTCAAGATAGCACTAACCTATATTTTCTGTAGCATCCTCAGGATACTGAAGGACTGGTCAGGCTTCAGGATGTAACATCATTCTGACCTATGTGCATCCTGAGGATAGACTAACGAACTATCTTATTGTTATATGAATGCAGGATGATTTTACCTCATATTCTCTGAGTAACATCCACAGGATGCTAAAGGACTAAGCAGGGTTCAGGATGTAACAGTGTTCTCACCTCTGTGCATCCTGAGGATGGACTAACGAATTATCTTATTATGATAGTATTGCAGGTACACTTAATCAATATTAAAGCTTGTAACTCCTCCCAAATGGCTATATTGACTCATTTAAGTCAGAGGAGCTGATCATTGAAGAGCTATGCGTGTGGAACAAGTCCAAGCTCAAAGAAGAAGTCAAACTTGTAACCGACAAGCATTAAATATAGGAGAGCAAGGAGGAAACAACCATATAACAACTATATTCAGTTGAAACAACTGCTGCAACGGTCATATTCAGTTGAAACAACACAACGGTCACCTGAAGCCATCAAAGACCTTAACTACTTAGCGGATATCGTGGGATTCTTTGTTTACTTCATGTACTATATAAATGGGAGTATTGGACGAGTATAGGACACATTGCATACACTATAGCTACACACATACACTTAGCTAATCAGAAACACTCTCACAATCATTGTAATCTTAGTACACTCGTCCATTTGCTCATCCAAAGTTGTACTTTTTTACCTAATTAATATTAACAAACAAGGCAGGGCCTAGTCTCCTCCCATGGTTTTATGCCGGCGATCTACAACTGATCAAGGGCTTTCCTCGTAGATCGAGTGTTGTTCTTTGTGTTTTATTACTTTATTTGTTTATTATAAACAGTTCCATCCTGAGGATATAACTGTCCATTCCGAAGCAAATCTAGGCCATCCCGAGTATAGTTGTCACTTATTAACTTCTTTAGCATCCTGATACACCATTTTCAGAATACAACTGAGTTTTTAACATATTTCACACATTTAGCACTCAACCTCACTTTTACTAATTTGGAATACAAAATTATTTCTACTAGGTAATTTTTGACCAAAACAGTCCTATCAGGCCAGAGTACAAATGGAAGTTATTCTGCCCACTTCCCTTTCTTTTCTCCAAGCTTCTTCTTCAAGTTGTTGACGATGATTTTATTTGAAGATTCTGCTTGTCCATTAGCTTGAGGATGGACTGGTGTTGAAGTCACCATCCTGATCCCCCAACTCTCACAAAAGTTAGCTGTTCTTTTGCTAATGAATTGAGAGCCATTGTCACAAATAATCTCAGATGATACTCTAAATCCTGTTAGGATATTTTTTTTTTGATGAATGAGACCACCTCTTTATCTCTGACTTGCACAAATGCTTCAGCTTCAATCCATTTTGAGAAGTAGTCTGTCATCAGCATGAATACCTTTCCTCCAGGAGCTTTGGGTAGCTTTCCTACTATGTCCATTCCCCATTTCATGAAGGGCCATGGTGAAATAATAGGATGTAGTGGTTCAGCAGGCTGGTGAAGGATGTTGCTATGTCTTTGGCATGGATCACACTTTTGGGAATATAGCATGGCATCCTTCTTCATAGTAGGCCAATAGTATCCCGTCCTCAAAGTCTTCGAGTAGAAAGATCTTCCTCCTGTATGATTCCCACAGTCTCCTTCGTGGATGTCCTTGAGCACCTCGTTTGCTTCATCCTTGTTGAGACACCTCAGATATGGACCTGGAAGAGATTTTCTATACAAAATATTGTCTATAATTGTAAATTTAGATACCTTTATCCTGAAAGCCTTTGGGTTTTCTCCATCAGGAATGACATCTTCTCGTAAATATTTTATTATCGGAGTCATCCATGATGAATCGTCTTATGCCTCGAAATCTCTTACCAATACTGCACTTATAGCATTCCCAGAAACTGCAAGGTATAGCTTCAGAGGTTCTCCATCCTCAGGCTTCATCAGGAGTGGAGCTGCTGCTAGATACTCTTTCAACTTCTTCAATGCTTCCTCGTGTCTCTGTCCCCAGTCGAATTTACTATTTTTCCTTAGGATATCATAGAATTCTTTACACTTCTCTGAGGATTTCGAAACAAATCTGTTTAAGGGTGCTATCCTGCCTGTCAGCTTTTGTACATCCTTGATATTTTTTGGGGTTTTGAGGTCAAGGATGGCCTTTATCTGTTCGGGGCTGGCTTCTATCCCTCTTTTGGTAACTAAATATCCCAGAAATTTTCCAGCACCGACTCCAAAGTGACACTTTGATGGGTTCAACTTAATATTGTAGGCGTCCAGGATGTCAAATGCCTCCTTAAGATCTTGAAGACGATTCTCTGCCTTTTTAGACTTAACCACCATGTCATCAATGTATACCTCCATTGTGTCCCCAATCTTTTCTTTAAACATCATATTCACTAGCCTTTGGTAGGTTGCACCTGCATTTTTTAATCCAAATGGCATAGCTATATAACAATATATACCTGATGGGGTCATGAATGTTGTGTCCTCTTGATCGTCTGGTTCCATTTGAATGTGTTGGAATCCTGGGGATGCATCCATGAATGTCAGCATTTTGTGGTCTGCTGTAGCATCTACCATTGAATCTATATGTTGTCATGGGAATGGGTCCTTAGGACATGCTTTATTGAGGTCTGTATAGTCTACACACACTCTCCATTTCACATTTTTCTTTTGAACTACCACCACGTTGGCAAGCCATCTTAGAAATTTTACTTCCCTTATCATCTTAGATTTAAGGAGTCTATCCACTTCTTCTTGTATGATGATAATTCATTCCGGGGCAAACTTTCTTCTTTTTTGTTGGATGGGTTTGAAGCTCTTATCAATCCCAAGCTTATGGGTAATGACATCCTTAGAGATGCTGGTCATATATTCGGTAGACATCCCACGTTTAAGAAATGAAATTAGTGATTGTTCAATGTCATGAGGAATATTCTTACCAATTAGCACAGTAATATCCTTGTTATTGTCATCAAGGCAAACAGCCTTTACATCCTGCTCAGGATGTGCCTTGACATCTTGAGGATGGCACTGTGCATCCTTCTGTAATTGCTACGCTTGACGTGATGAAGCCTTCATAGATGTTGTATAACAATCCTTGGCTTCTTGTTGATCACTATTGACTTTGATAACTCCCCAAGGTGTAGGTAACTTTATACACTGGTAATATGTTGAAGGAACTGCCTTCATGTCATGTATTCAGGGTCTCCCCAAGATGACATTATAGCAGGATAGGGAATCTATCACACAAAATCTTTGGATAGAATTCACTCCTTCTACATATACTGGTAGCTTGATGTCCCCTATTGTACTCTTAGTTTCTCCACTGAAGCCCACCAAAACTGATGATCTGGAAACTATTTCAGATACCAGGATGTTCATTCTTTTGAGAGCTTCAAGCTGGATGATTTTCACTGAACTTCCTCCATCCACGAGAATCCTGCGAACAAAGTGGTTAGCAATATATAAAGTAATAACCAAACCGTCAAGATGAGGGTCAAGAATGTTTTCTCGGTCTTCCTCCTCGAAGGTGATCACTTTAGAGGTCGTCAAGATGGTCGTCTTCGTTGGTCTTTCTCCTTTTTCAGACTTTGTTTCCCTCGCGTGTCTTTTAGCAGCTGAGTATAAGGTTCCACAAATATCTGACCCTCATGAAATGAAGTTAATAATACCAGCATCCTTAGGTGGGGATGCTGCTCTTTCTGGGATGTTGGTGCCATCCTGAGCCCTTGATTTCTTTTTGCCCAAGAGATCTTTAAGGTGACCTTTGCTCAAGAGATATGCTATCTCCTTTCTTAGGGCGATGCAATCTTCCGTGGTATGGCCGAAATCTTCGTGAAAGGCACACCATTTGGACTTGTCTTTCCATCCTGACTTGTCTTTCAGTCCTGTTACATCCACAGAAAAACTGTAATCTGATAATTTAGGGCAGTCATCCTCTACCATATTGACCTTCTTATTATCAGGCCTAGCATATGGTTTATGATTATATGGTTCGTATGTGGGAGTGGACTTTCGATTGGGATGGTTATATTTTGAGGATGACTCTATCCTTTCTTGTATCTTCTTATCATCCTCAAGTTGGATGAATCTCAAAGTTCTATTCCTGACTTCATCCAAGTTCCTGCATGGATTCATCACCAAATCTTGATAGAATGGTGAATCTCTTTGCAGCCCCATCTTGAATGCATGTACTGCTGTTGTGACATCCAGGTTCGGGATGTCAAGTGCTTCCCTTCCAAACCTAGTAATGAATTCTTTTAGTGATTCCCCCTGTGGTTAAGTCACCCTGTATAGATCACTCTTCAAACGTTCAAACGTTCGACTACAAGAAAATTGACTATTAAACATGTTAATTAAATGTGCAAAAGAAGTAATAGAATAGGGAGGAACACTTAGGAGCCATTTCAGGGCTGGACCAGTGAGAGTTGAACCAAATCCCTTGCATAAACATGCTTCTTTCAGATTGGCAGGGATTGGATTTATTTCCATCCTTTCCCTATATTGAGCCACATGCTCCTCAGGATCTGTAGATCCATCACAGAGCTTCATGCTTGGAGTTTGAAACCGCTTTGGGATCTCTGCATCACATATGGGGGTGCAAATCTTGACACCCTATGGCATGTTGAAGATACCTCAGGGATGGGTTGCACTATCCCCGACACACTCGACAGCATGTCCTTGATCTTCTGAAGCTCCCTTGCTAGCTGAGGGCTTATTCCTGTATCCTGCAAAGAAGCAACATCATTAGCAGTAAAAGTACTGGAACTTAAATTGTTACCGTTATTGTTATATCCTTGGGATGGCACAGGTGTATATCCTGGATCCCTGGTAGTTGCCATCCTGGGTGTAGTAGTTGTTTCTGGAGCAGAGAACCCAGTACTCATGGGGATAAGATCTCCTTGATGCACCCCTCCAGAGATGCCAGAATTAAAATCTAACGCCCTGGGCTGCAATGGTGTCCCGATGACGTGTGGTAAGTATTCCCGTCTGTCACGCGGGTGACCCGGGTTCGTTCCCCGGAAACAGCGCCAAAAACTTGACGTGTGCGAATACATACATAATTCGACAATGAAATAACACACGTTTTGCTTTAATATTTATAAAAATAGTTTAGACCTTAATATTAAAACACACACAATAGGGCAAATGTACCCTGTCATATATGTAGTAATGTACAGATAAGAACCAGATATCGATCAATGGACGCGCGCGGAGCAATGGTACTAAAACTTTATCCCCGATTTACCAGTAAGAAAAGATAGTGAAAGTTTGTTTTTTAACTAAATTAATTCTAAAATATCTAAATAACATGTGTAAGACTCCAAATACAAAATATAACTACATAAACTATAATATACCAATCCTAGCATGTCATGTACATATAATAAGTAATACAGGCGTGTGATCAACATTCTCATTTTCCAACAGTTAGTGTCCCTTTCGGGCATCCTAACATGACAACTATACAGAAAGCTAACACGAATACACACGTTAACCACTTCAAGTCGTTTATTAGCGAGCAGCTGATATGATCTCATGCAGATCTTCTAAAGATTAGTTTGTCATCTGTTAAGAGTATTCTAACCTCACTAATTCAGGAAAGCGATACCGAATACACAATACAGCCACCTAAACTAGCATAAAGTAGAGCATTTCACAACCTATTCCATTTTACCAACTTTGAACACAAATCTACTAAGATCGCTATTTTAACCAAAATAACTACCAAAGATCATTAACCTTGTCAAAGATTAGTAACGGCACCATTAAGCTTTTAAAACCCTTTTACGTGCCGGTAAGCATTTTTAACCGTTATTCGACTGACTTTAACCAAACCAATACCCGGTTACAGTTTCATGGCGTAAACTATTTAACAAGTTAACTAGTCTACTACCGGACGGTTAAACGGACGGTTTTTCGACATTTATCCGCCTAACACATTTGACAATCGCCAAAGTCATTCAAATACAACTACAAATTCAAGAACAACAAAACAAGGTTGCGCTATGATCATCAAGATCTAAACATGAAAAACGCCAAATTTATACAAAACATGATTACATACAAAAGATTGTTTTTTCTACTAACGATTACTAAACATGATTCATAAACTATAATGTACTACATAAACAACACAAACAAGCCAAAATAATCAGATTTGAATCAACTTAATAGTTTATAGATCAAACCATAAATCTCGAATGTGAAGGATTGGATGATGATAGATGATCCGGATGAGTTCCCGAGCTTGTTCCTCACCTTTACACCAGTTCTTCGGCCCTGGAAATCGCCCCAAATCGCCCAGAAAATACCCAACACTTGATCAGTGTGGTCTGCTTTGTTTTATAGAAACATTGATTTTGTGCACGGCCGTGCACTTTATCTGGACGAACTAACGTGCAAGTGGGCAAGTGGCTGGCTGATTTCTGAAAATATCTAGATATTCCGCACGGCCGTGCACCTAGGGTGCACGGGCGTGCGGGTCTGGTGGTAGCCGGGTACTAGGTGTGCACTGGCTGGTGCACTGGCAGTGCAGCCGAGGAACTGGGTCGCACGGGTATGTGCACGGGAGTGCTGATCAACGTGCCCGAGAACCTGATGTGCACTCCTGGTCGCGCTGGCAGTGCAGCTCGTCTGTGTCCGAGCCAAGTGGGTCCGCACGGGCGTGCACGTTTTCCAGACTCAGCTGATTTTTGCAGAAACTTTCCGTCTTATCCGTTTTTCGCCCGGTTTCTTCGACTTTGCTCGTGGGACGTCGTTTAAGACCTGCAATAAACATATGAAGCGGTTAAGTACCGAATTCATGCAATTATGGTTGAAAACGCGTAATTTGGTAGTTTAATCGGGGATTTAAATATGTATATTTTAACGTATATCAAACATCCCAACACTTGAACTTTGCTTGTCCTCAAGCAAACAACTAAACAGAAATAAACGAAAAACTCGCCAAGTGGCAACAAAGACAAAATATAACCTGTACAGACGATAATAGTTAAGCTAACAAGATATAAAAACAGGTGATAAGATAACTAAAAAGCAACGACTCACTTCCGATCTACAAGCGCGCAAACCCGTACACGACTCACAATGTTCACACACACTCGGTTTTATTTATGATACATACGTGTAATGTGTATGTGTAAATCGCTCCATTGCCAAGACAATGAATCGTGCAATATCATAAGCTTGTCAAAAGATCTAGTCTTCACCAACTAACACGTGAAAAAGGCACAAATCAAGAGGTCTTGTACAGGTTGTAATATTTGGCATAGGTAAGGGTATGGAATGGATATTTACAGTGACGAATCGGCTAAAACTCGGTGGTTATGTCTAACTAATATCAACTAATACAACTGTACAACACAAACGCGAATATAGGCGATTTTTATTTTAAATCGAGCTAACTTATAATTTCTAACTTTAAAGCTCTAAAAAACTGCTCGAATACTGCTAATTCACCCTATTTAGGGTGTTCTATTTTTTATTTTATTTTTTTAACATATATATATCTATGATATATATAATGAACTGAAACTGATATAATATCAACATACGGGTTCTAATCAGATATACCCGAAAACGAACTATTTACAATACATAAACTAGTTAAACAATAACCTAAACCGAGTTTTAACACAAAGGGTTTAAAAGAAAAAGGCTATTTGGTTTTAGTGGTGAAATGGTGTGGTAAATAAGAAAAACACGGGATTAGGTTCAACATGGTTAACTAGTGGATAACATTTGGGTGCGGAAACAAATAGAACGAAAAGAAAAGGCTAAATCAAAAGGGTATCCTAAATGCCTCAATCATATTCGTACAGTGTCACACGTATCTGATCTAAACAAGTATACTAATGACAAGTTCTAAATTGCACAAAACATCCGGCTCACTCGTAAGCATGTCAAAGAAATGTAATCTATTCTAAGGCTCAAACGCTCACATAACCGGAAGGAAATGGGTACAAGTGTACGAATCTAACACACTCGTATCTCATCTGTTTGTCGCGCCTCAAGTTATCTTTATCAAAAATTAGTTAGGCTTGATGTTTGTATGAATATATATACATATATATACTTAAAATGTTTTTTTAGATATATATATATATATACATACAAGAGGACAAACAAGATATCAGATATAATCCCTCCCCACACTTGAAATTCACATTGTTCCCAATGTGACAATAGAAAGCGTTTATGAATTAGCTATCTATAGTGGGAAAAAGGAGAATAATACTCCCCTTTTGTGTCGAAGAAACGCCCGGGTAAATGGACGGCATGAGCCCCGATAACGGTGATCGCCAGTTACCTGCATAATCAACATTCTTGACACAAACAAACTCATCAAACCCATCATTCACATCCACAAAACAAACTAAAATAAAATAAACTAACATACTGAAATACTGAAAAGAAATAGTTCAACTACAAATACTAAGAAGTCTTGGATACGCAGACCCGAAAATAAAGTACTGAAAGCATAAATAAAAGAAGTACTAACAACTGCATGCATGAGATGGTCGTGACTACTGGTCGGCGTCGTCCCCGTGGTGTTGACCGGAGCTTCCTGGCTGGTCGCCAGGAGCACCATAAGGGAATAAGGGAGGGTTCCTGAAATAACCCAGATGCACCTGCTCTAACCTGGCAAAGAGGTACTCAAAGCTGTGCCTGACATCCTGCTGCACACGATCCATAGTGGACCGCATGTACTGCTGGTCCTGTCTAATCTGCACCTGGTTTGCACCGATGTTATGCATGTTCAGCTCCATCGTCTGGAATCGCTGGTAGAACTCAGGGTATGTCGGGATGCCAGGAGGCCACTGCTGGTCCTGGGGCTGGAAGTGCTGAGGAGAGTCATGTGGCGCGTCACCACCGCCTCCTGCGTGCTGCTCATGCATCTCCTCGTCGTCCTCCTCCTCCTCCTCTGGTGGTACGGGGTCCCATATAATGTCCTGGCTAATAAGGCGTGGACCCCGTCCGTGTCAGCTAGCAGGTTCTGAGCCCTGAGTGATCTAAGATCCAGCATAACCCCATTAGTAACCAATGTCAGCGTGGCCTTGACCTCGTCGGTCAGAACTCCCAATGCCTCGGCGATCTTGGTGACGTACTCTCCCCCATGGATCTCACTCCCGTCCTTGGTACCCCAGCAGTAAGAAAGAACTCGTCCATCCGTGCGACCAAGTTAAGCGGGGCACCCTCGTAAAAATGATACAAAAACAGAAGATCGGGAGTGGGACAGTTCCCGAACTGTCCTTTTGGCCACAGATAGTGTGGCTGAAAACATGGTGCAATAGGCGGAGTAGCGGGTCCTTAATCCTAGTTGCCTTGTCAGACCTCAGATTATAAGTTATACCAACGGCAATCGACGCCCAAAACGCGGCCCGCTCGTCATTATCCACGAAGCTGTGGTTCCCACAAAAATCTTCCGAGTCGGTCTCCAAATGCTCATAGATCCCGAGCTTCCTTCCCATTCGCGCAACTGACCAATGGTACCACTTCCCGCAGAGCCTAAACCGAATATCTTTCGCGTGGAAGTTCTTATACAGCCCCTCCTTCGGTTTCTTGTACGAGAAGGATGATAAGAACTCAATTGTTATTTCCCTGTAGACAGGCTGATTTATGCTCAGCCGCTTCGCCATATTCAGCGAGACAAACCCATCATATCTTTCACGTTAAATTCAGCGTGGTCAGTAGCTCCAAGTTGAGCCGAATAGGAACACCAAACGAGTTCCGCCGGTTCCAAAGCTTCATGAATTTGTCGATGCACGGTGCTTCTTTCTTGTCTCGGTTGTCGAATCCTAGGAAGTCATGGGCCATCTGCATGCAAAAATGAATACACAGCTGTTAGTACACAAAAAACGGAGGTCCCGGATGTCCAAAATGCACATGCGTGCATTCTGACCTGAATCTGCATCTGGTGCACGGCCGTGCACAATTGTGCACGGTCGTGCACCCTTGGTTTTTGGTCATGTCAGATGCTGCACTGCCTTGTGCACGGCAGTGCAGCTGACCGTGCAAGGCAGTTCAGCTCGTGATTCCGAGCTGCACTGCCAGTGCACGAGTTGGTGCACCTGACCTCGCACGGTCGTGCGGGTTGGGTGCACGGGCATGCACATGTTCCAGATTTTTAAAAAATTTCCAACAAAAACACCCAAATCTCTCATATATTTCAAATAAACTCACAATAACAGTAATTTAGGCATGGGTGTGCACGGTTTCAACAACATTATTCAAAAATCTAACATACATTCAACAAAACTAAACAAGATTCGTGGGTTATTATAGGATTATGAAGAAACCACCAAATCTGACGAAATAACAGATGTTACGATTCTAAAATAACACCTAAATCACGAAGATCAGATACCTTACGATTCAAATAAAACAAAATGTTAACCGAATATTTAAAAATTTATTACGAACAACCCTAAAAGTATAACGATGTTCAATAAAACACAATCGCCAACATAATCTCTAAATCAAGAACATCAGATATTTACGATTCAAATAAAAGACAATGTTAAAACTCCGAGAATATGAAATCAAATGAAACCTATGATACAAATAAGAAAGTTACACTTGATGTAGATTCTTCGATTAAATAGACGATGGCGATTTGACGAAGATTTTAGTTGATGACGAGGTGAAGATTATAAGAGAGAGAAGTTAGGTGGCCGGATGAAACTTTGGGAAAAGATAATAGGAAGAACAAACAAAGGTAGGTAGGGTTTTGTGGTGTTCGCATTTTTGTTCTTTTTTAAGGTACCTAGTGCCACATAGTACACTCAAGAGAGGAGGTAAGCCTAGTAAGCCTCTTTGATTGCCATGTAGGATTCCATGCATAACGATACCCAAGGCTGGCTCGGTCGGAATCTCCTCATGCCCAATGCTTCTTGAAAAAATTACTTTATTGCATTTAGCAACTATGTATTATTATTATTTTTTTTTTGAAAACTTTATCTTTTTGAACCAAATCCGGTTATAGTCTAGCTTTTAAAGAAAATACTCTAGTTCGCTATAACCTTGGCTCTGATACCACTTTCTGTCACACCACGACAATGGCGGAAACACGTGGCGCGACGGTTCAAAGCATAAAGTCAAGGTTATTGCTAAACACAACTAATTTAAGAAAATGGGTCATTTATTAAGGCGTCAAATCTTGTTCCAAATATTACATAAAAGTAAATTGTTTTTAAGACAGCATAGAGGTTTCTCAAATATATCCCAAAGCCTTGGGAAATAAAGGTGAAACCCCGCAAAATGTTTAACGCCATATTGGAGGATTCCACGACCCAGCTTGCCCCGGTTCGTCTTCATCTAATTACCTGAAATATATGTTTAAAAGTTTCGTCAATATAAATATATTGGTGAGTTCACAGGTTTTTAGTTTCCAAAACTTGAATACTTGGGAAATACCATGTTGTGACAATATATAGGAGTTGCAAATTCCTATAATTCTACTTGAGACTATAATCAATTCAAGACGTATAATAATAATGCCCCGCTCCAAGTCGTTACTCGGTTTCCCACGACTTAAGTTCAGAATATATGCACCCCAGGCATAACCTAATGCATAATCGACGCTATCGATTAGGGGTGGGCCTTGTCAGGCACCAATAGTACTATTCAATATTCCTCCGGTTTCATTTCCCTGAATAAATGATTATAGAGGCGAGGACTCAACCCCGAGTGGCGGTCACACCTCAAGTAACAAATCCGTCAAACATTTTCCCTAACATATCTTTCCCCCGAAAAACGTAAAAATAGTTTAAAATGGGGCCGTGAAACTCACCTGAAACTCTGTCTGGCTTACTAGGCAGATAGCAAAGAGGGTCTCGCACCTACAAACGTCCTAGACGTATAAGTCACTATCCCTATAGTGCATGTGCCTTGGCAAGTTGTACACCCAACTCCCGACCACAAGTTATTCCAAATCCCGTTTAATTAAGCGCGTATCCTAGGTTTCGTTGGCGTTAGATTACCCTTTGTGTTACAAGTTATATATTACTCTTGTTAATATTTCCTTAACTTGTACCTTATTATCATCGACTCGACTTCACTTAACATATAATTATTTTCCCATTTAAATAATTATACTTAAGATCGCATCGCTCGATATAATATATATTTCAACACTCGACCCGACTCACTTTGCCGCACATTTGTTTTCCCATTTAAACAAGTATGCTAAGATCTTGTCGTTCGATTGTATATTCTTAACGCCCGGTTCAACTCACCGTACCGTATATTTATTTTCCCATTCAAATAAATATACTAGGATCTTGTTGGTACGGCATACACATATATATATCTTTGTCTACTCGCCTCGCCTTCCTTCCCACATATCTACTTTCCCATTAAGTAGATATACTAGAATTTTGCCGAGACGAGCGTACATATATATAAATGTGTAATTTTTCTTGTTAAGTATATACGTTTGTTTAACGTCTTCTTTGTTTATGTCATGTTTTTCTCCCACGAATAATTCCTTTAACACTTAGGAAAGTGTTTATTAGTTTTCGCCCATGATGTATATATATATTTTACTTCTTAAAAATATATATTTTCTTATCTTACCGCAATGGCATTTTTCTCATGTTTTGTCCGTGTACGGTTCGTTAACGCGTCGTAGTTCGATATCTTAGCTCGAATAGTTAATTTCTCCAAGTTTTTCCCAACATGTGTTTTGTAGAAATATTATTCATATTTCTTCCTCCTAACACATGTTACTTGGATGGTTTAAAATACTTATGTATTTTTAACCCAACTTATTAACTTAACCACAAAAATGTTTCCAATACTTTTATATTCCCATTTATATAAAAGTATTCATTTTTGTATAAGTTTCTCAAGTTTGTTTAATATTTTTATAAAATCTCCATTTTATAAAAATCCTTATGTTAATACCATCCATATTTTTATAACTTTCAAAAATATACTTTTATACAAAAATACCCAAGTATATCTACTAGTATTTACCAAATCAACCTTGGAAAATTATTACTTATACTTTTGACACCAAACTTTCCATCCTTGCATTTTTGGACTAATAGTTTCTAAAATATCCATTTTAGCCCTCTAACTTTCAAAGTTACAATATTAGTCCCTTAACTTTCAAATGTTGCATTTTTCCACTCTAACTTCCAAAGTTAACATCTTTCACTCAAAATAGTAGACTTTGAAGATTCAACTTTTTATTGGTAAGTTATTTTTGTATCAAAACACTTTTATTAGTCTTATATTCCATATATAATACTACTTGTAGGTGTGTTTTATGTATTTGCCCATTTTAACAAAATATCATTCTTCTAAGTAAGTTAACTTTAATTTTTCATCTTCTTTATTCTTGAACTTCTAACATGTTCCACCATATATTATACCTTAGATGATCATAATAAGATGATTAAAGTTACTTTTTAACATATTCAAGTTCATTCCATAAATCTTAACCAAATCACCATCCTACTTAGTGTAAGTGTAAATTTTATACATTTTCAAGACTATTACTTTATCATCATCAAACCCATGATTTATTTACATATCTTTAATCATCTATTTTACTCATGTAAAACCTATTAAAGATTATGTTCAAACCACCTTTTAAACCCTTCATGTACAACTTGCTTCTAAGAACACATACATGAATAATAATAATAAAAAACAAGGTAAAGAAGCTTACTACTAGCACAAGGCTAGGGAAGACAAAACCTTGGATTTTGAGAGGGGTTTAGTGTGTTCTTCCTTAATGGTTAAGCTCCAAGCTTGAAACACACAAATAGGGGTTTGGATGATGGATTGTTTTGAGTGATTTGGAGATGTAAAAACTTGAAAGAAATGTGTATGATGGAGGGGTGAAACCTACGGCCAAGGAGAAGAACAAGGAAGAGTTTTTGCTTTGCTTCTTCAAGTGTCTAACACATGTTATTTATAGTGTTATCACATGTAATCATTCCAAAGATTCAAGTAATCTTATAGAGGATTGAGTTGTGTACTTAGGATTTTTGGAAAGATATCATATGTGTGTGTGTGTGGGGAGCCGTGGGTTAGAGAGGGGTTGGGAGAGAGTTTGCTTGTGAATCTTGGTTAAATATTTGCAATCATCCATGATCTTATACTTAGATCTTCTTATCCATGCATGTGTGTGTACTTAGGTATGATTGCTAGCTTTGTTGTGTCTTGGATTTTATGGCCTCTTGGCCGAAAATTATCTTACACAAAGTAAGATTTTGCATGCTTGTGTACTTGATGATCTTACACCTTTTGGCTTTTTGTGTATGCATGCTTTACTAGCTTTATAGATTATTATCATAACCACACTTGCATGGACATAACAAGGCCATCAAGGCCGGCCCTTGTGTGGGTTTAGGTGGGGTCCACAACTTCAAATATTTACCATTATTAAGTTATGTTTAATCCCTCGTCGTTCGGGTGTCGTTCGGGTATTTTTCGGGTTTTAATCACGCGTTATTCGGACATTAAAAATACCTTTAATAACCCTTAAATATAGTCTAATTTAAGCGTTGATTGGTTATTTAGGCCTTTGCCGGGTGAAATTATGAGTTATACGCGTATCGGGTGCGGTACGCGCATTTTATTCGTTACCGGGAGATTTGTACAAGACGTTTTAACTTATGGTTTTGGAGTTCCAAAACTCATTATATTTTATGAAAATACCCTTTATTTTATATCCTGGGTGTCCGGGATCCTTTTCGTTTATTTAATTATTACCGGGTAACTGCCAACGTCCATACCGGATAGTTTATTCGCACATGATCCAATCATGTTTTACCATTAAACGTATGCATTCCTATGCATTATTTGGATATTGCTATCTCCTAAGGCCTTGATAATTAAATCACACATAATTGCATTTAATTACGTTAATCATATATAAATTAATTTGTACGGAATTACCTTATTTTTGCCGGTTGTTACATTCTCCCCCCGTTAAGAGAATTCCGTCCCTGAATTCATTTCGAGTTTTCCGGTACAGGTGTCTTCTCGAATAGGGCGGGGTATTTTTGCTTCATCCGGTCCAGCCTTTCCCACGTGAACTCCGGTCCACGCTTGGCATTCCAGCGCACTTTGACCAATCTGATCTTGCTGCGCCTTAGTTTTTGGACCTTCCAATCAGTTACCTCGATTGGTTCCTCAACAAAATGTAACTTGTCGTCAATCTGGATTTCGTCTGCAGGAATGATGAGAGTTTCGTCGGATAGGCACTTTTTCAAATTTGACACATGAAACGTGTCGTGTATTCCACTAAGCTCTTGAGGCAACTTGAGCTTGTATGCCACTGTGCCTACCCTGGACAAGACTTCGAACGGTCCAATATATCGTGGGTTCAGCTTTCCGCGCTTTCCAAAGCGCGCGACACCTTTCCAAGGTGACACTTTCAGTAGGACCCTGTCTCCGACTTGAAACTCTAAAGGCTTTCGCCTCATATCAGCATAGCTTTTCTGGCGGTCCCGGGCCGCTTTGAGGCGTTCCTTTATCAAAAAGACCTTATCCGTGGTCTCTTGAACAATTTCGGGCCCGGTGAGTTGTTTTTCTCCAACTTCCGCCCAACATAACGGCGATCGACACTTGCGTCCATATAGAGCTTCAAACGGTGCGGCTTGAATGCTCGTATGATAACTGTTGTTATAGGAAAATTCTACCAATGGCAAGTGTGTATCCCAATTACCTCCGAAATCAATCGGGCATGCCCGTAACATATCCTCCAAGGTCTGGATGGTTCGTTCACTTTGACCATCCGTTTGGGGGTGATATGCGGTACTCATGTCGAGGCGAGTACCGAGGGCTTCATTTAAACTTTCCCAAAATCTGGATGTGAAACGACTATCGCGATCGGAGATGATAGAAACAGGTACACCGTGTTTAGACACAACTTCCTTAATGTACAAACGGGTCAGTTTCTCCAACTTGTCCGTTTCGCGAATCGGAAGGAAGTGTGCAGATTTTGTCAATCGGTCAACGATTACCCAGATCGTGTCATGGCCGCTTGTTGTCTTGGGTAACTTGGTAATGAAATCCATGGTGATTCGTTCCCATTTCCATTCCGGTATTTCCGGTTGCTGGAGCAAACCGGAAGGTCTCTGGTGCTCAGCCTTGACCTTTGCGCAAGTCAAACATCGCGCAACATAGGCCGCTATATCTCTTTTGAAATTCGGCCACCAATAAAGTTCTTTCAGATCGTGGAACATCTTGTCTGCACCAGGGTGAACCGAATATCTAGAACTGTGAGCTTCGGCCAATACTAGCTCACGCAATCCCCCGTACATTGGGACCCAAATTCTATTCATGAAATACAGTGTCTGGTCCGCCTTTGGTTCCAGTGAATCAACCATCTTTCGCAACCTTTCACCTTTGACATTCTCGGGTTTGAGGGCGTTAACTTGAGCTTCACGAATTCGTTCAGTCAGATTCGTGTGGATAGTCAGACCCAAAGCTCGGACACGCAATGGTTTAACCCGTTCCTTGCGACTCAAGGCGTCGGCCACAACGTTCGCCTTACCGGGATGGTACTTTATTTCACAATCGTAATCGTTTAATAATTCGACCCATCGCCGTTGTCGCATGTTTAAATCCTTCTGATCAAAGATGTGTTGCAAACTCTTATGATCAGTGAAAATCGTGCACTTGGTTCCGTACAAATAGTGCCTCCATATCTTGAGAGCGAATACCACTGCACCTAATTCCAAATCGTGTGTAGTGTAGTTCTTCTCATGGATTTTCAGTTGCCTGGAAGCATATGCTATTACTTTTTCTCTTTGCATCAATACACAACCCAGGCCTTGATGTGAGGCATCACAGTAAACCACAAAGTCTTCCGTACCATCTGGAAGTGATAGTATCGGAGCGCCACATAACTTGTCTTTTAGTAATTGGAATGCTGCCTCCTGCTTTTCCGTCCACTCGAATTTCTTATCCTTTTGGGTTAACATGGTTAAAGCTTGTGCTATCTTTGAAAAGTTCTCGATGAACCTTCTGTAATAACCCGCAAGGCCAAGAAATTGTCGTACTTCGGTAGGAGTTCGAGGGGCTTCCCAATTTTTAATTGCCTCGATCTTGGCGGGATCGACGTGTATGCCCTTCTCGTTTACCACGTGGCCTAAAAAGTGAACTTCCCGAATCCAAAAGTCACACTTTGAGAATTTAGCGTAGAGCTTCTCTTTGCGTAATACTTCAAGAATTAACCGAAGGTGATTCTCGTGGTCTTCTTTTGTGCGTGAATAGATCAAAATATCGTCAATGAAAACGATGACGAATTTGTCCAGGTATGGCTTACACACGCGGTTCATTAGGTCCATGAAAACTGCTGGTGCGTTGGTTAAGCCGAACGGCATTACCAAGAATTCATAGTGCCCATACCGGGTTCTGAAGGCCGTCTTTGGTACATCTTCTTCTTGTATACGCAACTGGTGATAGCCAGACCTCAGATCAATTTTGGAGTAATAGCTAGATCCTTGGAGCTGATCAAATAAATCGTCGATCCTGGGGAGAGGATAGCGATTCTTGATGGTTAGCTTGTTCAGCTCCCGATAGTCGATGCACATGCGAAATGTGCCATCCTTCTTCTTTACGAATAAGACGGGGGCTCCCCAAGGTGAGAAACTCGGTCTTATAAAACCTTTGTCCAATAATTCTTGTACTTGGCTGGACAGTTCCTGCATCTCTGATGGAGCTAGGCGGTATGGCGATCGTGCCACAGGAGCAGCTCCAGGAACGAGGTCGATGCGGAACTCGACTTGTCGAGGTGGTGGCAACCCCGGCAAATCTTCTGGAAATACATCCGGAAAGTCTCTAGCCACTGGAATGTCTTCCAACTTTCGCTCGTCAGCCTTCTTGTCCACTACGTGTGCCAAGAATGCGACAAGCCCTTTTCTTAGGCACTTACGAGCCTTCATGCTTGAAATAATTCTTAGCGGCGTTCCGTTCCTTTCCCCTTGAATTGAGAGAGTTTCACCGCTTGCGAGGGGGACCTGAATGACTTTATCGTTGCAAATCACGACGGCATGGTGCGCGGACAACCAGTCCATGCCGACAACTATGTCGAAACTTCCCAATACAACTGGTAAAAGATCAATTCCAAACTCGTGCCCACAGAGTTCTAATTTACAATCCCTCGCTACTTCTCTCGTTTCAATAGTTTTACCATTAGCCAGTTCTATAGAGTAGGGTGTATCTAGTTTACTAGTTTTTAATCCAAGTAGTCTTTTAAACTCAATGGATACGAAGCTAAAGTCAGCACCGGTATCAAATAATACAGAGGCATAATGACCATTAAGAGGAAACGTACCAGTGACCACGCTGGGGTCTTGTCGCGCATCACCGGCTCCAATCACAAATGCCCGCCCGCGGGCTTGGTTGTTGATCTTGGGGCAATCCTTTTTCCAATGGTCCAATGACCCGCATGCAAAGCATGGTCTAGCCCCTCCATTCTTCGGTGCTCCGGACCGACAGTCTTCAGTCTTGTGCCCTGTGCGGTGGCACTTTCCACAAGTTAACCCATTATTCCTTCCCTGATTACCCTGTTTGTTACCATTACCACGTCCCGTGGCAACATATCCTTTCCCTTTCTTGTTTGAGCTACCCGACGCTCTGTCCCTCTTCCCTTCATCCCGTTTCCTTTTCCCAAATCTTGGCTTGTTACCCTGATCGTTCAACACAACTGCTGAGCTCGTCCCCTGATTCTTGGCTTCTACACTGCTAGCCTCAGAAATTTTCAGTCCCGATACTTGTCGGATCAGTGTACCCATGCGAATCGCATCTTCGGTGAGGCTTAGTGCAAGGTCGATAGCTGCACGCATGGTCGTAGGTTTAGAAGCAGTGACCATGCTGCGTATTTGTGGTGCTAAGCCGAACAAATAACGCTCTATCTTGTTGCTTTCAGGGGTGACCAACCGTGGCACTAGTCTGGCGAGATCATGGAATCGGGACGTGTAACCAGTCACGTCCGCTCCCATCATAGTGAGGTTCCAGAATTCAGTTTCCAGTTTCTGTACCTCGCTTGCCGGACGGTATTCAGCAATCATGAGTTCCTTCAGTTCTGACCATGACAGGGAGTAAGCTGTATCGTCACCCAATGACTGTACTTGCCCATTCCACCACGTTAGTGCTTGGTCCAAGAACAAGTTGGTGGAGTACATGACTGACTAACGAGGGGTACACCCACTAATACGGATCACTGCCTCGGTCTTTTCGAACCACTTGACCAGGCCCACAGATCCTTCTGTGCCATTGAAGTTGATCGGTTTGCAGTCTAAGAAGGCTTTGAAAGTGCAACCACGCTCTCGCGAGGCCGTTTCTGCATTAATAAAGTTGTATGTTATTATGGGATAGGAGTTTTAGGATATTCTCCCATCGCTCTTTCAATTATTTTCAAACTTCTTACCAGTGGGGGAGGGTTCTCGTCGGTCGCTCCCTGTTAAGCCACGTGATCGTTCGGAGCGAGCGGCTTCGTGCTCCGCGATCGCTCGGGCTATGCGCTCCGAGATCATGGTCTCAAGTTCAGCTGGTGTAGCGGGCAGTCCGTCTGCACCGCTGTTGCTTCTGGTGGCTGGTGCCATTTTCTTCAATAATAATCATCAAAGGTTAATTTGGCAAACATTTATACAATATAAAGCATAAATAACAAACCAGAATATGAACACAATAATCAACACCATGTCATCACACAACACACCAACACATCATACAGCATGAATAGTAATCAACACAATATCACCACACAATCACACAAATCACAATATATGGAGTAAGCAATAATAATCGTAGACAACAACATATTTCACCATCATAATAATAAGATTTTTCATTAATTTCAATAGTACTAGTACAATGCTTGTTCATAATAACAAAATGGAGAATACATCCCTCATACAATACATTGTTTTTGAAATAAATAAAACATCATATCATGTGCCGTCGTACCCGTACGGCTAGGCAAAATGCAGACGAGTGTCATAACCCGTGCTATACTACCATAGTGCTGCTACTATATACATAAGCTGGTGATTCTTCCGTGCGTCCCTGATGCATCCCTACTGTGGCGGTGGTGGCGGATACTGGTACTGTGGTGCATGCATACTGATCGTCATGCTAATCGCCATGATACGCTCATATAAGAACTGTCGATGCGCAAAATGCGCATCCCCTGTAATACCACACTGAGCGTCCATGCTCAGTAACTCTTCCGCATAGTGCGCCAAAGCATCTCGTGCATCAATCATCCGCGTCCACATCAGACGGGTCTGCTGCTCTACCTGTGTCACGGTGCGCTGCACCGTGTCAGCGAGAGTCTGGAAGTCTCGCTCTAAGGAGATGGCAGTGGACCATGCGGGTCTGGATAATGGTCAGTATGCATGTGTTTATTATGAAAATAGTCTAGTCCACTTATAGCATATCCGGCCACCTTTAACAAAAGTAAACAATGTAGAGCAACACGTGTTTTGTACACCATTCTAAATCTTCCCAGTCCATTTGTTGGTTCGTCATGGATGCCTTGTATTGGGAATAACAAAATCTATGTTTACAAAAAAAAAACACATTTCAATCAGGGTCACAAATGTTTAACAGTTCAACGCCAACTATACTAATTGGCCAAGTATATTTCATTATTCAAATTTGACTCTTAAATTCGTTTTTTTTCAATTTAGATGTCTTGGATTTTACAACCTTAAAGGTAAAATAAATAAATTAGAACCGGTTAGAACCTAACAGAAACGGTATATAACCAAACAACATGAAATATAATTGGTTACTTTGGTACAATTAGCCTAATGATAATAAAACCCCAACCAATTTAATAAAAAAAATATATATGTTTTTTCTTCTGTTCTAAAATAATTTTAGAATTCACTACATTAATGAACCGAAAATAACAAAAAAACTAAAAAATTGGATCTGGAACAGATTTAGTGAAGTAACAAAAATAGCTTTATGTGAGTGAGCAAGGTAAAGAAAGACTGACCATTGAGGCATTAACTGTTTGAGCTATGTTGGCCGCTAGCGTTGAAGAAAAGCTATCCCAATTTTGTAGATGCTAGCGTTGCAATTTATATAAACGGACAACAGCAACAAAAATTTTAACCTATTTTTTTGTTTGGGCTTTTTGCAAGGCCAGTAGACGGTTTGGGCTCTTTTTGCAATTTATATATTGATATCAATTGAGGTCTGGGCTTACTTCAAGATTGAGGTCTCTATTTGTAAAAAAAAAAGTTTTTTTTCCAAGTAAAAGTATGAAAAGAAGTAAACTTCTAATTTTCTAAAAGAAAAAAAAGTTTAAGTCGAAACGTAGACTGGCCCGTGTTTACACTGACACGTATATAAAAATTCGTATGTAAAAAATAGTTTTTTTTTCCAAAGAAAGTTACAGAAAAGGGTAAACTCGATTTTTTTTTTTTTCAAAAAGAAAAAAAGAGTTTAAGTCGAATCATAGACCAGCCCGTATAAATACCGACACATATATAAAAATTCATATGTAAAGAAATAGTGTTTTTTTTTTCAAATAGAGGGGCAAAAAAAAAACATATTGCAAACTTGGAGGGTTGGATTTGTTGGTAGGAAACCCTACCGACATTTCCAAATAAAAATAGCTTAAAAACCTCATTGGCTTAGAATTTGGCGGCTCTAGGTGCTTATGTAAAGTCATCGCAATAGCCATGTTACAAATAATCATCATAGCCAAAAACATCAGCTAAGAATTTGGTGGCTTTTGTTGCTATTTTAAAGCTCTCGCAATGTTACAAACATTCATCATAACAAGAGACCCCCTAACGTTGCACTAAATTGGAAACCTATACCCTTACAACTATATAATAATTTCACTTGTTTGAATTATCAGCTTTTGAAATTTAGAGAGCAAGTCAAAGGAGATTAAAGAATGTTTCAAAATAAGTAAACGCTGGTTTTAAAATTAGCGTACATCCTATACAAGGGTTGAGATATAAAACTGTAAAACTTAAAAATTTGAGCATGTAACATATTATAAGGGGAATCATGAGGCGGTCGTTCAATATATAGTGTCATCAACATAACCAATAAGTTTCTACTATGAGAGAAGAGGGAAAACTTAGTTACGTCAGAGAAGATACTTAAAATAAAAAAGCTTTACAATCAACATGTGTAGTAGCGTGCCAATCAAAAGTGAGGAAACAAAAGTTTTAGAGGGGATATCAGTGTCTAGCGGAAGTGGCATGTTGAGGTGCAAAAAAAATCCGATCCAAAACTGAAACCGACTCGAACCGAAACAGTACAAGCAGGGCTAAAACCGACGATAAAAACGATCAAGCGAACCGGAACCGAACGTCACCGCTAAAAAGTAAAAACCGGTTGGAAAGGGTTAAAGAAACAAAAACGATTTTGACCATAAACACAAATAAATTTATATTTTCTTCGTATTGATTTTCAATTTTATTGTTTCAAAACATATAAAAGTTAATAAAACTTAAATTTTATATAGTTTATATGATATTAAAAAGTTTGTACGTGAATCGGAATGGAATCAAAACCGGAATCAAAACTGAACCGAAACAGGGTAAAAAAACCCGATTTTGAATTGACTAAACTAGTAAGGAATCAAACTGGTCTGGCTTGAAACTGGTCAACACTCAAACCGGATCGGGTTAAAAAAAAAGTGTGCACCTCTAGTGGCATGTAGGAATTATGAAAACTTACTACAGCGATTGAACAGGACGCATTGATAACATGAATATAGATTTTTTTGTTGTTTTAGTAGAAAACAAAGATTTTTTTGTGCAGTTAGTAGATGTTAGAAACAAAATTCGGTTTATAGTGTTACCGCAATCTAAGATTGCGGTATTAGCCTATAAGGCAAGTGAGTCAACTTCTGGTGCATTATTGACATAAACATGTATGATATATTCTTAATATGAGATTAGGGGTTTAATTATAAATTTTCAATACACAATCTAAGATTGTGGTTCTCTGTACAAGAGTAGTTTATTTTCATACAAACCCGCAAATTACAATACGTGTTCATCATTTTCTCTCAAGGACACCATCGTGTTCATCATTTTCTTTGTGTGGTATGCTACTTTTCACATGTATTTTGTGAGGTTATTGTTATTGTTCTCTTTTGTGCATTTGGATATGATGAATAAACAGATGTGTATAGGAAAAGGTTTAGCAGCAGTAGTTCCAAAGGTAATTGGTGGGTATTTAGTGAATGTGTTGGTTATGAGTCCGTTGATCAGGAACGTTGCTGAGGAGTTCGTTGCGCCGATGTGGGACGTGAAGACTCGAGGAATGATTGGGGTGCTGTTCTTGCCCACATTCGTGTTTCAGATAGAAGTTTTATCATGATACAACTTGCGTTTTTATTAGATATAGCTTGCATTTTTTTTTATCAGGTATAACTTGTGTTTTAGCATGTATAACTTGCGTTTGATCAGGTCGTTTTATGAGGTCGTCTTATCAGATATAACTTGCGTTTAAAAAACGCAAGTATACCCTCAATAAAACGCAAGTTATCAACCCAACCATTTTTTTTAAAAAAATATTGCAATATGGTATGGAAATGAAAGAAGATGAAAAACTTGTTTTTATGGTATAGTTTTTTTTTAAAAAAATAATGTCGTATGAAACAGTTATGGTCATTTTAAAAACGAGGGTGAAACTTTAATGACGCAATAAAATTACCATCGTATCCATGATTATCTAATTTAATCTATAACTAATAATCCTTATACTTTTTACGCTATCATCCTTTTTACGTTAGCCTCACCCATAACAAACAACTAGATAAACAATGATATGATCATTTTTCAATTTTATTTCTAATAATATAGAATCAGAACATATAATACCGGAATTATCTATCATAAACATAAGAGTACAATTGGCCAAAAACACACATTACCATTGTTTTATGTACTCTCAAATTCGAACAATAGGTCCTTATCAGTCCCTACATGGAAAAGCAACCTAACAAAACCTAAACCATTGTTACAATCATAAACATAACATGCTCCTTTAACGACCAACAACATTAGATTCACAAGAGTAAACACGACAGCAATAACTTTCCACCACGCAAGAACATATTTCTTGATAAAATGACACACTTTAACCCTAGGCACGTTACCATAATACCTATTAACCCTCGCAACCGTCTTTTGCAACCCGGACACCTCTTCGGTTTTCAACCGCGATTTACCAATCCCATTAAAGAGTTTCGCGATCTCATCATCGTCCAACTCGCCTTCGATTATATGTTTTTCACGAAGGACGCGTACGTCCTTCGCGCTATCGATAATCCCACACATTAGATCAACATATTCCGTGAAATCAAGATTATTAAATGTACCTTTTTCAAACATTAACCCTTCATATGCCACCAAGTTTCTTAATATCACTCCCGAATCGGGTTTCAACCCGATAATCGGGAGGTAAAATGTACGCGTCTCGTCATCAAACTCCACGTCGCGAATCCCTCCAGGCGTCATGCAAAACTCGATCTTTCCCACTTTCGATAGGGCGGAAGCCGAAGGGATATCGATTTCGAGCACCGCAGGGTTTTCCCCCAACATTTTCTTTACCCAACTTATAATCTTGTCCCATGGTAGTTTCAAAACAATCAAAAGAGGCTGCAAAAATGCACTTGCACCTGGGCATATATCACTAGCCATTTGAACCGCATTTTCGACATCTTCAAGATCAACATCATCCAAAAAATTGGTGCGAAAACACTGGTTTTTCGCGTCAACATTGTGGTTTACAATGAGATGATACATACAATCGAGTAAATGAAACCGGTTGTTTATGTCTAGATCAAGTCTTGTTATCCGCTTACTGAACTTTAATGGCGACCGAGATTCACAAATTCGAACCATCATATTCGATAGAAAGGAGTTGCTGCAACGGCCCGATAAGTGTTGCTCGAGCGCAGTGCGAATTTCGATCAACACGAGTAATGGTAGTTGGTTTTCAACCATCATTATATCTTCAAAAGACTCCAATGAGTTTCCTTCAGATACTTTTGATAAAATGTCGATCAAGAACACGCCATCTAAGGCGAAAACCCATCCTAATGTGTCGTCATCGACGTCGAAATATGAGTCGTAGCAGCATCGAACTTCTGGGACGAGTTGTTTGAGATTTTCGACGACAATTTGGGTGAAATGGGACGCGATTTTGTAGGGTGTCAGTGCTGTTTTCGCGGTGTTGAGTTTGAGTTGTTCTTGGTTGTTATAGAGGTTGGTATGGAAGTGATGTATTGGTCCCAAACCTATGCGTTTGGGGACATAAGAGTCGCGGTTTTCGGTTATTAAGGTTTCGGGTACTTGGAATATGCAGATGGGGAGATCGGTGTCCACTTGAAGATGAGTTTCAAAGTTTTTGCTGATTCTAATAGCCCATTGTTGTGGGTTGTCAATGGAAGATAGAGATGGAGAGATTGAGGGTGTCATTGTTGTTATGAGTTTTGTGGATTAAGGTGCATGATGAAGAGATTGATTTATGTGTAATTGTATATATGTTAGGAAATGAAATGTTGATGTTGATTGAGATTATCGAGTGTGTTATTGATTAATCCGTCACTCGAAATTCTAAAATTTGTGTTGTAGTGATTCATGTCAAATTTGTTCCCTTCTTTGGACAAATGCACATAAGACAGTTCAAATGTTCAGTTCATTGGTATTGTGTGCTGTCCATGTTTAAAATTATGTACCTATTACTTCATTATCTCTCGGATTCACAAGTTTGTAGTTCATTTATGATATTATTTAGTTAGGGCCTGTTTGGCTCTGAGCTGAATGGTTTAGCATTCAGACTGTTTGTTTCAATCTAAAAGGGACTCTAAATAGAATGGTTAAGAGCTGAACTACTCAGACTTGATGCATAGCTGAACCATTCAGCACTTAATCATTCAGAGCCTCTTAACCATTCAGACCTCTTAATAATTCAGCACTTAATCAACTAAACAGCCCCTTAGTCATATGTTGAGATTTGTTACCCCAAAGATAGGTCGGCTTGTAACACCACGGTTTGAGCCCCCAAAATTTTCGCGACTTTATTGTGTTGATCAATAAATAAATGTATTTGTTAATACGAAACAAAACCTAAAAATATATATGTATAATTATTTTAATGTGATTAAAATAATATTACTAGAGTGTACGATACGAGACCGGACCAATACGTATGACAAATCCGACCCGCGACCCTTTTGCTTAGTCATTAACCGGGACACATGGCACCACCACAAGGTGCCATGTGCCTCCATTCTACATTTCACAATACCTCACAAAACCATTAGATGGTTTTGTTAAAACCATCTACCCAACCCATTATAAAAACCCTTGACTCCCCACCCTTTTGCAACTTCCTGCTCTCACAAACTCACACACCCGTATACACCATACACACACAATTTACTGGAAATAAATAGAGATAGAGAAGAGATCAAGAAAGAAGAACGAGGAAGAAGAAAGAGAAAGAGACATAGAGAGGAAAGGAACCACCGGTCGGTCACGCTTAACAGAAAATATGCGGACATAGTCTTATATAAATAACCTTGGGTATTTGGTATGACTTGGATATTATATACCTTTGGTATTTGAATATGTAAATAACCTGACTTGTGGATAAATAAGATCCGGACAATAAGTATGAGGTGAGGGACTTTAAATGAATAAACATGTATATGGATTTTTAGATAATTGGATAAAAAATGATGGCGCTATAGTAACATACATCTAAGGAAACCAATAGTTGGAATTAGACGATGTTATCAACCAAAGGTCCTAGTACCCACACATGTAACCGTGATATTCGGTTACACCATGTTTGTGATTATCATAGGATCTTGTGTGCTAAGGATAGATGGGCTCCTGACTTGGGAAACTGTGTGATAATGTGACGTGATATGAAACGCTGCGAATGTGAGTTCCGTGTAGTTTCTCCTTTTTGTGTTTTAACTATTTTGGGGTGAACACATGCTTGTGTGTCTGAACTGTTTTGATGTGACAAGATACTAGCTGCCGGATAACACTGTTACTCATTAACCCAGGGGATTGGGTCACTTACTATGTGGGTAGTACTACTTGGGGAAACCTCCACACATAGTGGACTCAGGACTAGGGAACCGGGAAACCCTCCACTAAGGTCTGTGGGGCCGTTGTGACGTATATTTTGCCATACGAATCTATAATGGCAGTAAATAGATTCTGCGATTAGGTTTGAGGTGTCGCTTGTACATCACCATGTGTTGAATTGTGTGAACTTTTGAACTTGTTTATGAAATGACAAAACTTGTTTTGGATCCATTTAACTGTTTACACGAAGTCAGCAGCGTAATTGCTGACCCAAACTCTTTTTAAGCATGTGTCAGGTACTGCATACGGATGATTATGAAGCATTTGGATTATGTGCATGTGATGCGGGTTAGAGATGATGATTGTTAGAGACTTTAGCTTTTGGTTCGCGGATGAAATTGATAGGATACTAGAGCTACAAATGTTGCGGATTAGAGTATTAGAGCTAAGAGCAGGTAGAGATATGGATCGGCTTGTGAACTACAACGACAAGAGATGCTTCGACGGCGCCTTGATTCGTCCTTGCTATCAAATATAGATTATATTTAATTGTAAATTGTATTATTTAGAACTAGGATATTGTATAAACAATTAATATAGTCGTTGGTTGCTTCCGTTGTGCAATTTTGGTAACAATCTGTATTTTGTCCAGTCCCCTCCTGGTCGTGGTGTTACAGAAGGTGCTCTTTGAAGTACTCGAATCCCCTTCCATCCAAGAACTTGAAGTGCAAGATGTCATCACCGATGGTGGACCAAGTTGGATGACCCCCCCCCCTTTATAAAATTCTAAGGAAAAGGTGAGTTTCATGTTGATCACACTGAAGCTGAAAGGGTTCAGGTCAAATCTAGGCAATATGTGTTGCAAGACGGTATCCTTTATAAAAAGGGTTATCTAGTCCCATTGCTCCGATGTGTGGGCCCAGAACAGAGTCAATGTTTGATCAAGGAAATTCATGAAAGAATATGTGGGGCTCATTGTGGTCCAAAATCGGTGGTAGCCAAGCTCATGTATCTCAGATACTTTTGGCCATCCATGCACCGAGATGCCACCGAGCAACTAAAAAAATGTGAAGCCTGCTAAATACATGCTCCCGTCCACAAGAACCCGAAACATGATATGGTGCCTATCAACTCGGCATGGCCATTCTACAAGTGGGGAATGGACATCGTTGGACCATCCCCCCCCCCAGCCAAAGGAGGAGTCAAATAATTTCTTGTAGCCGTAGATTACTTCACAAAATAGCCGGAAGTGAAGCCTTTGGGGAAGATATCGGGGAAGAAGATCATTGAATTTGTGTGGGAAAGCATAATATGTCGTTTCGGGCTTCCTAGAGTGTTGGTCACCGAAAACGGCAAACAATTTGCTGAAAAGCCTTTTAGCAATGGACAAGTTGAAAGAATGAACCGTAGTATCGTTGAAGGGATCAAGGCTAGATTAGGTCGACAGGGAGGAAAATGGCTTGAAGAGCTTCCTAACGTCCTATGGGCCATACGGACAAAAGAGAAAACAAGCCACAAGAAGACCCCCTACAGTCTAGTCTTCGGGTTTTGAAGCCGTTATTCCTACTGAAATCGGGGTTACCACACTACGAACCCTCAATGTGGATGTCAAAGCTAATCAAAATGAAACGTTGCTAAACTTAGATCTCTTGGAAGAAGCTCGAGACTCAGCAGCCATCAAAGAAGCTCAGTACAAACAAAAGATGGAGTCATACTACAATGCACGTGTTAAGCACGAATGCTTCAAGCCAGGAGACCTAGTACTGAGAAAAATGAAGCGAGCCAAAAGGAAGACCAAGGAAAACTTGGACCCAAATGGGGAGGTCCATACACCATCCTCGAAGCACACAAAGGAAGATCATATAAGCTTGCCAACGCAGAAGGCAAAAAGCTTCCTCACCACTAGAATGACAAAAATCTCAAAAGGTTCTTTGTTTAGCTCTAATCTCTTGAAAAAATGTTGTAGAAACTGGTCTATCTCATGTAATCTCGAAATGTTTAATGAATGAATAAGGAGATTCTCTTTTGGTACTTGTCTTTCAATCCTATTATCAGTTTGAGAACCTTGCAAAAAACTCCATGGCACAGGCCATGTAAGGGGATGAGCTCCCAGGTCGCATCGCTCAATAGGTTCAAGGGTTGAATGGACCTATATAAGCGGTGAGTTCCTGAATCAATGCTACTACATACGACTTAACTTACGAAAAATTCATGTCTCATAGACGGGTCTGAGCAGCCTACACCCAGTGCTCCTCAAGTCCTTCAAACATGCTTATGAAAAAAGCAAAACACTAAGTAGTGTACATAGGATAGGTGGCCTATTGTTTGCCTAGACTACCTTAAGGTTAGGTGACTGCAGCACTCAACCTTTTAAGGTGCTACTGGTAAAACATGCCCAATAAACACACATGCAACATACAGAAAAAGGATGAACCACAAAAAGCTAAACAAACATCACTTACATAACAAAAGGCCTTAAGGGCCAACATCCTACATAAGGCCTTAGGGGCCATAATCCTAATAATTGTTCAGGGGCTTTAACAAGCCAACCACCACCCATAGAACCTCACCAGGTTCCCCAGTTGAAACATTGTTCACAAACCCCAAAAGTTTAAATTGTTTTACAAACCAAGTGCTAAGAAAACTACGAATTAAGAAGGCATAAACATTTAAGCTGCGGCGTCTAAAGAAGAAGGCTTCGAGACTCCAGCTTCCTTCACAACCACTTCATTGATCTTTGCCTTCTTGGTCTTCTTCTGCTTCTTAGCTTTCTTCCCACCAACATCCCCCATAACCTCTGAAGCCTCCAAGCTCACGTCCTTTGAACCTTCCTAACCAGCATCTAAAGTTTCTTCACTATCACTTGAGTATGATCTCTTCTTTGAAAGGGACTCAAGGAATTCAGCACAAACTGCCTCGTTGAGACCTGGAGGTTTCAATCCTTGCAATATGGATAAAGGTTTACCATAACAAGCTGATACCTTTGAAACATAAGGATATGTCAGGCGTTCCATCTTCAGCACTGATTCCTTAAACACATCCATTGCTTTAGGCTGATAAAGAGGAGACTTTTCCAAAGCTTGCCCCAGCTTCATGGCCCTTATAACCAGCCATGTACCCCAAGTGTTTCCCATGGTTAAGTAGCTTCGTATAGACCTCCCCCAAGGCTGAGTTAAACTCGGAAGCTTGGGCAAGGGAGGCCTTCAACCCTCCTTCCTCCTCTTGAAAGGCTTTCTATTGGAGTTCAAGCACAACCCTATCTGCCTCCACCTTTGCCCTTTCAGACTCATACCTCTTTTTCTCAACCTCATGCTCATTCTTCAACTCATCAATCAATCTAACAAAAGTCTTCTCCTTCTTAGAAAAAACCCTGAACCTCCTTCTTCATGGCTGAAATCAATGCCTTCATCTTTTCTTTCTTCTTGCAGAACTCTTGATACTCTAACATTCTCTTCCTAAACCTTGCCACACCATCCGGAAGCATAGATGTCAAATTACAAGCCCCTATCATCATCTTGGATAACAACAAGTCGTCATCCATAGCTTCCAAGGAATCCCTGACACTCAGAGGAGCAAAGTGGGCCAACACTTCTTCACACACAGCCGAAGATTTAAAGTTATCACTCACCTTCACACTCCATCCTGGAACATAAACGCTTTCACCCTCAGTACTTAGGGAACCCTAAACATTCTTCAACACAAGCCTTGGGACCAGCACCCTTCTTACCCTTCCCATTCACATTCTTACCTGAAACACTTAGCAACATCTCAACAACATTCACTTGATCACCCTCACGACCCTCTTGGTCCTCAGAAAGCTCAATATCATCACTAACCTCGACAAGATCAGAACTACTTGGTTGACTGGTATTCTTCAACAAGCGACGACTTGAACGCTGGTAGAAGGCTTCGAGGAACTCTGCTTTGTGAAACCCTACACATTTGGGACATTTGTGTAGTTGACTCTATCATACCGACACTTCTCATACTTAGTCACTACATCCTCCCATGGAGTTGCTTCAGCATCCCCAAACACAATATCTGAAGCATCATTGCTTTTGATGAAATTTAGGGCAGACATAACTACAAAAATAAACAAAGCAAGGATGTAAGAATTAAACGAAAATAAAAATAGCAAGGGTAACAAAGAGTATTCGTACTCCGATCACCCCTCATTGGAACCAGATCCCGGTCCATTTTATCCCAACAAATGCTAATACTAGACAAAACCAAGAAGGGTTCAGGAAATGGCCGAAGCCTTGAAGGGCATCCAGGAAGGGCCTCAAGAAAACGCTTTTCTAACTCAGACTCCAACGGTTCAAGTTCGTTCAGAACAGCATCAGGATGCCTCCAAACTAGTTTGAACGGAACGATGGACTGTGAAATCCAAAAGAATCTAGTTTTCCACACACCAACGGTGGTAATATGTGAGGAAATCAAACCGACATTGATCTGAGATGTCTCGAAGGTAAACCAATTGCCGTTCTTTGCTAAATGAAAGAACCGACAAAATATCAACAAACTAGGGTCATAACCCAATGCACGACAAACAACTTCAAAGTGCAGAACTCTAGATAATACATGAGGGTGCAACTGACCAAAAGAGACCCGATAATACTCCAAAACGTTTAAAACAAAGATCGAAAAAGGGTGTCAAATGTTAGAAAAATTCAAAATGTCGACAATATAAAGAGATTAAACCCTGAGGACACTGATCTATGGATTTATCAAGCCCAGGTGCAGCAGGATTAAAAGATAAATCGATTCCCCACTCAAGCAAAAGGCATCAACCTCTTCCTATGTAAGGAAAGAATAACTAATGGCAAGGTCCTTTTTTGCACCCATTACTAGTTGAAGGGATGATCAGACAAGAAGAAAGAAAGGAAGACTGACCTGTTAATAGAAGACGAAAGAAAACCCTAGAAAGAAACTTGAGTTGTGAAGAAGTAATCTGGAAATCCTAAGGAAAAGTAATTAAGTAATAAGAAAGTTTATTATAAAATAACCGATAGATATAATGATGACCAAAGAAATTAATAACTACGGTCTGACAAGCCTGCCACCTGTCAAATAAGTTGTCCAATTCAAATTCAAAACCACAGGATTCACCACCTTAAACCAAACATAGCCTTCAACGCTCGAAGCCTTTTCAAGAATTAAAATTTTCAAAATAAGTCAGAAGCCTTTGAGCTGCGCCACAAACACCTCTGACTTGAGGGGCTGATGACGTGGGTAATCTAAGGCTAAAAAACTGATTACATAACATAACTTGCTTGAAATGTTGAAAGCTTAAAAGGATCGTAAAGTGATTTTTGCCATCAACAAAAGAAGCCAGATCAGTGACTTGTCTTGTCACCACTTTCTTGGCTGACTCCCACAGCTAGCCACAACCACCATGTGTGGAAGTCACACCCTATTACCTGCAGGTCTCAAGCCTTCATCAGCTAAAAGTGGATGGTCCTTTGTTGTAACATGGATTAAGAGTTTTCTCAGTCCCCATATAAAAGATTCCTCTTCTATAAAGCTGAGGATCAGTCATACTTCCTGATTGTCCCTTACACACACACACACACACACACACACACACACACTCTTCTATTCCTTCCCTAAAGATCATACTTTACGTATGATCTTCTCTCAACTTCACCTATAAAAAACAAAAAACAATAACAACTACATTATGACTTTGGGTCTATCTCAAATCAGAATAACAACAACAAAAACATAAAAACTCTTGAATCTCCCATCTACGTTTACAACGTAGAGGGACTCCACAACCTGCGTTTGGTTAACCGAAACCCTTTAACCCTTTTAACCTTTGCGAGACTCTTTATTAACATTGGACCATTATTTGTTGCAGCAAAAATAAATAAAGGCTTGTAATAAACATACTCAAGACAATGAAATCTTATAAACTCTATTCTTATTACATCAAACGATTGCAACGCACTTACTAATACATCAATATTGTTTTACAACCAAAACAAACACACACAGTCTCTCTCCAACACACATATATAGTTTGGTTCTAAGATATTTTGTTAAATAACTTAGGACAACCATAAACTTCACAAAAGGAGTACACAATCATCAACATGCAAGCCAAAAGTGTAAGAACAATAGCCAATACTTTACGTGAACCACGCATTCGTTTCTTTATAAACTTCCATGCCTTAATCACCAATTGTTTGTTGTAATACTCATTAAGTTTCTTAGCGGTCCGATTACCCCTTGCATGCTCGCTTGACTTGTTCATCCCATTGAACAAATCTACAATTTCGTCATTCGTCATGCTACCTTTGATTATCCCCTTACTTTTGAGCAACTTAACATCTTCCTCGGTGTCTATAATCCCACTCATCAAATCAACATAGTGTGCCAAATCCATTGTGGAACTTGAGATCGCAATTTCATAAGCAACCAAGTTTCTCAACACGACTTCTGAATAGGTTTCAAGAGTAATGACTGGTAGGTACAAAATGCCCTTGCTTGCTGCAAATTTTGTGTCCCTAAGCCCTCCGCTCGAAGGGTTAAAGTTGATGTATGCGTATTTGTTTAAAGATGACGCCGAAGGGATATCAATCTCCATGACACGTGGAAGATCATCACCATCTTCGTTGTCTAACTTTTTGCCTATATTTAACCCTAGTAAATCAGATATCTTCTCCCATGGGATGCTTACTATGACACTTACCATTTTCCCAATTTTTTTAAACCTACCCAACTTTTGCCCAATTTCCTTTATATCTTCAATGTGTGTAATAACATGGTCTTTTCTTGTTATCTCATGCATGTCATTAGTTCGTTGCTCATGAGATGATTCATGGTGATAATATTTTCTAGGCATTTCGTTATCAACAATTAAATGATACATAAGGTCAAGCAAATGCAAATAGTTCGCATTTTCAGTGTTAGAATTTAAATCGCCAGTTAATTTAAGGGGAGAATGTACCTCACAATATCCTATCATCATGGGGAGTAACTCAAGATCACCATTGATAATCTTTTGTATTTCATTCAATATCACAAAGGGGATTTGGTTTTCGAGTACCATCATGTCTCTATAGAGCGTTTCATACTTCATCAACTTCTTAGGTATGAACTGATCCAGTTCACCATAATGCTTAAAAAGATCAAGTAAAAATAAGCCATCAATCGCGAAGATCCATGCTAACATGTCCCCATTAAGGTCTAGATACTTGTGGTAACATGCACGGATCATTGGCTCGGCCCTTTTGAGCTTATCGATCACCAAAACCTCGAATGAACGGACTTGATTAGGGTCCAAGAATGCTTTAACAACAGCCACTTTATACCTCTCCATTTGGTAGAGATGAGTCTCGAAGTGGTGATAAGGGCCAAGCGCGATTGCTTGAGGCGCATACGCCTCAGGCTTAAAACGACTTATGGACTTTGGGACGTTGAACACGCAAACGGGGACGTTGCTAACATCGATGCAACCTCTTCATTGAAATTCTTGCTGATTTGATCCACCCATCTTTTTTTGCTGAAATTGATATTCAAAATAGAATCAAGTTCTATTTCTTTCATTTGTGTTCTTTGATTAAGCTTTTTAATGTATGTCATTTGTAACAAGATAGCTTCTATTTATAGGAACAGTAAAGTAGATGCATAGATTCATTAATATTAACAAAAGGAGATAAAAAATGTTGGATTTTTAATGTAATCGTCACAACTTCATAAAGCATTATGGGTCTTCAAGTTGAAGTTGCATTAATTAGTTTGTTAATTAAATGTTTAGTTAGTTGTTTAAACATGCTTTTTGATTATTAATTCTTTTGTTTGAGAATACTTGTGAGCTAAGTTTACTTTCACCATGATAAACATTAACATATATAATATCGTCGTTTGATCTTCAGAGGAAGGATAGAATCCTGTTAATGCATGCTTTATAGATCGATTTTATTACTCCACGTTAGCCTAATACATACAACACCAACAACAAATACATCACCAAAATAAACTAAACTCCCATGTTTTCTTTTACCATGTTTATTTTCACAAAAGACACACACCTAGCTAATAATCCTTATTTCATGGCTTATTCTAATTTGAACAAAAAGTAGGTATTAAATTTATATATCTTAATGTTATGATGTTTATATGCTTTGCATAATAGGTTCCTTTAGAGTAAGTGCGGCAAGATAAAAAAGAAAAATTAAAACTATAATTAATTGTAATTGACATTAGTTGTATACACGAAACCTTTAGGTATGCTCGATACCTGACGAGTAATTACGATAAAAATCCGATGGGAATGGGATGGGTATAGGGTTGGGATTGCTCAAACCTGTCCCATACCCGATCTGTTGCCATCCCTAATTTAAATACCGTGTAATACACGAGTTACACAATGTCAAATATACAAATAATAATAAGTTGTAAATAATAATTATACAATCTATAATCTATCTATACTTACTGTAATAGGAGAGTCGTGAGTGACATAAGAAAGCCTTTAAAAACTGACGTGTCAACACCTTAGATAGACCAACAATGCCTTGCTGATGATAAATGTGATGTCATTAATCAACTTAAAAATATAATTAAATAATGTCACTTAGCTGAACATCGATTCATAAATTAATTAAACTAGTGTGTTTCAAGACGCGCTTTGCGCGCCTTACAATTTTGTCGTATCCAAAACACAAAAAAGCTATTATCAACAAAGTAACTACTAATTTTCATACCATAATTTAAAAACGACATCTCACACAAACACGGGTATATTTGTATTTATTACTTAATAACATGTTGTGAATGGGAAAAAAAAGGAGACGCCTCTTGCCCTTCCCATGTTTCGAACCTAAGACCTCAAATAATAGAAAGGCACTAAAAACTACTCCACTACTAAGCCATGTTGTTATTTATTGTGAAATCATATATAATTATTACTAAAAAAGTGTATAGACCTTAAAAAAAACTTGCCCTTCTCATGTTTCGAACCTAAGACCTCAAACTATACAAATGCACCACAAACCACTCCACCACCATGGCATATTGTGACTTATTATGAAATCATATATATTTATTAATAAATAAGTGTTTGTAAAAATGAAAAAAACGAAAATCCCAGGATTCGAACCTAAGACCTCAAATAACACAAATGCACCACAAACCACTCCACCACCAAGCCATTTGTGATTTATTATGAAATCATATATATATATATATATATATTAGTAAAAAAGTGTTTGAGCTTAAAAAAAGAAAGAAAAAGTCAAACCTCATTAATGAGGTTACTGTTCAATTATAAGAGTGTTAAATATATTTATAATATTGCCACTTGCTTTAACAGATGTTCATACAATTGTTGCTCCAATTTTGAGCTCCAAATTCAAATTCAAATTTCAAACTCAAAACCCCATTACACAACTATATAAAGGTATCATATCTCTGTCTCTCTCTCTCTCTCTCTCTCAAATAATTTACTGCTTTTACTTAAATTCTTAAATCATAACAGATGCTTCTCTCACACTCACGTTCAGATCGAAAGATTCAAGTATCAGGTAACCAAATTCTAATCCATCATAACAATAAGAATAATACTTCTCCATTTGTTTTCCAATAACCGTCAATCTTTTGTCTGCTCCATTAGCAACCAAAGTATCTAGGTTGAAAAAGGTGTTGATTTTGGAAGATTCTTACAGTCAAAGAAAAATAATACTTGACCATTACCCACGGTTCAATAATGGCAGCATCAAACTCAAGATAGGTATGTCTTTGTGTTTTTAAAGTCATTTATGCGTTTGTTTAATGCATCTTAGTTTTTGTTTGTGCAACTTGTGTGTTTCGTTAATTTGAGTCATGGCTGATGTAGTATTTTTGTGAATATTTTACGGTTACCAGATATAGGCGTTAGCTCAAGCAATCAAGGAGAACACTATAGTGTTTTTCCAGATAGGGCAAGGCAAGACATTGATTGCGATTATGCTTTTACGTCACTATGCTTATCTTTTGAGAAAAACGTTCCCGTTTACTGTTGTGTTTTTGGTTCCCGCTGTTGTAGATGTCAACAGGTATGTTATTTCTTGAGTTTGTTTTTAAGGTTTGTAGTTGAAGCCTAACCATGAAAGTTTTTATCTGTTCCATTAGCAAGCAGAGTATGTGAGGAAGCACCTAGAATATGTTGATCTTTTGAAGATTCTTACAGCCAAAGAAAAATATTATTTGTATCATTAGCAACGTTTCAACATTTACGGTTTGTTTCACGACTATTTCTTGAAGACTGATGGGTGTATAAAGAAATAAATATGTCTCTGTCTATTCAAGAGTGGTAAGCAGGATTATCTCCATGTAAACAATCAAAGTTGATTTGTATGTATTAGAAAGATTAGTTGCAACCTTTATGCAAGTTTAGTTGGCATTAATTCACCTTTGTATCGATATCGTAGTTGTTCACCTTTATGGAAATTCAATAATTGTTTTCATTGTTAGTTGTTTTTTGTAACGTCTGTTGAGATTCAACACATGTTTGTAAATAGTCTAGATAGTAAATTGAAGTTGTATTGGATGGCAGTTGTTTTGAGAACAGCTGCTGACAACTCAACAGATGTTGTAAAACAGAGGCTTGAAGAAGGTAATTTGTAATTTGAAAGTGTTGTATTGGATGACAGTTGATTCATTACATCTGTTGACTTGCCAACAGTTCTTTTAAAATAGATGTTCTCATTTATAAGTAGCAGAATCCTCTTCACTCTGTTAGTAGTTTTTTGTAACGTCTGCTGATAGTCAATACATGTTTCTAAATAATCTATAGTATAAACTGAAGTTGTTTTGGATGGTTGTTGTGTTGAGAAGATCTGTTGACAAGTCAACAGATGTTGTAAAACAGATGTTGTTCAAATTTAATGATTATGATTTTGAACATTAACAGGGTTGAGTGGTAAATAATAAGAGTTTTGAATCCAAATATTGTTATTTAATTGATTTATTTATGTTCCACATGATTTCTAATTGTATTGTATGACAGTTGTTTTGAGAACAACTGTTGACAGGTCAATAGAAGTTTTAAAATAGATGTTGTGATTAATTAATTGATTTATTTACGTGGCACATGGTAATTTCTAAGTGAAAATTGTATTAGATGACATTTGTTTTGATAAGATCTGTTGACAAGTCAACATTTGTTGTAAAACATGTTTTCTGATTAATAAATAATACAAATCTCTATAAAATCACTTTTTAAATTTTTAAGAGTTTGTCTGTACGATCAATACTGTAGTGTTGGTTAAATAGAGACCCAAAAGTCCAAATTTAATGATTACGGTTTTCAAACTTACTTTATTTCAGTAAGAATGGTAACTTGAAATTGGAATTTTTTATTATATAAATTCCGCCTAAGGTTTGAACTTTTAACAGGGAAAGTTTTAAATTATCATAGGAAAGCGTGGTTATGGTTTTAAACATTAACAGGTTGAGTGGCAAAAAAAAAAGAGTATGACAGTTGTTTTGAAAACAACTCAAAACAACTGTTTACAAGTCAACATAAGTTGTAAAATAGATGTTGTGATTGAAAAGTAATTGAACCCTCTTTAAAATCAGTTTTTATTTTCTACAGAGTTTGTCCGTACCATCATTTTCAATATAAATAAATAATAATAAATTTTTGAAAACCATCTTTAAATAAGCCCTAACTTTTGAACTTTTAAGAGAGAGTTTTAAATTAGCATAGACAAGCTTAATTACGATTTTGAACATTAACAGGGTTGAGTGACAAATAATAAGAGTTTTGAGTGCAATTATTATTATTATTATTATTTATTTATTTATTTATTTATTTATTTATTTACGTGGCACATGGTAATTTCTAAGTGAAAATTGTATTGGATGACAGTTATTTCATTACATCTGAAGTTGTATTGGATGACAGTTATTACTATTATTATTATTATTATTATTATTATTATTAATTATATAATTAATTAATTAATTAATTGATTTATTTAGAATTTGTCTTTACCTTCCATACTGTAGTCATGGTTAAATTAAGGCCCAGAAGTTCAAGTTTAATGATTACGATTTTGAAATTTAGTTTATTTACGTTTCACTTGGTAATTTGAAAATTTTATTGTATGATAGTTGTTTCAGAACATTTGTTGACAAGTTAACAGATGTTGTAAAACAGATATTGTGATTTATAACTATACCTTCATGTATAAAATCAGTTTTAAATTTCTATAGAGTTTGTCCGTAGCATCATTTCGTCTAGATATATAAATATAATAAAATTTTAAATGCATGTGTTAAGCCCCTAACTTTTGAAGTTTTAAGAGGGAAAATTTTAAATTAACATAGTGGAGTGTGGTTCATTAATTATGCTACAGTGGTAATCATAGCAATAAGTTTCCTTTATAAATATAACCTCATAAGCACATAACTATACAAACATTTAAATTTCAACAGATATTGAAAGCATGTCAATGGAAGCTGTGAACAATAGTCTCAGTTTTATTTGTGATCTGAACCCAGCGAAAGATATGTGGAATATGAAGGGACGAGTTATACGAAAATGGAATCAAAATTTTTAGATGGAACACATATTGATTGATGAGAAGGTAAGGTCATGAATTTGATTGTTTATGTTTATACATTTTGTTTTAGGTCAATCTTGTTATCTTATCTTCATCTTATCATATGGTTATATACTTATATCTCTACGTTAAAAAAGTTGTTTTGTTTGATGTTAATCTTTTGTTTATGCTTATTGGCAGGGTGATAAGATTCAGGCTTCTATTAAAGGTCACTTGGTGAAAGTTTTTGACAGTAAAGTTAACCAGGATGATGTTGTTGTTCTTTCCAAATTCGGGGTTGGTGAAAACAAGGACCCCTACACTGTTGTTACGCGTGATTTTAAAATCGTTTTTTATCGTTGTACTACTGTGAGGCATGATGTTGGATGGGAAGGTCTTGAGTATGGGTTCAGGTGAATTCCATTTAAAGATATTCTGAATGGAGAAGCAAATAAACTATTGACTGTTGGTTGGTCTATTCTCATTCTTTATGTTAATAAAGTTTTTGATGGTTTAATTTGTATAGATTTTTGATATAGTTGTATTTTATATTTTTGCTGCAGATGTTGCTGGTAGTTTGATTTGGTATGGTGATTTGGATGTGTTTGGACTAGCTCCAAAATTAACCCAACGGATGAACTTTGATCTTCAAGATTCGGATTAAGCATTGCTTTGTATTGTTATAGATTTTGTTTGTTCTTATGTTTCGAAAACTTAATCTATACAATCATTTGTGTAATAAATGGCAAGTATTAATGAAGTGGTGTAATAAATGTAACCAAGAATATACTCCTAAATTAATGGAGTTCTACCTCATTTAGTGATGTCATAAATGTTGTATATCAAATCTTGACTTCCTTTTTTATATGTATTTACAAGCTTAAAATTATTTTTTTGCATGTAGAGGTACCATTTTACGATGTACCATATGGAATGATTATGCAGTACTATTTAAAAACCCCATTTCTAATAACCCGGCTACTGAACATGTGATGGCTGTTATACAGCATGAGAAAGTTAAGAACTGGAAAGGTAACTTTGTGTTAGACTTGATGTTTTTAAAATAATTGTTAATGTCAAATGAAGTCACTAAGTATATGTATATTGTTATATATAGAACAAATTACCGTACAAAGCGACAAGTATAGAACTCAACTGTTTCTGATTGAAGAAATTGATGAAGTTAATCAATTAAGGAGGAGGTACAATATTTAGAACAAATTTATATAGAAAGGGACAATATTTTAAACTTATATTTGTCATTTTTTTAGCCTTGTAGGTCATTTTGCATACTAATTCTTTTTAACTTTTTTTAGTCTTTTTAAGAAGCAAGCCCAAGAATCTGGTTCTACTTCTCACACACTACGGTCCTCCCAGTCTGTTTACTCATTGCATCAAGAATTCATTGTTGCAACTCCAAAGAAAGATATTGAAGAGCTTAGCGAGATAGACACGGTTTCAATATTTTCTTAATTTTAATTTACTTTGTTACATCTAATTAATCATTTATATTTGAATGAAAACAATGTTCAATATATTGTTGTATTGCAGGCAATGTCTTGTATCGTGGTTGCAAGTATACAAATTGTGCAAGAAGGGTTTGGTTGGTTTTATGTTGCTTGTAGGAAATGTTTCAGAAAGGTGCAAACTAAATCAGAGTATTTACAAACTGCTGCAAAAGCTGTTGACAGAGTTTGTTTTCTTTATTTTAACAGTTCATTAGTTTTTTTTGTGATTTGTTTCAAGGATGTTGTGTCTGTTACGGCCGACTCTTATGTCGTTGAAGCTTTATAGGATTCTGGTACAAGCCCCAATGGAAAAAGAAGTCTTGAAAATGCCGATGTTTTAAATGTTGGTGACCTATCCTCTACTGGCAAAAGAACCCGGAAGAGATTATCTAAGACGAAAAGTTAGGTGGTTATGGAGTAACATGTATGAAACTTTAGTAGAAAGTTTAATTTTTGGGAATGTTTAAAATTGAAACATGTGTATGCGGTTTTAGGAGAAAATATTAACATTTTTTAAGATGGTAATTAATTTCAAGTCATCTCTTTTGGACTTGAAGTTTATTACTATGAATATTATCATTAGTTTTCGTCTAAAATATTTAGTGTTTTGTTTTTAAATAGTTAATTAAAGTAAATATTGTCATATTAATTAGAGTCGAGATGTTTTTAACATTGATATTTTAAGCATTGATATTTTATCAAGTACATTACATCTGTTAAAACTCCTAAAATACTCTTGAGAAACAACTGTTAGTAAAACGTCTGTTTGTACAAAAGGTTGAAAGTAAATCTATGATAATAATTTATTATTGAAAGCTCTGCTGTTCCATTCAATGCGAAAACTTTTTACTCAAAGTGTAAGTTTGATATAATGATATATCATCATTAATATAACATCTGTTATTTTAAAAAGTGTTCTACTACAAACAACAATTTTTTTATGAAATCAGTTCTTTAGTCCTCAACAGACTTTTATTCTCATCTTTTAAATCAATCTTCAGTCTTCAGCTTTTTGGTTTGTTTGATTGTATCTCTGGTAAGATTTTTTGCTGAGGACCTAAGTTTCTGTGGAATGATTTGTTGAGGAGCTTGCTCTTCATCAGGATAAATTGGCTTTCGAGGAAGAGTTGGATCCTTTTCTCTGTTCATCTCCAGTAGTTTGTAGGTTTCAACCAAAACAAATTCAGACCATCGAGCAGCAGATTTTATCTGACCATATTTTGCTGTAACTAACTTTTGCCTCATTCTCTTAAACTTTAAAGTTTTTTTAGACTCACTTTCTTTCTCCTTCTTCGACTCAGCTCGAGTTATTTTCTAATCATTATGCTGTTTAAGCAACTCTTCAATTTTGTATATTTGAGCCCTGAGTTCTTCAGAAGTCCAACCAGCAAGTTGTCTTTCAGTGACGTTGTAAACTTTGAGGTTCTAAATATGATCTATGAATTCTTTTCTTACATCACTCTCCAATTCAGAAATTGGATTTTTTCAAACATTTTCTGGCTCAGATAGGTTACAAATTGTTGTATTTTACCAAGCTTTTAAAGTTATGTTTGCATTATTCCATGAGCAGTGGTCTCATCTTTGCCTTCGCATTGTTCTTTGATACTCATTTCAGTCTATATGACTTTGATGTCGAGATACTGATTTTCATAGGTTTTTCTAAACCTTCAATAGATGCGAAAGATAGTGATGATGGATCGTCTGTTAAGTAGAAAGATTCTATCTCCGGCTGTATTACTAATATTTCAAGGGGAAATTTAGCAGCCAATGGTTCTAAGTTGTATGATTGTAGAAACAACGAGATACGTACAGTTGGAATAGGTTTAGTTGTTGTTGTAACATCTGTTGGTCCTTGGAAGGATATAAGGGTAGTTATGCTCGGAACATTCATTGGTGTGGTTTCAGGAGCAACAGATGTTATTTGGATTGGTGATTGATGTTGTAATGTTGTGGTTTGTGTAAAGGGATTTGTAGTGGTTATGACTGATGTTTTTGCGGATTCAGTGGGTGGTGTACAAAATACAACACTTGGTTTTCTAGCGGCGGTGTCATTGAAAGTTGATGTTTTCATTGTTGTTTGCTGCTGTTGGCAAGTTGTTGGGAAATTTCTAAGGACAGTTGTGCTTGTAATATTTGTTTGTATATTTTCACTCCCAACAGATGTTGTGGTTTTAGTTGTTTTGATAGAAGAAACGACAGTGAATTGTTTTGGTTCCTGTTTAGCAGTGGTTGAAACTGTATTAGAAACTGGGTTTTCGGATGTTTGCATATCAGATGTTTGATCTTTGTTCCCCTTTTTGGTTTCATGAACATCAACATCTGTTTCAAAAACAAAACACGGGGCAGACACAATTGTACGTCCTTAACAGATGATCTTTAATTGCTTTCATATCAGCTTTTGTATCCTTGTATAAAGCTTCCACTTTCATATTTACCAACTCCATCTCAGAATTGTGTTTTATTTATGCTAATTTTTGTTGAGCCTGGATTATTAGGTCAACTAATTTCCAGAGTTCATTTGTAACCTCAGTCATTTTCTCTAGAAACTTTTCTTTTATTCCCTCAAATGCTTTAAATAAGGCTTCAAGTTTAGTTACCCTTTCGCCAAATTCTGATATTTTGAAACACCAGCTAAATAAACAGGATCATGTGCATTCCTACCAGTTGTGGTTGTATTTGCTTCAATGCTATCAGGAACTAGAACTTTTTCTGAGTTGTGGCCAGTTTCAACTGTAACAGAGGTTACAATTGTAGGGTAAACTGTTTATTCCTTCAAGGAAGTCTGATTTTTGTAATCAGTTTGCAACTCAAACATAGTTTCCTCCGAATTTGTAAGGGCTACTTCATTTGAACTACCAACAATAGTTACTTGCAATTCAGAGAGTGTGGTGTTCTTTGCTTGTGGGCTAGATGTTTGATTTTTTTTTCATCAACAGTATCTTTTGGCTGTATATTCTCAGTGATGGGTGATTGACAGGGACTGTTTTCAGTTTGAGATTTATCAATTGGCTCAAACAATGGATTAAAGGTAGGTGGAATTTTTGGTGGTGCATGTGACGGAGACGGTGGTGGAGTTAAAAGAGATCCAGCTCCAGAAGAAGGACTTTTAAACAAATGTACAACTGAATTATCTAGGTCATGTTGTGTGTGTCCTTCACTTACAAGATGATCCACTTAAGAGGGTACATTGACAATATCTGTGATTGTTGTTATTTCCATTGGCTGAGAGGAAACAACAACAGGTGTTGTTTGCTGCTCTTGTATGGCTGGAGTATCATTTGGCTTCCGAACCTCTAGAGATACAGTGTTTCTCTTCCTTTTGCTTTGCTTTTTATTGGTAGTTTCTTTGTTGAAATCACTGGAATGGTTTCCATAGCACTGTTTGTTGTTTCATTTTCACCAGGAGTAGTCGGCTCGGCAACAGATGTTACAACAACAGATGTTGAAGCAAATACTGTTTGTTTATTTTTTTGAACTTTTACTTTTAATGGCCTTTTCTTGACCTTTGATGTTCAGCATTCTTGTAAAAGTTTCATTCGATAAGCTATTAATTGTAATAGATACCCCTTTTTAAAAATCATTATCAGGCAACAGTTTTTGCAAGCAGAAGCTCAACAATCTTGGATATAGTAAGAAAACATTACTAGATCCAGATTTTATAGCCTTCACATTGGATAGTAAATCAGTAAATACTGTCTGGGATAAGTTGAAATCACTGTCCGTTAAAATTTCATATCCAAGATACTTTGTTTTCAAATGTATCTCATTAAATGATGTTGTTTTCGCAGACAGACAAATAAGAAGGGTATGAAAATAAAACTACATTGGTGGGGGAAAGTTTCGTTTAAACTTTGTTGAGGCAGTCAATTGACCGTTATACCCTCTCTCAATTAACTCTGTCTAAACTTCATTTTTCAGAAATGATATATTACAATGCAAATCGTTTAGGGAGAATGTAGTGCAGATGGATTGCAGGGTTATCTCGATATCTGTATTTCCAATCTTGGAGACAATTGCATAAGGCTTTTTTGTCTTTTTCGAGACACTTGGTTTTATTCCAGAATTCTTTGAGAGTATCCACATATATTGGAGCATGAGCGGTGAGGATGGTTAGGTATTTCGATTTGTAGAGCACATCGATTATATAGTGAAATTGATGGTTATGTTGTGTTTTAACCAGATATGGTATGTAGTTATGGGAGGTTTTGAATTGAAGATCCATGCAAATGATTGAAAGAAACAAATTGAATTGGAATTAGGAATTGAATAAGACGGGAAATTCAAAGTTTCGTAGTTGAATAGATTTAGGTCATAATTGATAGTGAAGCGCTATCTGGATTTTGAATAGAATAAGATAGTGGAATATTTGGTTGGATGTAAGAGGGGTTTGTGTATGAAAAATTGCGGTTGACGTATACAAAAGTGATGCTGACATGTTCAAAAGTTGTCTTTGAACATCTGTTAATAAGTCAACAGATGTTATAAAGATCTGCTTCATATGGTCATGTATGATTGGAAATTGTTAATGGATGACAGTTGTTTGAGAACAATTGTTGACAAGTAAACAGATGTTGTATAAGAGGATATAAATTATAAATAGGATACTTTAAAAACTGATAGACTTTGTGTAAAAACATCTGTTGACAAGTCAACAGACGTTGTAAGACAGAGTATGCAATTTAATAATTAAGATAATGGTAACAAAAATTTCCAATTATAAAAAAATATTATTTTATTATTTTTGTGTTATAATTTTGTTTCACTCTATATAAGATGAGGAAATCCCAACAGTCTTTCTTCAACTTTATATCCCTTGAACCATTGTCAGTTTCCAACTTTCCATCCCACATGCATAATGATATTTCGTTCAAATTCCTTTCAACCAGTCTCCTTAAAGATTCCTACAGTCAAAGAAAAATGTGTTACCAACAATACGTTGGTAAAGACGTTGGAATTGGTGTTCTCGAAAGATTTTTACAAACAATGATAAACTAATTCCAATGTTGGTACGTCCAGATCTTGGTTATAGACAAGATTGATATATAGCGAAAGCATATGTTTCGATCTATATAAGGAATGGCAAAGAAGGGCTGTCAACCTTTGCTGTGATTATATTTAATGCAAGTGCATTAGAAGTTGAATTCCGTACTTCGTTTGTTTTGTGTTTTTGTTCTGATTATAATGACAAGCAAGATCATTCTCTAGGGTTTGTTTTGTTAGAAGACTTCTTTTATGTGAACAACTGTATTTTGTATATAGTTTGTAAATTTGAATATTGTTAATTTGTTACTTGATATTAATGCAGTTTTTTACAGATATTTAGATTAGTTGTTTTAAAAGATTTCTATTTTCTAATTAGTTTTTAACTCCAATATTTTATTGAAATTATGATATTGCAATAATAAATTTGAATGATATAACACCTGTTTGACAAATAAATAGACGTGGTAAACAGTATATAGAATAAAATGAGCATACTTTAAACAATGACAGACTTTGTTTGAGAACATCTGTTGACAAGTCAACAGTCGTTATAAAACAGAATATACAACAAGATGAAGATATCTATCAATACTATACGATGGGTCAAAGATATTATTATTTTATCTCAACAGAGGTTCGAATGCTAAAGTTAATAATTACGATTTTGAACTTAGTTAAAAGCAATAATTATAGGTAAAATAATATTATTTTATAACTTTTGTTGTTATAAAATATATTTTCAATCAACAATGAAATACCAATAAGAAGTTTCATAAATAAAAGCAATAACTATAGGAAAAAATAAAAAAGTGCAAACGATTTATTGGGTATTTTTTGTAAAATTAAATAGTTTTTTAATATTTGGTTAAACAAAAAATTTTAAAATGTAAATTAAGGGTAACATTTTATAGTTAGTTAATATTATAAATAAGTATTATACACAATTAATAAGTGTCGATTTTGTAAATAAAATAATCTAGATTCGTTATTTCTATAGTGGATCTCATAGACTTTTAGCTAACTTACCCATCTTTTCCCACCAACCTCTCCACTGGCAAATAATAATTACGACTTTGAAACTCCGTTTTTAAATTCATCGCTTATTTTTTTTGTATATTTTGTATTTAAATAATGTATGTTATCACTACTAATTATCAATTCAAACAATAGTCCAGATGGATTTATATTTGCAGACACAGACGTATGATGTTTTCAAGAACAATCAATTCAGTATTCAGGTGAAATCTTTTTAATGGAAATTTTGGAGCAAACTGTCGTTAATGAAAAATTGCTTAAGTCACTTCATATTGTAAGTTGGTTTTACTCTCATGACTTTGACATAGCAATAGTTAACTATGAAAATGGTTTTGAAAAATTATTCCTTCGAGAGAACATAGAGTATTCCGATAATTTGAAGTTTCTTGAAGAACTGGACCACAAAAGAGTGAGTAACATTAATCGCAATACATTTCATCTTAATCTGGAACAAATGATCAGGGCAAGGATAATGTATTTGAAGGAGAAGGTGGAACAAGTTATGGAAGAGTCATTCTCTTATTGGAGTTTAAGTGATGAAGATGATGAAATTTAAATGTTTTTATATGCTTGCATTTTTTAATATGAATATTATTATAATATAGTTGTTTTGCTTATAATGTTTATGGTTTGTGATTGTAAAATATTAATGTTAAACTTGCTTATATATCTATTTTTCGTTTCAACATATACTTTGAAAAAATAGTAACTAATTAAGTTAAATAAAGTTTATTATATGTAAAACTTTAAGTAATAGTTACCAATGCTTTGACAGTTTGACCTTAGACATTAGTGGCAATAATTTTTTTTTTTTTCAACTGAATGTTGAAGTTACTAATTTTGTTTGGTGATACAATGAAAGACGGAGATAAAGAAAATACCCAAGATAAATCAAAGAAAACAATATTCTTTACGCCACCATGCTCATGAGGATTTGAAAATGAATTGCTCATTATCAAGGATCCATTTGTCCTTTGAGCAATTGAACCCAACTGAAAGAAAGGTAGGCCGCCAAAAACAATAATATTAGCAAGTGCTCATTATGAATGGATTAATTTATGGTTGAAAGACTTTAACATTATAAGTGAGTATAACTTATTAATGATGTTTATAATTACTCACAACTTATATTATATTTGGTGAAAATATTAGTGAGAAGTATATGTTGGAATAAATATTATCCACCTTGCACGCCTCAAATTTGGTCTTACAACAACAATATCGTGAAAGGGGGTTAACCAAATATAATGACTTAATATCATGTTTACTTGTGGCCGAGCAAAATAATGAGTTCTTAATGAAAAATCATAAGACTCGTCTGGTTGGTGCCGCCCCTTCTAGAAGCTAATGTGGCAACATATAATGGCCAAAGTGAAAGTCACGAACGTGGTTGTGACCATGGTCATGGTTCTGGACGTGGCTGTGGAAATTTTCATGGTGCTCAATTTTAAAACAAAGGGACTCACAAGAAGTGACATGATAGTAAAAAGAAATACAACGATAAAAAAAGTAGAAAGAAAAACGGGGCTCCATCGAATAATTGGGCCCGTGCCTGTCGTACACTCAAACACTTGGTAAAGCTTTATGAATATGCCACCCACGAAACTATCTTCTATAACCAGAACAAGTCTCTATTGACTTTGATTTTCCCATATTTACATAAAAGACTTTACATTGGGGTTGATGGTTCAATTGTAGAAACAAAGCTTCTACAAGCACCTAAGTTGAGAAGTGTTCAAGTCTTTGCTTTTCAAAAAAAAAATAATAATAATAATAATAAAACTTTAATGCTTGATTAACAAGATACAAAAAACTTAAAAGGCCCTATCTTTGTTATCTGGTATGAATGATCTCATACTTATCCAACAATTTCATTTAATGTATTTATTACAAATTTAAAAAAATTCATTTAATGCTTACACCAAGTTTTCCCTATATAATGTTACACCAATACACCGTATGAGGCACTTGATACACATATAGACCTGCAAACAATTTCTGGTATTTTGTTTAACAAAACATGGCATCCATCAAAGTCCTTGTTGCTCTTTTGTTCATCACCGCGATTGTTGGTAATCTTTCGATTGCTGGTAAGTCAAGGAAAAGTTCACTTTTAATCAGGACTCAAGTTTGTTAGAAAGTTTGCCAATCTTTTAGTGTTTTTTAAAATGATGCATTAGTTAATTAACTCCTTTAATTGTGATAATTAAAATTATCCAAGCACTTTTATTTAACTTAGCGAAATCGATTTAGAAAAGTGTATACGGTTTGTGACGTCTAATCGTCAAAAGTTTTTTCTCTTGTTATGTAGTACTTTTAGATTTTTTTTCTGCAAATGGTTGGATATATACATTATCTTGTTGTTTTAATAAAAAAGTTGATGTTCTTTATTTTGTAATGTTGTTTAGGTGCTGCAAAGGATGTTGTTCAACCACAATATGACTGCAAAGCATATTGGACAATCCATCCATGTGATACATCTGTCTGCGACTCTCAATGTCACGCTATGTATCCAAGTAGTGGCCATGGATATTGCACCCCCGGTGATGTTTGTAGATGTATTTATACATGTTATACCTAACACGTTCATGTTGACGTGATAAATGTCTTATGTCATCTTAATATAAATTAATAAAACAAATTACTTTAGCATATGTTGACGTGCTTTCTTGAACATGATTTTATATTCAACTTTGTGATAATTTAATTTTATAATTACTTTATATAGTAACTCAAAATAATACGAGGAACAGTCACAAAAAGTTCACCTTTACTAGCCAAAAGTAATGAGGTCTTAATGAGGTCTAATTAGATCATTAAGTAGTAATGGATAAAGGAAAAAAAATTGAAAATAATGATGACAGATAAAAAGATTCAAATAAATTATTGAGGTTCTTTTTATTAAAAAGGATATTTGGATAATATAATCTATATCTATAGTATCTTATTAGGGGGAAGGGGTGCTACCCCGGTTTTTTTTTTCACTTCACTGATTTTGACTAATCCTGCACTGCCACATCACTTTACTGATTTCCTTCACTGAAACAGTTTTTTTTGGAGACAGCACTCCATTGATTCACTTCACTTAAATATTTTTTTCAATATTTTAAATAAATATTAATTAATCCATATTAATTTAATGTATTTGAAAACAAAATTTCAAATTAATCCATTTTAAAACAAAAATTCAAGTTAATCCATATTAATTTAATGTATTTGAAAACAAAAATTCTATTTTTTTTAATATTAATTAATCCATACACTACTTTGACCCACCTATCATTTATTCTTCTCTATTTATATATTCCACACACATACAATATACATATGCATACACTTTATATATATATTTTTTTTTTGAAAAGAAAACTTCATTAAAACACAAGACGCGCCCTCAAACTGAGGACCGACAAAACAAACCAGTAAAGGAAAAAAAAAAAACCTCCAAAACTTAAAGGAATATAGAGAGGGAGATTAAAAGAATATAGAGAGAGATTTGAAGTAAAGGAAAAAAAATTAATTTGTGTGTGAAAGTTCGTGCCTCACGTTCGTGTACCAGCACGGTAACTAGAACCCGAATTTGGTTCACGGGACCACTACCAGTATGGGTGGCGGCGTGTTATCGTGTTGGTAGTGGGGTACCCGTGACCAATTCTGGTAGCGCCCTGTCCCCCCTTAGAGATAACTTGATGGATAGACAAATAATTTTACATTAAGATAGCATACCAATAGCCATAATGTAATTCCCTAATTTTTTTTACCTAATTCTTTCCTCTATACTATTCTTGTACAACTTTTAAGGTCAATAGCATAAACCACTAATGTAATAACTAATAAGAAAATTAACCCAAACAATGGACTGTGAAACCATAGCATTCAACTCATTTCCTCATCAATGACCCTTTTGAGTGGTATAATAATTGTGAGTAATATCTCTTTTGATTAAAGCATTCATTGTTTTTGAAACCTTTCAGTTGAATGAAATTGAAGCATCTCTTATATTTATAAGATTGTTATGTGCTTAATGGCGGTAATAAAAGTCTTCTTCAATTTTAGTTTCTCAAGCTTCCACTCTAAATAATTTTTCATTGCTTAAAGATGTCATGGCATGGATTAATATGCATATAACTTGAATCCATGGTGTTTTCTCATCATTTTTTATATCCACCAAGTTTTATATATGAACTTTACTGCATGAAGTAATTAGTGTTTTACGTATATCATCAATCTCTTTAGTTGAGAAGAGTGTTCATAATATGTTACAACTTGCAAGTGACATGTCAAGTTGGTCCACGACAAGTGGTTAACATGTAGTCCTTACTTTGCCTTGTATCTTATATTATTTGGTTGATATGGATTAGTGTGTGTTCTGATATGTAATGATATTACTTATATGGAGTATTACAACTTAAATCACATCCAAAAATGTATGAAGGATACGTCCCTATGACATATAGTGACTACTTTAAAAGGATTTCCAAGTATACCACTAATGTCTTTTTTGCAATTTTTATTTAGTTTTTAAATTTATATTCATAAGTCTTATATTTTTTTTATAAGAGTTGAGAATCGGGAAATCATATCACCTTGTGCAGATTCTGTAACTTATTCATCTCTTTGGCTAAATTATTGATTAAAATTTAAAACAAACTTTTTTTAATTCTTTCTTGTAGTACGGGGTTAAAATTTTTGTTCTAACCTTGTTCAAAGACACATGTTCGATTGAGATTCTTCCGAAAGTGCAGAAATCGAAACGGGATATGTTAGCATCTTTAATTTTATAAAAAATGTTATTTTCGAGTTAATTACCAAAACAGTCCCTGTGGTTTGGGCTATTTTGCCAGTCCAGCCCAAAATCAAAATAATTGCTTGAACAGTCCCTTGAGTTTGACGAAATAGGCCAAAACAATCCATTTCATTAATGGGGTTAACTCAATGTCGTTAAGTTAGGGGCAAAATCGTCAAGTCGCCTATAAAATTTTAAACAAGCGTTTGTTCTCTCCTTTATAAACCAGCCATTGCCCCCAATTCACTATAAACCCTAAATTCAAAATCCTAACGTTCCAATTCGACCTGTAATCAAGTTGATTGTTTGCTAGTGTGGATCCGACACTGTAATCAAGACTTCCTAGACATCAGTAAACCATGGCCGACAGTTCTACTGTTCTAATATAAAGGTAAGTTTGCTAACCATATTAAAGATGTTAATTTTTCAATTTCTAACCAATGTGTGCTCACAGGGAGGTGGTTATGGCTTTGTTTCATGGGTGGATCATCATTGTGTGCATGAGGATGTGGTTTCAAACTTGTCTGCTGAAAATGCAAGATTGATACAGGACAACAGAAGATTGAAGATGTATTTGGGTGCAACTTGGGTATTGATCATATTGTATTGTGTGTCCTTTGGGTCAGAAAATTCAAGTAGGTCAAATAGTATGTAGTTGTGCATGTATTTCTTTTGAATTTGTCATGTATCAGTTTCATGAATGAATAAATCAATGATTGTTGTTTCAATGCATTTGTTTTAGCTAACTGTTATGGAAATGGGTGATTTGTTTTTTAGCTACCTATTATAAATTGGTCATGTTGCACAAATGGTGTAGTTTTGGTAAATGGGTCATACTGTAGCCTATGAACTTGCACAAATGGGTCACGCAGTTTTGGTAGTATTGATCATATGCAATATGCAGTTTTGCACACATACGCTATATTGATCAACCCAAATGGGTCATGCATTTGCAGCCAAATGTGCAACAGTTTTGCAATATTGATCAACCCAAATTGGTCATATGCAATCTTGATCAACCCAAATTGGTCATATGCAACAGTTTTGCAATATTGATCAACCCAAATTGGTCATATGCAATCTTGATCAAACCCAAATGTGCAGCAGTTTCGCAAATGGGTCATGGGTCACTTGTAAAGTCAACATATTATGCTTAAATCTACTGCACATAAACATGTATTGCCAGCAACATAAAACAACATAACACATTCATACTGAGTCATAATACAACCATAATGGTCATTAAGAAGTCAACATAAAACCATAAGATTCAAAAGTCAACACACAAGCAAAGTCAACAAACAACCAAATACATAAACATAATATTGTTCAAAAGTCAAGACACAACGAACACACCCTACTAATCAACTACTTGTGATCCACCATCCTGAGTGCCATTGCCACCACCATCACAACTGCCACTGCCAACTTGGGTAGTCTTCTTCAGCTTGCATGATCTCTTGTTATGCCTCTTCTGCTTGCAAAGGGCACAAGTCACTGTATTCCTTTTTCCTGGCAGTTTACCCTTATCTGGAATGATTGGCACTGTAGACTGAGAAGAATGATCAACCTGTCTTGCTTGACTCAGCCTCTGCGATTTCTTATGCAGACTTATTTCTCAACTTTTTTGGCCTTCCTAGTTGCTTGTGATGCTTTGGGGGGGGGGGGGGGAGGGGGGTGTAATGGTTATTGGGCATCTTGATTCTAGCCACAAATCCATACCATTGATCGGAGCAATGGTACATTCATACACTTTCTTCCATGTTTCCAACCAATAAACCTGATCAACCCACCTCTCAGGTATGCCATCACCTCTATGCTCTGCATAACACCATATTGCAGCCACTGCATGCTTGCTTACATGGCATAGCAGTCAGGTCCCATTTCCTACAAGTACATGTCTTTTCTTCAAGGTTAACAGTCATCTGGTCTTGTGTAGCAAAGCATGAAACTTGGTATCTGGATCCACCTATATTATACATGGAAAGTCAAAATATTTTTTCAGCAACATTAAACATCATACCAAATGATTATAGGAAACATACCTGTCCAGATCACATTGTATTGGGATGCCTCAGTTTTGATCTTTTCAAAAGCCTTGGTTGCAGCAGGTGTTAAAGGGCCATTATTTTTTAGCAATCAACTTCTTTACAACCACAATCTTCTTCAGTAGGTACTCCCTGATGATAGGTTTGTCCCTACCATTCACTAGTTGCATGTTGAAAACTTCACAAATATTATTCAAGACCATATCACACTTTGGGCCTTTGGCCTTCCTGCATGCATTATTATTCAAGAAAATACCACAATTCAATTTTTCTAGAACACATTCTAAGCACTATAAACATTAGATGAGTCATACCAGTAACATGACATCTTGACCAATGTTTTGGTGGAATCTCTTTCAACCAATCATGCAAGGTTTAATCTGTTTTGCCTACTGAATTCATAACCTTCTCCCACCCTATAGTTGTGGTCACACTTGAACAACTCCATAACAACTCCTTGTACACTTGTCCCTCCATTTTGATTTCATGTTCTCATGATATGCCTTAGACAGAACCTATGTTCTGCCTTTGGGAATAGCCTAAATATGGTTGGTATGATACCCTGCATAATAACATATGGCAAATAAATTTAATTACTGATCATTTCATTGAAGCATTTTGTAACATCGCGTGATTTTGTTACTTTTATATATATTTTAAATTCTATGTTTAACAAATTCCAAGTTCGCCTTTATCCGCTTCCTTTTTTTTCCTACCAATTCATGACGAGTCGTCATTATAATTTATCCTATTCAATTTAGGCGTTACAACCAGAAACTCTTTTAGTTAAGATCTTAATATATATTTATTTTATTTTTAAAATAAAACATATATATATTATTATAATAATAATAATAATAATAATAATAATAATAATAATAATAATAATACTCTTAATTTAAAAAAAGGAAACGCATAAGACAATATTTCGGTTGACTTTTTATCCAACAACTTACAACATGTAACAACATGTTCTTTGTTTTCTTTTTTCTTATACTCGACGAAGCAACAGCAACAACATAATATTAATGCATAACTCTTGACACACTATGATAACCAAACTCAACCACCAACTAATCTCCTTTCAAATAGCCTAATTACTCCATTAATCACCCAACTAACTTACCCCACCTATAAATACACCACGTCCCCACTCCTTAACCTCTTGTTCATCTCATTTCTCTCTAAATCTCTCTCAAATTCTCAAGGTTCTTTAGCAAACTTTCTGAAAACACAACAGTAAGTTTCCAAGCTCAAACCTTCACTTCTTTTCTGTTTTCCTTCTTCTTTTCTAACCAAAACGCCTTGGAGAAACCTCTAGGATCTTCCCCATATTTATCCATAGAAGTGTGATAAGGGTAGAGCACCTAAAAGAGGTCTCAAAGGGGACTATTTTCTGATTATGTTTTTATGTCCTAAGTTGTTTGTTGTAGAGAAAACCAACCAAGTCCACCAACAATCCAATGTTGGATGGATTTGTGTTATGGTAATGGTTGACAATAGAGAGCCAAGGCTCATCCAAATAAGTCACCATACTTTACTTAAACTTATTGGTTATATTGTGTATTAATATAAACATACTTTCAATCTTCTATCTTATTATCCCATTATCAATCTTTTGGAAGGTTTGTGGTTACACCCTACCATACCAACTCTCTTGACCCTTCTTGTGCTATGGATTAGTCGACACTAGAAAGGGGAAATCCTATGTCCAAAACCCACGTTTATCCCATAAACGAAGTGGTTATGACATGAACTTATCAAATGGATTTCACATTCCTAACCTCATACCATCCGAATCATCTATGAGGCCTAATCGCCCCTAAGGGCATGCGAGTAGGGCTACTCGCCCTCTTTATAGGCGAGTAGGCTATCATACTCGCCCCTACAGCATCAAACCACATTTCGCGCGTTTAACCCTCTAAATCAGATTAGAAACATGTAAAAACACCCAACATCAAACCCAAATCATTAAACAACCCATTCAAAGTAAAAACCCCCAATTTATCACTGGTCTAACACCCTATTTGCAATTATTTCCCAAAATGGCAAAGTACTATAAAACATTAAACATGCATATCTTTCCTTAAATGGTAAATAACCAAATCTCATCACCTACAAACTTGCAAATCATCATTCCACTGCTATTATATCATTCTACTGTAAACCTTAACATCAAACAATCATCAAATCATATCATAACACCCATAGTCCTCAAGAATCACTCAAACGGGTCAAAATGCATATTATCATCAAAACACCATAATAATTGCTCAAAACCTTAGGAAATCATCTTAACAACTCATACACATCATTAAACATCAAATACATGAAAACATTCACGTTTTAATTATAAAAATCTTATCTTGCATAAATACACAACATAGAACACATAATGAAGGATTAGTGATTTCAAAGGTTTTCAAAGACACAAACTTCACAAAACCAGGTCTGGACCTTTAGGGATCAATATAATAACATGACAAAGGTTTAGGATGGATAACACACCTTAGGTTTTGCTAAAGAGAGGGTGTAGATCTTGAGGATGATGGGTTTTAGAGCAAAAACGAGGTCCAGAGGTTATGTATGGTATGGGATAGCTTTGGACGAGTTAGGGTTTCACAAATGATGTTTTACAACACAGTGGTGGTATTTATAGGTGTTTTTAGTCGTTCCAGAGGTTACAGGTGAGTAGGAGCTGCAGGAGGCAATTAGGAGCTCCTAATCGCCCCTGTATACAGGCGATTAGGGCTTCTAATCGCCTATAAACATGCCTACTCGCCCCTGATTACATGCAATTAGGCTGCTCACCCTGATTACATGAAATTAGACTACTCACCCTTGATTACATGCAATTAGGCTACTCACCTCTGACTACATGCAATTACGCTACTCACCCCTGCTACTCGCCCCCTGCAGGGTTGTTTGTGTTTTTGGCGCGTTAAACACTATTTTAACACATATAAGCACGTATTCACATACTGACAAGTCACATAATGATTATAAACATATAATGCATGATAACTAACACGTTCACATTCGTTCACCAATTCCCGGGGACTCGAGACTTGCGTGTGTACGTTAAACCCGGCGATTCTACAAATCACCAATCCTTGCTCACATGGTTATGGACCGACTCCAATGATCTCGTGGATCACTGTAACGACTCCGATGATTCCCGGGACCATCATAACGACCCAACTGACCCCGTTAAGTGTGATGTATGCATGACTCGTTAAAGTAGACTTACTAATTTGACAAAAGTGATTAACCGTAGTTTGTCGGGTGTCACATCATCCCCCTGTTGAAAGAATTTTCGTCCCGAAAATTGCTCAAGGCCAAAGAGGAAGAGACGAAAGAAAAGAAAATTTTCCGGTTGCTACATCATCCCCCTGTTGAAAGGAATCTCGACCCGAGATTCATTCAGCCACACACTTCTTCAAGTTACACACATGGAAGACGTTATGAACACTACCGAGCTCTGTCGGTAAGTCAAGTTTGTATGCCACCAGTCCAATCCGTTCCAGGATTGCAAACGGTCCGACACAACAAGGGTCAAGCTTACCACGCTTTCCAAAGCGTATGACACCCTTCCATGGAGAAACTTTCAGAAGTACCTTGTCCCCAACCTGGAACTCCAAAGGTTTGCGACGGCGACCGACATAACTCATCTGACGATCCCGTGCGGCTGCCAAACGGTTACGAATTTTTATGATTCTCTTCGAAGTTTCGTACACCAGTTCGAACCAGTGAGCTGACTCTCGCCCACCTCGGCCCAACAAAGAGAAGACCGGCATTTCCGTCCATAAAGAGCCTCAATACAAGAATGGTAGTTGTTGTTATCAGAGAACTCTACCAACGGTAGGTGACTCTACCAACCCTTGCCAAAATCGATAACACATTGCCGGAAGCATTTCCTCCAAGGTTTGAATCGTCCGCTCACTCTGTGCATCAGCTTACGGATGATAAGTTGTACTCATCTCCAACCGAGTACCCAAGGCCTTATGCCGAGCCTTCCAGAAACGCAAAATGAAACGGGAATCACGATCAGAGATAATAGAAACAGGCACCTCGTGCCGAGAAACCACCTCCTTAAGGTAAATGCGAGCTAACCGCTCAAGTCCATCAGTTTTCTTAATAGGTAGGAAGTGTGCTGATTTTGTCAACCTGTCGACAATCACCCAAATCATATCACAACCACTTGGTGACTTCGGTAGTTTGGTGAAAAAAATCCATCGGGATCCGTTCTCTCTTCCATTCTGGAATCTCCGGTTGTTGCAGGAGACCAAACAGCTTCTGATACTCCCCCTTGACTTTAGCACAAGTCAAACATTTGCTCACGTAGGAGGCTATGTCAGCCTTCATATCTGGCCACCAACAGAGTATCTTCAAATCCTGATACATCATGTCGGAGCCAGGGTAAACAGAATATCGGGATTTATGAGCTTCGTCCAAGACAAGCCCCCACAATCCCCCAAACAAAGGAACCCAAAACGCGTCCTGCAAAGTGGTGTAGGCTATCGGACCTAAACCCAAGATGCTTATCAGCACTATGCATAGTTTCAGCTTTTAGGTGTTCCTCATTCAAAGCTTCCAGTTGTGCAGAACGAATTTGGTCAGGCAAAGAAGAATGGATGGTGAGCTGCAAAGCTCGAACGTGACGAGGTTTCGCAGATTCCTTCCTACTCAAGGCGTCTGCCACAGCATTCGCCTTTCTAGAATGATACTTAAATAGCACAATCATAATCGTTAAGGAGTTCGACCCAGCAATTCTGCCACATGTTTAACTCCTTCTGACCGAAAATATGTTGGAGACTCTTATGATCGGTGTAAATGTTGCATTTGGTACCGTACTAGTAGTGTCTCCAGATTTTCGAAGCAAAGACCACAGCACCCTAGTTCCTAGTCATGGGTAGTATAGTTCTTCTCGTGAACTGTAAGTTGACGAGAAGCGTAAGAAATGACCTTCTCGCGTTACATCAACATGCAACCGAGAACAAAGTTTAAGCTTCAGCAATGACCTTCTCGCATAACAAAGTTTAAGCTTCAGCGTCTAAAATACTGATTCTTGCGAATCACCCCAGTCAAACTTTTGTTTTTTCTGGGTAAGAGAGGTGAGGGGTTGAGCGATCTTCAAAAATCCCTCAATCAAACGACGATAGTAACCCGCAAGACCCAGGAATTGCCGCACCTCAAATGGCGTCTTTAGTGCTTCCCAGTCTTTAATAGCTTCGATCTTATCCGGATCGACATGAATTCCCAGTACATTACCCGCATGGACTAGGAATCGAACTCGCGTAACCAAAAGTCACACCTAGAGAACTTAGCATACAGTTGTTCTCAACTTGAGAGTTCCAAGACTAGTCGCAAGTGTTCCTCATGGCCCGCCTTGCTCTTGGAATAGACCAGAATGTCGTCAATAAACACAATGACGAATTTATCAAGATAAGGCTTACCAACACTGTTCATCAAGTCCATGAAAACCGCTGGTGCGTTAGTGAGACTGAAAGGCATGACCAAGAACTCAAAGTGATCATAACAAGTTCGAAAGAAAACTGTCAATCGTGACACATGATAATCTAAGTACTTAACCACTCCAGGTGTAGGCACCATGTCATACCCACAGATAAAACGCAATAAACGTGAAAAACCAACGGCAAAAGAATCAAAACCAAAAACCCAAAACGTGAAGCTCAAGAAAGGAAAACGTACCGATATCAGCATCATGATCCCGACGGGAAATTCCGCCTAAAGTGTCCTATGCCGCCACAATTGTAACATTCTTGATTTCCCCGAGTATTAGCTCGAACCTGCCCCGGTTGAAGGTTGACCCAATAATCCTTAGCAACATGACCCACCAACTTGCATCTGTTACAACGGAACCCATCACAATAACCGCGATGATGAAATCCACACTGGTTACACTTCGAAAGCTTCCCAGTATACCCTACTTGCTTCTTCTCAGATGACGAACCCTCATCCTCGAATTCCCTCTTGTTATTCCCCGGAGTCTCCACAGTAACACTCTTGGGAGGCAAAACACCCTCCTAAACTTTCTGATGAGTTAGCTTGTGAGCTAGCCTGATCATCCTTTGCAAGGAAACAGAATCATTTGCGGTCACCAACCCGCGAATCTCAGGCACAAGGCCAGCAACAAGGAAATCGATCCACTTAAACTTAGGAGTAGAAGCATCCAAACACATAAGAGTCAACTCATGATATCTAGCAGTGTACCCCTCAATGTCCGATCACACCATCTAATGATTCCACAACACATGTTCCAACCTCTTAATCTCGTCCCTAGGACAGTACCCCGTCTTCAACCGAGACACAAACTTAGACCAAAGCATGCCATAAGCTTCCACCATGCCTATAACCTGAACAGTAGAGTTCCACCACGTCAAGGATGGTCCCTTAAAAGTACCAAAAGCATACTTTACACGATCCACCGCGGGACACCCATACAAAGCAAACGAAGACTCGACCTTCTCCAACCACCGGAGCAATCCCACCACTCCCTCGGAACCAGAGAAATTACGCGGCTTGCAATCCATAAACATCTTATAGGTGCAAACAGGAGGAGGTGGGTTAACAGCATTACCTGTACCAACGCACCAAATGAAACAAAACAAATACCCCACGCAAGATAAAAACAAGAGTAGCAGTAATCAAATTACCACCAAAGCCTTGTTGAGCAGCCTGAAAGGCAGCAAGGGCAACAGACACATGTTGATGGATCAGATTGTTTAATTCTTCGTGGGCATAGTGATGTTCCCACCGTCACGACCCCCAGCACGACCACCACCGCCACCACGGCGTCCCCCAGCATGACCACCACAACAGGCAGCAGGCATCCTCTGGAATACAAAAGAACAAGATGTTCAACTTCGTCACTAGTATCAACCACTAGCGACAATGATAGGGAATCATCCTGATCCGACCAATCCGTATTAACCACGAATCATCCGATCAGGATACTAAGCGTATAAGAATCTCCGAATGAATAATCATCCCAAAGTGTACTAAACCAAGTATAAGTGCAAGATAGTGTGTGTAAGCATGTGTGCCTATAGGAGCATAAAAGGAAGATGTCTGAACACTGTTCAGATCTCGAAGGTACGCCGAAGCTGCCTCAATGTACAACACTGTCATGCCATGAATCATCAAGTCGGTCCCTTCATCTCCAAACCCCGAAGAAGAAGGTAAGATAGAGAATAGATAACCTAAAGAAAGAATAAATGATGTAACACATAAGTATGATGATATAGTCACCCCGACAAAGTTAGTAAGTTCCCAATTATACGACTCACAAACACATGACCGTCTAGTCACTAGTATAATCCACTAGAAAAACAAGGTTTCAGACCCAAATTCAGTCCGAGACCATCAATCCAAACACAGAGTCCACCAAGATTTTCATGCATCCAGATTTATTATTTCGTGTGCACCCGAAATGATAAACCGTTCTATATGGTCCTCCAAATGTACTCCAAATCTGAAGTTCAAGTCACCGAACAAAACACTTAAGGATGCCACTCCAATGTACACCACTTCCGTACCCACAAGTCAACCTCTTCGTTTACAAAACCCGGAGACGAAGATAAGGTAAGAGTAGAAGATAGAATCAAACAAGAATCATAATAGATGATGTAACACATAGATGACATCGATGATACCGACACCCCCAAACCCGGTAAGTGTACCATGTAATAAGACTCGTAAGTGTGTGATCGTCTAGTGTGTGAAACTCGGCTATAGACTAGACTCTACATGTAGTCCTAGTTCACTATAACCATTGGCTCTGATACCAATCTGTCACACCCTCAAATTCCACTTGCGAGGTTTTACCGCGAGGCGCGTGACACACCAGGATCCAAGTCAACGGTAACAATAAACGACCACTAAATGTAAAAGAAACGTAGACCATTCATTAAGTTTTCAAAATGTAACTAACGCCAGCGGAAACATTAAACATCCATACAACTTCAAAGACATAGACAACATGAGTTCTACAATGTTTGAAAACCATGCAAATGAAATCCTAGACGCCGTGCGACACCGTGCGCCAATCAAAAGCTGCTACCTTAGCGACCTGAGAAAACATGCTAAAAATGTCAACACAAAATGCTGGTGAGTTCACAGGTTTTTAAGTAAAACTTTTCCAAAAGTTTGAATGTCCCATCATGTTACTGCTATGCTATAAGTATGCCAAACCCGACATATGAAATCGCTAATACGATACCAGGTGTGAAACACCCGTGTGTAACCGAACTGCCAAACCAGGCATAACTGAACTGCCGACCCACGACGAACTGAACGGCCGAGCCCAGCCAACTGAACTGCCAAACCATGGCTAACTGAACTACCGTCCAACAGTAAAACTGAACTATCATACAGTAAGAACACAAAGTAACACTAGCATAACATGATTAGTATGAAAACAAGTACGTAGCATGTTTCTCCCCCGAAAACGTAAACACAGAAAGAGGGGCCGTGAAACTCACCTTAGGTTGCGTTACTTGAAAACAGTTAATTCAATAACCTATGATAGCCCCAAATAGCGGCAACCTATCATGAGACGTATATAAGTACCCAGACTAATAACCCGTAGGCTAACTAGTCCCCAAATGTCCAGACCACAACCATGTACATTTGAAAACACCTTTGACCGTTAAACCGACCGCACAAGACAAGACCCGACATCCCATTGGTGACCCGACATCCCACATGTCAACCAAGAACGAGAAATTAAGCAATCACATGCAACTATGCACTTAACACGCATCCATGTTCACTACATTATCATACGGGTCGTATATAGCATAAACAAGTCCGAACACGTGTTACCAGGTTATTAGACATGCTACGGGGTTCCTAACATGTTCCTAGGTGTTAAACCATGTTTCGGGATGTCAAAATACACTTACAACAGCAAAACACACGATTAAGAATCAAACAGGCAATTAGGAAAGTCAACAGGCAATTAGGAAAGTCAACCATGCAATTAGTACTTGTAATCGCCTGTTTTACACGTGAGTAGAGGCCTAATCGCCCCTAAGGGCATGCGATTAGGGCTACTAGCCCCCTTTATAGGCGAGTAGGCTATCCTACTCGCCCCCTACAGCATCAAACCACATTTCGCGCGTTTAACCCTCCAAATCAGATCCGAAACATGTAAAAACACCCAACATCAAACCCAAATCATTAAACAACCCATTCCAAGTAAAAAAAAACCCCAATTTATTACTGGTCTAACACCCTATTTGCAATTATTTCCCAAAATGGCAAAGTACTATGAAACATTAAACATGCATATCATTCCCTAAATGGTAAATAACCAGATCTCATCACCTACAACCTTGCAAATCATCATTCCACTGCTATTATATCATTCTAGTGTAAACCCTAACATCAAACAATCATAAAATCATATCATAACACCCTAAATCCCCAAGAATCATTTAAACGGATCAAAATGCATATTATCATCAAAACACCATAATAATTGCTCAAAACCTTAGGAAATCGTCTTAACAACTCATACACATCAGTAAAACATCAAATACATGAAAACATTCACGTTTTAATCATAAAAATCCCATCTTGCATAAATTAGGGGTGTTCAGAATTCGATTCGGATTCAAAAAATTCAAAATTCAACTTAGTTCGATTCAATTACCAAGAATTCGATTCGATTATTAAGAATTCAAATTCGATTCAATTTGAATTCGAGTCCAGTAAGTCGAATACGAATTTATGATTTTCAATTCGATTCGATTCGAAATTCGAATAAAAACTGTGCATGTATATTTTCTAAATATATATACACACATAAACATTACTATACACACAAATATACACATTGAAAAAAAGAACTTCTAAATTTTGGTCAAACTTTAAGAACCGATAGTCTCTACAATGTTTACCATAACTATATTTTACATATTTACCTTATACATCATAAAATGCTAACAAACCATACTCTGTACTATCTTTACTATTCCCGTATTTGACATATTGTTGTTTATCAATTTTGTAGATTTGTATTTTATATGTTAAAAATAATGAGTTTGTATTAGTTTCAAAACTAAAAGTAAAACAGTTTATTATTTATGGTGAATTTGAACTAAATCGAATTTATTCGAATTCGATTCGAAGTCGAGTTTCTTATTCAAATCGAATACGAATCGAATAAACTGAATTTTAAGCGAATACGAATCGAATACGAATTCAAGTAAAAATATTAAAAATTCGAGAAATTCAATTCGAATAATTCGAAAATTCGTTATTCGATTCGTTGAACACCCCTAACATAAATACACGACAGAGAACACATAATGAAGGATTAGACTTGTTTAATAACTGATTTCAAAGGTTTTCAAAAACACAAACTTCACAAAACTAGGTCTGGACCTTTAGGGATCAATATAATAACATGAAAAAGGTTTAGGATGGATAACCCACCTTAGGTTTTGCTAAAGAGAGGGTGTGGAGCTTGAGGATGATGGGTTTTAGAGCAAAAACGAGTTCCAGAGGTTGTGTATGGTATGGGATAGCTTTGGAGCGAGTTAGGGTTTCACAAATGATGTTTTACAACACAATGGTGGTATTTATAGGTGTTTCTAGTCGTTCAGAGGTTACAGGCAAGTAGGAGCTGCAGGAGGCAATTAGGAGCTCCTAATCGCCCCTGTTACAGGTGATTAGGGATTCTAATCGCCTATAAACATGCCTACTCGACCCTGATTACATGCAATTAGGCTACTCACCCCTGATTACATGCAATTGAGCTACTCACCCCTGCTACTCGCCCCCTGCAGGGCTGTTTGGGTTTTCGGCGCGTTAAACACTATTTTAACACATATAAGCACGTATTCACATACCGACAAGTCACATAATGATTATAAACATATAATGCATGATAACTAACACGTTCACATTCGTTCACCAATTCCTGGGACTCGAGACTTGCGTGTGTGCGTTAAACCCGACGATTCTACAAATCACCAATCCTTGTTCACATGGTTATGGACCGACTCCCAATGCTCCCGTGGATCACTGTAACGACTCCCGATGATTCCCGGAACCATCATAACGACCCAAGTGACCCCGTTAAGTGTGATGTATGCATAACTCGCTAAGGTAGACTTACTAGTTTGACAAAAGTTATTAACCGGAGTTTGTCGGGTGTCACACAAGCTACTCTCAGCGCAGAAACACATTACTGACCATGCAGTCAGGGGCGGATCTACGACTAAGTCAGGGTATGCCCAGGCTACCCCTTAACTTCGTATGTGAAGTGTTTTTTTTCTCATTTTATGTATAGGAAATTATAGAATACCGCTAAACATGATAGTTGACCTAAAAAATCAAACTAGAAAAGTCAACTCTGGTCAACTTTGGTCAACTCTATGTCCAATACTTAGAACAATTTCAAACTTTTGAGAAATTGATGTAGCATGCAAATGTGGCTAACACACAAATGGGCTTAAATAGGAGAATAAGCTAACAAACGAATGAGGTTATCACACAAATCTAACTAACACACGAATGTGACTAACAGATGAATATGGTTAACAAGCGAATGTTGCTAACACACGAATCAAGGTAATAGGCGAATCAACAAAACAAGCGAATGGGGAACGGGCGAATGAGGAATAAGCGAATGTGATTTATTGACGTCCTATTAGGAGGCGAATGAGGCTGATTGGCGTGCTAATGACCATGTGATGTGTTGTTAAAAGCGTCAAGTTATTTGAGAGTTTTTTGTACATATTTTAGTTATTTACATTGCGTTTTTAGTTAGTTTTAAAGTATATTTAGTAGTTGAGTATGTTGTAGGTCTTTGTGTGCTAAGTGAGTGGAAAACGAGCTAAAACGTTTATATTAACCTCATCTTGAAATAAAGTAATAACAATAAAGATGTCATAGCTAGCCTAGATAATATTAGTGTTAAAGCCATATTTATAACCTATATGTATTACATATTGTAACTAATTTAATATGGATGTTTTATTATGAAAATTAAATCACCATAATATGTGCTTTCATAATTGTACAGACAATTTGCAGAAAGGTGAATCAAAAGAAAATTGGCGTAGCAAAGTCAACATAGCAAGTATTGGTGCACTACAATTTAATTCTAATGAAACACAATTTAAAATATGAGATAAGGAATATATGTGGGCTTCGTTTAATCAAGATTATGAATTATTATATGGTGGATTGGGCTTTGGCAACGTTGGGACAATGGGCCACAAAAAGAGTAGGTGGAGCCGTGGAGGTGATTATTGGACGACAACAACAATATTAGGGGTTTTCTTTCTTGGGGGACGCACTACTAGAAAATGGGCTTTTCTTGACGCGCGTTTTATGACACGCGCTTATTAATGACACGCAAAAGCGTGTGTCATAAAAAAAGTGTCATGGTTTAAAAAATATAGTTAAATAATGACACGTTTTTTAGCGTGTCAAGAATGTAATGTCAATAATTAAAAATCATGACGGAATAAAAAGACGCGTGTCATAGGTTAGTGTCATTATATATATTATATATATTATATATATATATATATATACACATTTATCAAGCCTTTTATGCATTCTTTTTTGTATTTCCAGGTACAAGTCTTTTATGCTTTGTCTTTTTATACGTTCTTTATTGGTACAACCTTCTCGATTCTTCCTCTTCATTTCCTATGCATCTCCCCTACGACTCCATCACCGCCCCAAATCCAGAGAGAGGTTGCACTTGCCCCAAGCCGTCGCCGTAGCCGCCGTCACAGCCATCATCGCCGTCACCGCCATACTCGCTACTACCACAAGTAGTCAACGTCATGGAGACACGATGACATCAACAGAGACGAAGCGCCACTCAGGTATGTCTTCATCGGCTTTTCTTTTTGGGTTTCCATCAGCCCTTTTCGTCGTTCTTCTTCTTCTTCTCAGGTCGGTTCCGGTTTGGCTCACCGCCTTGCTGCTTCTCTTATCAAATGCTTCTGAGCCCTAATTTTTCTGTTGTTATGGGGCTTGGAGACTACAGTGGTGGAGTGCGTCATTTACCCGGTACCAACGACCAACCGTGGCGGCGACTACATAGCAGCTGACGGGAGCTGTACCATGCTTGAACTAATTTCATGGTAATTTTGGTAATTTATGTGAATTTAATACAAGTGTCTCAGATTCTTTAGATGATAAGTAAGGCTCTATGAAGCTTGGTTGCAGGTATGTTTCCCCGGGATTATTCGACAATGAAGTTACAGATCGATTTTTATTTAACTTTGTCTTAACGTTCTTCATGATACTTGAATTCAGTTTTATCTTTGACTATTGGACTTCAAAACTCTAAATTTACTTTCACTTTTGATTTTGAAAGGTTTTTATGTTACTCATATTTCAGATTGGTTTCTTACAACTTATATTTTGCTGACCCTTATTTCATTCGAACCAACTAATTTCGGAACAAATCAAGCTAACCACTCACATGGGTTCATCAATTGCATCTTAATTTCAATGCACTTTCATAACAGATTCAATGGGTAACTAACTTATCTCAACCATTTGTTAACTTCTTGATCTGTACATTTATGCCCACCAAATGTTCGATAAGTTGCCCCTTCATTAGAATGCTTTATTCAAGATGATTAGTATTGTTGCTGAAAATACTTGATGTTAAGAATCTTGATTATGTAATGTGGATTTTAATTATATTAGGGGCTGCACATTTAGATTATTTGAAAAGACAATAAGGTTTGTATTTTTATCGATTATAGCTGCGCGAGTTTACGTGTTTGTTAATGATACGTAGACGATTTGTGTTATTGTGCTTTGTTAGTGGCAACTGTTTAGTCGTACGGTGATACATGTCATATAGCCTTTCGCCACATCTACGAATGTTTTTCCGTTGTTAGTTTCTGCACGCTTATGGTTATGGTGGTGGTCGATACAAAAATCGGTTTTAAATGTAGGATGGATTTGCGAAAACTTTGACAACGCTACCTTTTACCTGTTTGACCGTTTAGAAATAAAACATAATATGAATTGACCCGTTTGTATGTAAATGGGTTGGAATTGACGTCTCTAATCATGTTAAGATAAGAAGTTAATGTGAATTGTGCATACTAACTTCTTTCAGCAATATTGATGAGGTTATTGCGAAACGCCACAAGAGCAAAAAGGTGCTTACTTTGTTTCTTGATTGTGATGATGTGATCCCAACTTTTGTTTTAATTTAAACAGTTTAAATTTTGAACACTATTATGACTGATTATTTCTCATTCTACTTGAACAGGAAATTGGAGAGCCTTGAAGTAAGACGGGCCTTAAATTCCATGTCAAACTAAATTTTTAATGACTTTGTTTGTTGATCGTTTGAGCGTATACAGGCTTTGAAGAAAGCGTTCAAGAAGCTGGACCATGATGTAAATTTACAAGACTTCGCGAGTTCGCGGGTGCAAGGTTGTTGATAATTCTTGTAGATTTTCTACATCCTTTTTTTTTATTCTATTGTGATGCAACATCTGATATTGGTTTCATTTGGTTTGGTTCTGTTTGCAGTAGTCAATCGGCTGAGTTAACTTGATACTTATCCCGAACTTATTTATATCTTGTAATTTCATTCGAAATTTAGAATTGAACTAAAAGAATATTTTTTTAAGAGTTGAGAATGTTTTCAGGATTTAACCAACCAAGCAATGATGTTGCGGTCTCAACTTGATGACGTACATAAGCGACTAAGGTACTTTGAAACCTTTGGTTATGATATTGTTTGATTTTAATCTAAAATCTTGGTTTCATGTGTTAATTATTCTATGTACAAAACACGTTCAAAAGATTTTATGTATGTTTTTTAAACGTCAATAAGATTTTTATTTTCCTACACTTTTTCCTGCATCCTTTCGATTAGTTATTGGAGTAATCCTGACAAGATCGATAATATTGAACATCTTAAGCAAATGGAGGATTCATTAAGGGAATCACTTGAACGCATTCGTAATTTCGTATACACAAGGTATGATATGCACAATGGTAGAACAATTTGGAATCATTATAGATGTATCATGTAGGGAAAGGGGAACATGTTGAGTAACGGGTCAAAACGTGTAATCTTTCTCTAAGAGTTGAAACGACTTGCGTAAAACCACAACACTTTTTTCTCAACTTCTAATAAATAGCTTGCATGAAATATGATTACAAATAGTATGTAATTGGACCAACAATCTAACTCTTTGAATAAAAGATTTAGTAAGCGTATGCGTTGGAAACACATTTCTAGTGAATTTTGACCCGTTAGAAATTAGAAAACCACCAAATCCGCTCATTCATATGTAAATGGGTTGAAATAATCTCTAATCATTAGTAAAGATTGTTCTCAATCACTTTATTAGTTCATATGTAATGATCGATACTCTGCCAATAATTGGTAACAAATGGCTCTTGGCAGGACAATTTTGGACAGCAAAAGCTTATGCCGATAGATTGTACAAACCAGGTAATATAACTTTGTGAAACTTTTTGTAGATCAATACATCATAATTTTAGAAGATATTATTTACATAAATATTGCATTACAGTTCCAAAATGGGTTGCATTTACCTATGATGATGGCCAGTAACCAAGAGGATCAGACCTTATCATGGCTTCCAGATAAAGAAAATCAAAATTTAATATTACCCGAGAAACAAGGTTACATACCTCAAAGGTCAGTGGACTCTTACCTGTATCTCTTGCCATATTTTTTATTTTGTAAATCTATTTAGTTTATTGATCTAAGAAGTGAATCCCTTGAATTTATGGCTAAATGACTACTATAGTTCCATACTTAACCTTTGCTTTATTATAGTAATAAAGGCTACTTTTTGGCTACCCGGGTCACTAACCAAGATTCAATGTCATAGATGGTCTACAAAGAGATCGAACTTATGAATGGTATAACACAATTGTGTTTGTGTCATTTTGTTATACTACTCGTCCAACGGACGGGTATAAAACTAGTTAACAATTGTTATTTGTTAATACCCATCTCAGTTTTCAACAAGTTCTTCAATTACTTTGACTTATGTGAGCTTAATGATAGGCATTTGGACTAACAGTCAAATTCTTATGTCAACATTGCCTCTACTATATTTTGTTTTAACTTCTTCCTCAATTATTATGGTTTATTGTTGTTTCAGGTTAGGGGAGGAGTAGAAGTTACACGGATGCGGATATGAATGCCATTCGTGAAGAATGGTCAGGATATGTAGCAACCTTCATTTTTAAGTGATCCGTATTTTTAAGTCTAGACAACGTAATTTATTGACACAATATTTTTGTAACCATTTAATACTTGTAGAAATCGACAAATGCTTATATTGTAATGGGTTTTTGGTATATATAATATATGCATATTATTATGGGGAAATTTATTGATTTTGTAGCTTATTAGTGTACTAATCCAGGTTATTATAGGAAATCAGCAGGTTATTAATAATATATGTAGTAAATTTTTTTTGTAGGTAAAAAAAAAGCATGACACGCAAAATGAATGTCATAAGCGCGTGTCAAAAAAGCGTGTCAAAAACGAGTGTCATGAATGCGTGGCATGAATGTATGTCATTAATGCGTGTCATTAAAAGATGACACGCGCCTGCATGTCATATTAATTTTATGACTATGCCTATAATGACATTCTTTGGCGTGTCATAAACACCCTTCCATGACGCGCAATGCGCGTCATGAAAGACCTTTTTTCTAGTAGTGACGGCAGTTCTATCTTGGGGGAGGAGGCATCGCACAACCAAAAGAAGGGGGCATGGACCGCTACACGCAAATCAAAAGAACTATGAGCGGTTAAGTCACCCGTGATTCTCTCCAGGTGTATGGCTAGTATCTTTGCGAGGGTTTTGCTACGTTTGTCAAACATTAGATTAAATTCTAAACTTTCAAGTGTGGTTTTTATTAATATTGATGTTGAACATTTATTGAATGATTGTTTGTTTTGGATTTCATCAACCAACACATTTTCTTATCGAGGGTCATTGAATACTTGCAAGTTGTGTCTTTCAATATTACGAGTCATTAAGATATTGCTAGGTGATAATCAACCGAGTTAACAGTCGTGGTCTAGTTATCGGCTGTCAACAAAGTCATTAATCAACCTTCTTTATCAATCATATTAAACCACAAATCATGTCTATGTGATTCCAATTGACTCGTTTGCAAACCCGGGTGAATTTGGCTAACCAGAATCTTGGAGAGATCACTCTTTTCTCATATTTGTTTCTAAAGTAAGTTCAGTTTTCATTAGTTTAGCTACTCAAGTAAATCCAAAATTCAGTTTTAAATTCATTTAGTTGTTTTTAGTTTAAATAATCAAACGAAACGTGTAATATTAAGCACATGCTCCTCGTGGATTCGATACCCTACTTACTCTAGCTATCTAGTTTATTTAGGTTTTTGCATGACCCCAACGACAGGTCATCACCATGCGAATGGCCCATTCGCATCTGTAACCTACAAATCTTTGTTCTTGATGAAAATTGGGGGTTTTTAGTGAAATGAAGTGATGTGGCAGTATAAGATTGGTATAAATAAGTGAGGTAAAAAAAACACAAGTTGAGTACCCCTCCCTAATATTTGGTTTGTTAGTTGTTAGCATATTAAGCTGGGACAGGGCACAAGAGGCTAGTGGGTTTGGGCTTCACAAGCCGAGGGGCTACACGGTTCCGCCCCGTGGGCTTCGATTTTCGGCTTGAAAAATCAGCTTGGTGAAACCGCTTGGTTTGGACGTGAGGAGTGGTCATATGACCGTTATATTATTATTTAAAAAAAATATCGAATAAATCCATTTGGTGACCGTTGGCTTTTTTTAAAAAAAAAATATTTTAAACCTTTATAATAACCGTTTCACCAAACCATTTCATCCAAACCATTTCACCATTCATTCTTTCACATCCAAACTATTTCACCATGGATGAGCAAAAAAAAAAAAAGTTGTAGGTTTAAGCAAGAAAACCGCCAAACCTCAAGGTGGCGGTGTAAGCTCGCGAGGTGCGAACTGACGTGCTAGTGGTTCGTTACATCCGGAATTTCAACGTGATCTATATCGGCCTACACTGCCCCAACCTAACCAACAATGATATTTTACACAACCCCCACACAAATTCTATAGCCCAACATACAACACGTAATTTTTCCTCATGGTAGCGTGCCTACACAACCCCAACCCAACACATAAGGATATTTTACACAACCCTCACCCATTTACGACATTTTTTAAGAGAGGCTATAGATTCTTTCGAGGTGTTTGAAGAAAATGATGATGATGATGATGATCCTGTTCCCAAAACCAAATTTGAAGATGATGATGAAGAAGATGAGCAGATTGGAGAAGATGTTGTGGTTCGAGAAGACTCAACGGGGAAGAAAAAAGGGAAATTCAATGGTCGCGTTGAGCGAAACGATTGGGGTTAGGATGAAGAAGTTGCTTTGACGAAATCATTCGTACATGTTTCGGTCGATCGGGTGAAAGGAAACGAACAAAGTAGTGGTAGTTTATGAAATGTCGTGTTAAAGCATTACAACGAACTACTTGGTGGTTCCAATCGCACCACTCATCAAGTTCGTTCAAAGTGGGGTAAAATGTTGACGCAATTGAATGCGTTCAACGGCTTTTATATTCGAGCGGTACTAACTTTTTTCCTTATTTTAGTTTGAATATTTTTATAAAACCGTTATTCAACTTTTAAATATATTTGTATTTTTTTATTTTCATAGGAACGGATCCAGAAAAGCGGTTGCACAATAGTAGATGTCATGACAAGGGCGCTAGATGAATATCAAGAAAAAGCAAATAAGCCTTTCAAACATTTAGTGGCGTGGAAGATTGCTAAAGAAAGGGAGAAGTGGTCGAAGTCCCGTTGATAAACGAGGAGTCGGGAAGTAGTTTAGATAAGTGAAGAAGGTTGTCGAAATCCGGATCTCATTTATCTACAGGAAACGCGGGGACTGGGCGCTATCCGGTGCGTCGGTGCCAGACTTTAACGAAGACACTCGCCCGACACAACATAGGAGAAGAGAAAAGAAACAAGTCGGGTCGTCTGGCGAAAATGGATTGGGCGAAACAGTCTCGAAGTACGTCAAGAATAAAGAGGAAGCAATTAAGGAGATGGCGGAAACAAAAAAGAAAGTCGCGGACGAGTATATGTCGTTACACGCGGCACAAATTGTGAGTATCAAGAAAATAGATTTTAACACCGACTTTGAGTTCTTTAACAAACCGTATGACAATCTTAGTCGCCTGATGAAGAAATTGGCCATTGCGCTTAAACGGGAAATTGCGTTAGCATATAGTTGGCCGATGGATGGACTCGAGTAAGATGAGGATTAGTTTTATTTTTTATGACATGTTTCGTATTTTATTTTTATTATATTAACGTTTATTTTATTTTATTTGAGTAATGTTTGTTTGGTTTTAATTACTTGATATTAAAAAGAGAAAAGTTTAAGGCTACTTTAGGTTATGGCATATCTAGTGTTAGGGCTACTTTAGGCTAGTTGAGGGTAAAAATGACGTTACACTTTGTGATTGATTACAGAGAAACTACATGGAGCTTGTGCCCCTTCCTCCCTAAATGTGCAGCTCAAATGACATAGGTAGCTTTGACATAAATTCTCTCTTTTAGACTTTTAGTTCTATAAATTAACGTTCACATAAGACTATGTGTTGTGGCCCGCGAGTCAGCTGCTGCAACTCACCAAGCTATTCACGTGGATCGTGTACACGACAACACTCACTCGCTATTGACTCCGTGAGCGATGGCGGTCGCGTCCGCTAACAGGCTGATGACCGTTTTAAAATTTAAAAAACAAATAATTTTTTACCATTTTCATTTATTACAATTTACCATCATATAATTACTTCACCATTCTTCATTCACCATTCTTCATCTTCAATCTTCATCTTCATCTTCTTCACACATTCACCCAATTTTTACCCAACTTTAAAAATCAACCAAAATCATGGTGCAATGGACCGAGGAGGAGGAACTCGCCTTAATAATCGCGTTTAATCAAGTGCACGGTAAGACGTGTCGACAAGCCGTGGTTCTCGAAGCCGCGGACCACGGTGGGGAAAAGTCATAGTGGAGTTTGGTAATCTTGTCGGGGGTACCAAACGTACTTGTGATTCGATCTCTCACAAGTATATCTGAAAGCAAAGTGTAAAAATTTCGAAATCGAGTATAAAAAAGTCTCTAAAGATCGTCCCGGCGAAACGAAGACGTGCTACTAGCTTTTACGTACGTAGAGTATCTTTCAGATGTTGGGCATGACTTTCACCACGTTTCAACTTGGCAAATGCTACTCTCAAGCTCAACCTTACATTAGTTTTTTTTTTTAATTGCAATGGTTTTAATTTTATTGTAATTTTTTAGAGTAATATTTTAATTTTTAGTGTAACGTTTTTGTCTTTAATGTAATGTTTTTTAAGTGCAATGTATTTTTTTTATTTAAAGTAATGTTTTAAAAATGTTATGTAAAATATTTATGTTTTATATTTATTGACTTGGTAAAAAAAAATGACCCGCTCACCTTGAGCCACAACGGGATCAAGTAAGCAGGTTACGGTCGCGAGCCAGTGACACGTGAGCGCCTACTTAACACAACATTATAGGATTAAGTTGTGGCACACCTCTAGCCACAACACATAATCTAATCAGCATTCGACATGCTAAACTTGAGGGGAGATTGACTACTTCACCATCCTCTTTTTTTCTTCTTTTGAGAGGTGAAAACGTACACACTTTTTAAAATCCCACCTATTGCTCGTTGTAGGGGACTCGAACTTGTACTACTTCGATATGGATAAATACCTGACACTGATATACCAAGAAAACATTAACACTTGACTTATCTTTTAAGCTCACATAATTAGCGAATGGCTATTCCTTCATCTCACATGACAAGAACATATGACTCGACTGAAGTTAGTTTTACCAATATAAGAACACTCGTATCTTTAACATAATTATTATTACACTTTAGCTATTTTCTTGAAGACCTTTAATCATTAAAGTTCTAAATAAACTATTTGCTTTATATTAAAAGATAAGATGCTTCCTTTGATTTCTTTATAGATATTTTTTTATATAGTGATGTTAAGATATTTCCAAACACATACAATTTGCAATGTTTATCCTTCGAGTGCATTCCCTATGTTGTTGACTTGTATATGTAATTATTAGATGTCTTGTCCGTTGAAAAACTAAGATTACCAACTTTATGTACCTGAATAAAAAAAAAAAACTAAAAAAATATGAAAGGAAGAACAAAACTATGTCGACATGAAAAATCAAAGGATAAAAATAAAAAGAAAAAATAATAATAATAATAATAATAATAATAATAATAATAATAATTGTCCGTTGAAAAACTAAGATTACCAACTTTATGTACCAGAATTTAAACAAAAAACAAAAAACAAAAACTTGAAAGGAAGAACAAAAACTATGTCGACATGAAAAAAAGGATAAAAATAAAGAGATAGTAGAAATAATAACACACATGCATCAGCATTACATATGACACAGCTAGTGTATTAATTAGTATAAACTAGTATTAAGCTAGGCGTTAGGATGAGGGTGTAAAACCGTGACAAATAATACTAATGTCACACCGCCGGCAGCGACCATCAACAACAAAGTTGCAGAGTGTTAATGCAAATAATTTAAGTTGAAACGTAATCGAGGAGCTTGATTGCTTGCGGAGCCAGGGCTCCAAAGGTATCAAAAGCGAAAGTTAAAAACACATGCTGGTTCTCTAGACAAGCCGCTTCATGTTTATTCACATTTTTGCTCCTGGCTTTCAAAATAGCCTGCCCAGGCACAAAACCCAAATCCCGGAGTCCTACCAATGGGGATACCCTAGTAAGGTCAACGCACGCATGCTTGCGTCCATCCGAACACAAGAACGTCCGCTGGCCTCAGGGTGGACTGCCCGTCAAGTGGGTCCATCAAGAAATTCACGGGAGCCTTTTTTTTTTTTTTTTTTTGTTCATTAAAAAATGGGCTCAAGAACTTGAAGATATTGATAGTCTTGGTGATTTTGAGTTAAAACCTTCAAGAATCTAGAGATTTTAGAGAGAGAAACCCACATTTTACAAGAACGTTTTAAAGGTAAGGTCTTGAACAAAAACTCTAATAAAAATCTTTATATTTTCTGTTTTAATCAAGCTTTCACCAAATAATCAAAGGTTTTGAAGTTGGTTTTATAAACTAAACAATGGGGATGAGATAAAATGGAAAATGGTGATGAATATGTGTGAGTATGTGTGTGCCGTGAGGGGTTTGTGTGTGTGTGTGTGTGTGAATCGTTTTTGTGGAATGATTGTTTAGTTGATTGATGGTTTTTTATGCTTAGATCCTTTGATTTTAATATCATGTAAGAGGGTTTTCTAAAGGGTTTTGAATCTGAAATAAAATGATATTTTGACGTTCTTGATGGTCTAGATAAATGGTATAGGGATGAGATTATTGAAATTTGGCTTGTTTGAGTTGTATGTTCATGTATGTGCAATGTTTGATGATGAGTTTTGGATAATATTAGACTTAGTTACAGGTTTGATCACAATAAGCTTAAAATAGTGCAAAACAAGTTTGAATAGGATCTACACGCTTGGGAGACCTTGCACGTACGATCAAAACGTGTATTTCGGCTTTAAACGCCAAAATACGAGCCTTTGAAGTGGATATTCCAAAAATGATTTAGAACAGGTTTTTACAACTTATTTTGATGTAAATTAAAGTGTGATAAAGTGATTATAAAATACATAAGTTAAAAACCTAGGTATGTTTGCAAAAGATGCGCAAAAACGCATGTTTTCGACAAGTTTTACGCGTCCAGGACACTCATTTTCAGGTCTGATGTAAAATAGCTTGTTTAGTGTCAAAATGTATATAAAATTCATTATTTGGGATGTATGATATGTTTACCATAATAACGAATGGTTACAGTGCAAAACTATGTCGCGAAAGTCGCCGAAATGCGATTTTTAAGGCACATAATGGTTAGATTTTGTGGCTGATTTAGAACAGAAATTTAGTCCTGTTTTGTGGTTTATATGCAGGTCCTAAGGTCCAAATTAAGTTTATAGGATTTCCATAGGTTAACATGGGGCATTGGAAACTTGCTTGATATGGAAATTGCTAGAATGTGTTCTATTGTGCTTCGTGTGACTATGTTGATTAGTATATTATGATAGGTTTACTATGTTAAGTTATGCGGTGTTTAACATGGAAAAATATATGTGTGAATGTGTAAATGTGGACCTAAGGAATAGGTGATTTGACGCTAAATGCATGCACGCGAGGTCTAAAACTTAACCAATTGTCGAAGTCACCAATGGGTCGATAGGGTAAGGGTTAACATAAATTCAATCTTGTTGGTTAAACTAAGTTGAGGAAGTTTGGTGAATGACTTGATTAGACTTAGAATGGTTGCTAAAATATCCTTATGGAATATAGGTGTATTAAGTAAAGGATTGTGGTTTGGACTAGTCGGTTGCGTGATTTGCTACGTTGAGATGAGTTTCACAGCCCCTTTTCTTTTAAATGTTTTGAACGTTTTTACAATCGGGGGATTAACATGTTGTATGATGAGTAGGACTAGAATTGTAGGACAATTGATGGCCTTGGGCAGGTGCACAAGGTGTGCCATGTATCAAGGGCGCAACTCTTAAGGGGCGGCTGATCCCCCCTAATTTTCGCTCAGAAGTTTCGATTATATAGTATTCGTATAGAAATTTTTTGGTATATACGGTTTTGACCCCAAAACTGATTTTCGACCCCCCGAAACTAGTGATTTCCGACCCCCCGAAGTTTCGGGTCAAGCTTCGCCACTGCCATGTATACCTCGTCAGTCCTGCCGGACGGACACTTCCCTGCACTTCTTAATCATTAGCTCTTGGACTAGAGCCGTAGTTTATGTTAGTAGATCTATTGGGTTAACGCCCCTTTCCTGACCAGTAGAGTGGGTTTTATGGGAAAGCATAACCTTAAAAGTTCCTCTTGGACTAGGGGTCAAACTTCGGGAAGACAAAGTTGTGGTTTGATTAAGAGCCTTAGGTTACAATCATACTTGTTAGATTTTCGCGAGTCTACATGGTTCTCTTTTAGTTGTACTTGATCATACGTTTCTGAATAAGGAATTTTGTGTATTGCCATAAAACCTGTGATCTCTCCAACATTTTGTTGATATGTTTAAGCATGTTTTTTAGGTACTGATGCATAAGGGTTTGAGAGTGGGTTTAGCAGGGCACTGCGATAGACATGATGTTGGGACTGTTAATCTTTAAAAACTATGTTTTCCTTTAATTTGTAAAACAATGTTAACTTTAAATTTCGCTTTATCTTGGTGGAACATGTTTTCTTGTTTTTAACAACTTTCACTGACCATGGAAATAAAATATGTTTAACTAGAGGATGGTTGCAAGATGTCCATACGTAATCATGTGTGAGTTGCTAAACTTTGTGGTAACAACTTCCGTACCTCATGACTTGCTTTCCGTTGTGCGCTGTCAGGGTGTGACATTTAGGGTATGTTTGACAAAATTAGCTGGTGGCATGAGGACTATAGTTTTTTAAATATATTTTGGTGTTTAAAAAAGTAGCTGGAACTTTTAATAAAATGTATAAAATAATCAAAATTGACATAACTAAAAGCTTGTATGCATGCTTGTTTATTTATTTTTATGGTAAAATATGTATTTGTGTGATTTTATTCATTAAAAATTTGTATCTAGTAGGAATTTTTTCTTAAATGTTAGTACTAATAGCATTTCAATATAGATCTTTTTCACCTTATATAAGAGCTTCAAGCTTTATATTGAATACAAAATTTTACATAAAAACTTGAAACTAAAAATTTCTTTAAAAAAAAAGCCAACAAAAAAAAAGCCGCAAAAAAAACCCGCTTAGTCCACCCATATTAAGGGTGTGTTTGGCTCTCCTTTTTCATTTCTCCTTATAACTTTTTATCCATCAAAAGTTACTTAATCTCATAAGTCATAAATTGTGACTTATGACTTATCCTCTCATTTCTCCTTTTCAAAACCTAAAATTCTCAATAAGTTACTTTTCAATCTATCCATTCAAACACTTTTGATTTAACTTATAACTTTTTCAATAAGTTATAAGTCATAAGGAGGTGTGGAAATAGAGAGCCAAACATGCACTAAACCGTTTACAACAGTGTTTTGAAAACCGGACCGGCCGGTCAGACCGGGCTCCGGGACCTGGACCGGTCCGGTTCGGGTGGTTGGACCGTTTCTGCAGCGAACCGGCTTCGGACCGGAAAACCGGCCGTTCGGACCGGAAAACCGGTGGTCGGACCGGTTTTTTTTATTATTTTTTTGATATTTTGGGTTTCGAAGCATTTTTTGGCCCGGTTCGTTGGACCAGTCGAACCGGTCGGACCGGTTGAACCAATGAACCGCCCGAGGGTCCGATTCGACATCCGGTCCGGTTCTGAAAACCTTGGTTTACAAAGTAAATTAATTTCTTGTATAAATCACCATTTAGCGAGTAACAACTGTACACCTCATCGTAATCGTGGCATCCCACCACGACCCCACATCACGTTCCTAAAACGGCTCCATTCCTTGTCGTTTTCCATCCATTCCACAAACCTCATCCTCTTCCCACCAATCAAAATAATAAAATAAAAAATTTAAAAAAAAATCCAATCCTATTTTCCTTTAAATACATGGCTCGAGTTAAGTCATGTTTGCCAATTTAGAAACCCAACCTCCCTCTTTAAAATTTTCTCTCTCATCAACTCATCTTCTCAAAAAAATAATAATAATAATAATAATAATAATAATAATAATAATATTTCACTCTAAATCATCAATGGCTAATCCTACAAGAAGAGCAACAGTGCTCCGATCTCACTCACCTTCTGGAAGATTCTCCAACTCGTCTTATTCTAACTCGTTTGCTTCTTCAACCTCATCGTTCACAACGACGTCGTCTCCGTTTTTTCAAAACCGATCCGCGTCACCTACACGGGTTAACCTGTACGGTCCATCTTCGTCGCTGTCATCCGTGAGATTATTCTCAGTTGACAGCCGTCCGACGGTTACTAACCACGCGACGAAGAAGCCGTTACAGGCTCATCCGAAACAACGGATGTGTATGTGCTCGCCTACTTCGCATCCTGGTTCGTTTAGATGCAGTTTGCATAAGAAACAAAATAACAATAATAATAATAACAATAATAATAATAATACGGTGTCGTATCCTTCGAACCGGCTTAACGCACGGAGATCAGCGATGACTAACTCGCTTGTGCGTATCGGAACCGTTGAAGGCGGGGATCTAGTCAAAAGAGCTCTTGCGGCTTTAATTAGACCGTCTTCGCATCAACAGAGACGGAGAACTTCGTTTCAGGCGAGACCTAGTCGGTTATCAGTGATGACCAAAGCAGATGATCTGTAAATTGTGTTGATCGATGTCGAGTCCAACGAGTTTGGGTTGAAGAACCGTTGTGCTGATCTGATCTATAATATGTTTACGTTTATATATGTAGTAGCTTGTAGATTGTAGATGAGTATGTAAATATGATCGTTGTGTTTGATTCAGTTAATTTTTTTTACTTCGAAACAGAACGCAAACGCCGGTAACTATTTTTATGGTAAAATATTTACTTGCATGAACTCAGCTGAGACTAGAAATCATTAGCAGTTATTCTGTTTAGTTTCCGTTAACTGTTTGTTTTCCAGCCTTAAGTTCCGTTGTTTTTACTTTGTAGGGTTTAGGCTCAACTGTTTGAATTGACGGTTTCCGTTAACTATGTTTGTTTTAGGTTAGAAGTTCCGTTGGTTTTAGTTTTTACACACTGTTTTCTGTGTAGTGTATATGTGCCGTTAATTTCGTCGTAGTGTTGACGTTATTATTATTATTATTATATTTTATTATCCGGTGATGCTAATAATTGAAGGTTTTTGACTTATTCTACAGGTTTTGGAAGATAGTCAAAGTAATATGGAGAGTTGTGCCGTAATATGACTTTCATCTTCAACTGCAAGGGACCGCCATGACTGCATTTTTGGAGGATTTTATGACCTTAAAAATAGGATTTATCCGATATTAATCCTTGGATTAAAATATTAACATAAAGGGGTGCCATTTCAATACCTTTGGCTTTTGATACCTTTGGCTCATTAGCACCGGAGGCTACCCGTTTCCTGACCAGGGTCCAGCGGGTTATTCACAGTAGTGCCTCGGCTCCGGGTGGACATGGTTATGTTTTTAGTAGATTAGGATTTGCTATCCAGAAAGGGGTGGCGGCGCAGCTTGTTGCCCGCCTGCCCGCTATCTTAATGTAATTTTCTTTGTCTTGGAATGAAAAATAGTATCATGAATATTAAAAAAAAAAAAAAAAAAAAAAAAAAAAAAAAATTCAATAATAATTAAAGGACTGTGTAATTCTCTTTTAATAATAATATAAATAATTAAACGTTAACAACTTATGTAATAGTATATTTTAAGTGGGCCATGTTATTTTAAATGGTAAACTAACATAGTTTGAAATATTATTCTTTTACAAGATTTGAACATTTTAGTTTTAGAACAAAATTTTAACGAATTGACTTACATTTGGTTTGGTTTGATTTGAATCATTTATCCACCTTAGTACTAGGCTTGTGAATTTCTAATAGCAAGAAAATTTGATACAAACTTAACGTGAAATTGTGAGTTTAGGTTTTGTCTAAACTAGTTTGAGTTAGTTTCTGGTTGAACTCACGAATCTGTATAGCTAACGGGTTGGATTTGTGTCTACTTGACAGGTTTGTGGAGTTGAGTCATTTAACTCATTTATATTTCATTTCAAAATGAATTTTATTAATAAATTAAATTGATTGGGAGTTTTACGTTATAAATTAAATTAAGACAAAATTATATAGAGTAACCTTTATGTGTTACCTGAATTACAACCTATACTTTTCAGTTTGAAACTCACTCAAAACAACATTTTACTATCAATGTTGTTGCTAAAATCAACGCTTATTGCTAACCCCGTCTGAATTTGCCGTTAAACATGTAAGGGTATTTTAGTCTTTTACAACATTCTCTTCTTCTTTTAATATGAGAGTATTTTAGTCTTTTGCATGGAAAATATAATTTTAAAATATTAATATGCGAAAAAAGATATAAAAAAAAACATTCAGGTTGAACAATGACATGTCATGTTTGATTTTCAAAAATCACCTAATTTTTTTGACATTAATCTTTTTAGAGCGGTGAATTTCTTTTGTGTTTGTTCGCCGCAATTTTCAAATTGTACTAATGGAGAGCCTCATTGCCCCACTTTGACTAGACCATGTTGTCTTAAACGGACTCACGCTAGCTTCAAAGTTTGGCTTGGAATTTCCCCCGAGAAATCATACCGTCGACTGGCACTTGACAGTCATTGTGCCGTTACAATAGTAGAACCGTCGGGCGTAACACGCGATGCTAAACCATCTAATTTAATAATAATCTTCATATTTGATTTTTTATTGGATATTTGCATACAAAAGTCACCAAATGTATGTTACGTTTCATTAAGATAATCTTAAAGAAGATATGATATGATTATCGTAACTTATGAACCCATGGCTTGTAAGGTGATTTATGAAGTCGGTAATTGCATTTCAATTTGGTCTTATTATTCAATGAATATACAAGAAAAAAAAGTAGGAACAATGTCATGATCATAGGCCATGATATCGTGTACCTTATCCTCAAGGTAGGGTATGACCTATAAAGACGATAGATAAATGTAAAGGGAAGATCACCTGGTCATGGTGACCCAAAAATGGAAAATCATGAAAAGTGCATTCTTTCAAGTTGAGTTGGTTAGAAAATTTAATTGTAAGTATATTTTTTAAGAATTGTAAAAAAAATTTAAAGGTTAACTTTATTCATTAAAGGCGCGCCCTCGAAAAAAGGACCACCATACACAATTACATCATATACAAAGGAAACGAGACCCACTCCTTCCAAACAATGTGTTGGATATTTTAGTGTAATTGGATTGACTGTTTGACCAATATGTTCATAATAATACATCATATAGGTATGGTGGTGCGGAGTGCACGCCTATTTGAATTTATTATGAACTTAGGGGCGAAGCCTCTAAGGAACGGGGGTCCGGGGGCAGCGCCCCTGGGAGCAAGGTCTAAGGGGCGGCAGCCCCTGGCGGGGTCCAAGGGGCAGAGCCCCTGGCTGGGGTCGAGCTGTGGTAAAATTTTATTTCCATTAAAATTGTTGTGGTAAAAATGTCTCCGAAAATTAAATTTCAGAAATAGAGGGACTATTTTGGCAAGTTCGAAAACCTTGAAAAAAAACTGCCTAAAAGGCAATTAATGGCCCAATTGTTTCATTCACGAATTCTTCTTCTTGGTCATTATCTCTCTGGTTCTCAAAATCTCAATCAAAAACATACAGAAAATTCTCAATCTCTGATTGTATCCGATTGAATATTCGATAGAACCGTCGAATTGATTCAATCTGAAAGCGATCACGTGCCTTCAGAGATTTCTGTTATCCGTTATTGTTCGTTTGTTACGGTTACTCCCCAACACAATGCTCTTAAACCTCGATCTATACCTAAGCCAAAGGTAGGCTAACGATTAAATAGACGCAAAACCTCTATGACCTACGCCCTTTTTCCTTTGAAAAACCTTTTCGTTTAGAGTCTTCCACAGCATCCACATATATAGTAATCATGATGATCCCGCCAACAATCTTCTTCGCCCACTCCCTTTAACCTCAGGGGACAGAAGCAACAGATCTTTAATCTCAAGAGAAAGAAAAAAATTGATCTTGCACCATTCACAAATTGCAGCCCAAACGCCGTATGAATAGCCGCATCCCGTGAATAAATGAAGAGATGTCTCTACATCAACCTCGCAAAGAGCACAAGAAAGATTAGGGATGTTTATATTTCTTTTAGATAAAGCATCGCGAGTACGAAGACGATCCATTTCGGCCCTCCAAACGAACACTTTTATCTTGATTGGAATCCACGCAATCCATTTCATCAAAGTCTGTCTATGCAGCCCATATTCTTAACCATCAAATGTTTATAACCTCCAACAAAATAAGCACTATCTGCGCTGCCCTCCCATCTCCATTTATCCCATTCGTGATACAACTGCATCTACTGCAAAATAGATTGTAGCTGCTGCTTCCAACTTGCACGCATGTTGTTGTCCGCATACCATCTGATCCAAACATCCCTAATACTTTCATTTTTGTGTGCAGCAACTAAGAAAAGATTCGGCCACCTGTCCTTTAATAAATCATTCCTATTCCAACGATCCAACCAAAAATGAACATCTCTCCCGTTACCTATGACAGCCTTGATATAACACTCCAATTTCCGACCCTGCACATTATTATTACTCCCTCCATCCCAATTTAAATGTCTTAGGCCCACAAACACACATATTAAGAAATCTTTTGTTTGTATATGGTAAAATGACAATAATATCCTCAAATCTTTGATTATGTTTTGTCTTTTATAGGTAAAACTGGAAATTGCATTTCTATTTTTGGAAATAGACATTTAATTTGAGACAATAAAAAATGGAAAGATGGACATTTAAATTGGGACGGAGGGAGTAATAAAAAGAGAGACAATAGTTTTCCAGCAGCCTGCATTATATTTCTCTGCAGGCAAATAAGACGCATCGCCTCGACGCAAATGACACGTTTCAACCACTGATGTGCCGAAAAATTGATATGCTTTCACCCACAATTACCACCTGTTTTATGATCTAAATCGTGCTTTTATCTTTGTTTTATCACGGTTTATCTTTCTTTGTTGATAAATGCAGATTTAGAGGCCCGATGACGAAAAGAAGTGAAAACCCGCACAAAACGACACAAAAAGACGAAGATTTGAAGACTTTGAAGATATGCCAGACATGGCACGACCGTGCAGCCTTCCCGGGTCAACAAGTCAACATTTCCAAGTCAAAGGATGTCAATTTCAGAGTTACAGGATGTGCACGGGCGTGCACAATGATGAAGCACGACCGTGCTTTACTCCAGCATGTTCTTCAAGGCAAAAACCGACCAAGACTAACAAGACGATTGGACTTCAGGACAAACACGGGCGTGCTCAGTAACAAACCAACATCTTCTGTGCAAAGGACTCTGCAACAGTACCCGTTGTCAAGCATGGGCGTGCCAGAACGTTGTCGAGGGCGTGCAAGAGCTGAAATGCTTATAAATAGAGGCCTTCACCCCACATTTTGAAGCATCTCTTTCCACTCGCAATCCAACACTTCTCCACGAAGTTTATGCCTCCTGAGAGGTTTAGAGGTGTCCCTTGGAGCTTGGGATCACTCCACAAACACCTTGAGAGAGAGAGAGGGAGATAGAGAAACACCCCAAAATCATCCAAAACCCTTAGAAATCTCCATATCACCCTCCAACATGTCTTGTACACAAACCCAACCTTGTGAGCTTATTGTATCAACCATGCTAGGCTAGATTTTTGTTCGTGTTGTTAGGGTGAGGATGGACACTTGGTATGAAGTAATATAGTTTATCTTTTTTTTAAAGTGGTGTTTTGTGTTCTTAATAATTCTTACTATTCTAACTTTGTTTAATGGTCTAATTAACAAATCACTTAGTCTTTGGTCTTGTGAGTGTCTTGATAAGAAATGGGAAGGACTCATGAGTGTACCCATGGTGTGTAACAACCCATGCACTTGTGAACTTAAACCCGTGAGTAGTGATTAGTCCATTTATAGGTTGAAATACACACACTTTGAGTAATGATAGACCAGTCACTTTTTGAGAAGTTAATTAAACCAAGTAGGGGATGCACGTGTACTGGTAAGTCACGACTCCTCTATGATATTAAGTGGTAACTTGCTCGGTCATCCTCCGGCCACCGACAAGTTACTCATAAAAGTCTAAAGTAGTTTGATGTCTATATCGTAACACCGGGAGGCGGGTAATTCGAGGTTGAGTCGACACAGTCTCGGGTCACTTTAATTTCAGTGTTGAGAGGTGAGCTCACCAGGTCAGGAGACCCTCCTAATAACATTAAGAACACAGTCGTTTGTACAGCTTTGCGAGAACAGTCACCTCTAGAAAATGCAGTTGCAATTCTAAGTTAAGCATAAGTGCGCGCTCAAACACACCACTATAAAATAAAGATAACTATTTCATACCGAAGTTCCATCCGACCCCGAAGCTACACCATTGTTTTGCTATTGATTTTCCTTAAAAGTTTTCATCTCTCATTTTACTTTTCTTCTTGCGTCTTTAAAAAGTCCTTTAAAAGTAATTTTGGGAAGTTGAGTAGTAAAAATCGTGTCCACGGATTCGATACTCGGTACTTGCACATTTCTATACTATATACGATAGGTGCGCTTGCCTATAGTGTCGTGTTTAGAACGATGAGCAACTATCTTTTTAAATTATAAATTTAAAACTTGTAAGTGTCTTTTTTGTTTTTTAACTTGCTCGTCTTTTCATTAAAGCTTTTGGCATCTCCCCCGCGACTTTGCCCTTTTTGAAAAGAAGTCTAGTTTTCTTAAACACTCACACGACATTAATCACCTTTCGCCAAAGGCTATCTCTCTCGATTTTGAATCTCCACGCCCATTTTAAATAGCTAATAATTCTATAGGGATACATTTATCACGTTTAATTGATTGAATGATGCGGTGTGATGAACCAGTGAGCGGGTGTGCATGACATTTACTCTTCTTTTTTTATTTATTTTCACAGTCTGTGATTATGTATAACATAACGTTAAACAGGAAAAAAAAATAAGAAATCTGTTGAAAATATAACATTCCTTTTTATTTTATTTTACAATTTTATTTCCTTTATATATATTTAAATATTTTGCGTAAGTGTTTTTGTGTAGGTCCATATAACATTTTATTGTGTTATATAAGTGTGGGCATTGGGCTGTTGGTGTTGCTAGTATTGCTGGATTGCTGTTTGTTGGAGCCTAAGTGTTGTCGGGATTTTTCAGTAGCCCATTCTTGTCTTTTGGCTTGTGGACCATTTCCTGGCCCAGTTCGTGTGTGTTTATCAGCTGAGATTGCTAATGTGGCAATCTGTGTGAGAAAACACAGTTGTTCTCATCCATTGGATGGGTGTCATTGTAGCCGTTGATCTTATGGGAGAAAACACATTTGATCAGATATAAATACTTGCTCATCTCGTCCCTTTCCCACTTTTGTTTTTCTGATATTATGTTCTTATTAACAACATTAATCAAGCAATCTAGAATTGAAGATTACGGTCCTCTCATTTACCTAATCAAGATTATTGACCCCATGATACTTGCTCATGACTCATGCCCATGATTCATGCCTTTGTATTTACTTTGTAGCTTTTCATTCAACTTGTATTCCCTATATATTGTATTGTAAATCATTGTACACAATACACAATTTCAATACAAAAACCACTTTGTTTATATGGTCAAGAGCCTAAAAGCTCCATTGAGCCATCTTCAATCCCAACCTACTCAACAGACACCTTCTGTCCGCATTCTGTTTCTTTTTTTTTTCTACTTTCGATTCACCATGGCCAAACAAATCACCCATATTACCGCCACCACAACCCGAAACCAAGGGCCACCTCGAACTACCAATACCAACACTCGTCCGACTCGCAAGAATAACACCTATTGCTACTATTGTAACATTCCCGGACATGACACTAAAGATTGTCGCAAACTTAGTCGCTTACTACGAGAACACAATGTCTCACCTCAAAATACCAACACCCCGGTGGTTAACTACACCACCCCTAACCCAACGGCTACAACTCCATCTTAGATGTGGGACACCGGTGCGTCCAAGAACTGCGAACAACAACCAACAATTTCCCGTTCTTTCCGAATACGGAGGACTCGATAAGATTGTGCTATGTGATGGTAAAACTCTCCTTATAACTCATATTGCTCAAACAACTATTCCAACAAAATCTCGTCCACTTCTTTTAAATAACATTTTAATTGCTCCTAATCTTCGAAATAATCTTATTTCCGTTGCCAAAGTTTGTCGTACTAATCGTGTTTCCGTTGAATTTTTTCCCTATCATTTTTTTGTCAAGGATCTACGCACGGGGGTGCGCCTCATGTGGGGAGTGAACATCAATGATGTCTACTATGGACCAATCTCATTGTCTCCTCAAGTCAACAACACCCAAACAAACTCTTTTCTCATGTGGCACCACATACTTGGACATCCATCGCTTCAAGTGTTCAAGTCTTTAATTTCTAAATTGGGACTTCGTTTTAATAAGGTGACCCATGAGTCTTTTCATTGTACTTAATGTTCCCTAAATAAAAGCCACAAACTACCTTTTGGCAAAAACTCTTTTGTTGCCAATCAACCTCTACAACTTCTCTACTCCGACGTATGGGGTCTCGTAAAAACGTCATTCGATGGCTTTGAATACTATGCCATTTTTGTTGACTATTTTTCCGAATACATTTGGTTATACCCAATCAAACAAAAATCCGAAGTCAAAATTCTTTTTCCACAATTTAAATCTTTTGTTGAATTTTTTTTCAAAAGCAACATTGTTGCGTTGTTCACTGATAATGGGGGTAAATATGTGGGTCTTTCACCTTATCTTGCCTCTCAAGGTATCTCCCATTACATAACACCACCTCACACACCGGAACAAAACGGTATTGCCGAATGACGTCACTGACACGTCGTGGAAACCGGCCTCGCAATACTCCAGTACTCCCACTTACCACAACATTTTTGGTCCCATGCCTTTCAAACCGCAACCCACCTAATCAATCGTTTGCCTACAACCATCCTTAACAACAAATCTCCCTACGATATGTTGTTCAAAACCGCTCCTACTCATTCCAAACTCAAACCGTTTGGTTGTCTTTGCTACCCATGGTTACGACCCTATGCTACTTCCAAAATCCACTCACGTTCAATGGCGTGCATATTTCTTGGGTACTCATCCTCCAAATCGGCATTCAAATGCTATGACCCTACTAGTCACAAACTATACCACTCTCGCCACGTTGAATTTATCCCACATATTTTTCCATCTCAAATCACCAACCCCCAACCCAAACACATGTCATTTGGCTCTTTCCTATCCACATACCAATCGGCCCAATCAACCACCTCTTCTAACCAACCCACTCCAGACCCAAACATCTTGCATCATCCAACCCCTACTCCACAGCCCACATCACCCAAAGCCCAAACCCCTATCCCTCCACAAACCCACAACCCACCTCCTCTATCTCGTGCACATAAAACAGGCCTAAACAGCCCAACCTCCCACAAAACAGGCCCTACACCCCAGCCCACCGAGACACCCTCACCAACCGGCCCACCGACTCCACCCGATAGCACCACCCCTACCCCAACCGATTCCCACTCCACCGACCCCACCTCACCAATGTATTCATCCAACACATCCGATGATTCCACAAACTCACCTCCACATAAACCTCAATCACCTCGTCGACAACCAAAACCCAACTCAAATTATTACAACCCCAACTTTGTCAACTCTACCACCATTCACCATCTACCTGTTTCTCTTGAACCATCCACTTATACTCAAGCCTTGAAAGATCCGGATTGGCGCCATGCCATGGACCTTGAGTATAATGCTCTCCTTCATAACAACACTTGGGAACTTGTCCCTCACACAACCCAAACTCCCATTGGTTGCAAATGGGTATTCCGAATCAAACGCAAACCCGACGGCACGATTGACAAGTACAAAGCCCGTCTAGTTGCCAAAGGGTTTCACCAACAATATGGAAAAGACTATCATGAAACATTTAGTCCCGTTACTAAACCCGTTACCATTTGCATTGTTCTTTCTATTGCTCTTTCAAAAGGATGGTCTTTATGTCAACTAGACGTTAATAATGCGTTTCTTCATGGGATTCTTCACGAAGATGTCTTTATGGTGCAACCTCCCGGGTTCACCAATACGGAATTCCCACGTCACATTTTCAAACTCAAAAAATCCATCTATGGGCTTAAGCAAGCACCGCGTGCTTGGTACATCGAACTAACCAACTTTCTCACTCGTTTTGGCTTTAAAAAATGCATTTCTGACCCCTCTCTCTTTGTATACAATCTTAACAACATCACTTGCTACCTCCTTGTGTATGTTGACGACATTGTCCTTACCGGAAATCACAATCCATTTATGGATTCCTTTGTTCAAGCCCTAAGCAACCAATTCTCTATCAAAGACTTAGGCCCTCTCCATCATTTTCTAGGAATCGAAGTCATTCCTACGCTTCATGGTCTATTTCTTTCCCAACATCACCACATTCAAGATATTCTTACCACCTTTAAAATAGACGGTGCAAAAGAGGTTCTCACTCCTTTAAGCACTTCCGACTCTCTTTCTTCCTTTGACTCCACTCCCCTAGTCGATCCCACTCCCTACCGCCAACTTGTAGGCACTTTGCAGTATCTTGCCTTCACACGTCCCGACATCTCCTTTTCCGTCAATAAATTATCTCAATTCCTGCACGCACCTAAACAATTGTAAATTATCTCAATTCATCCCTCGTTTATCCATCCGATTCATGTTTACCGTATCTTTCCCATCCATTTTGTTTTAAAAAAAATTAGGTGTTGTTTGTTTTTTCTGCATGAAAAGGTCTGTAGTCTGCGAACCACATCTGTAGATATCTGCAGGAGAAGAGGTGGACCAAAGGTCTGCAGTCTGCAAGAAGAAGACTGTTTGTTTGTTAACGTCTGCAGGCTGCTGAAATAAACTGAAATTTAAATAAACGGATTTTTTTACAGAAGTCTGGTGGTGGACCGTAGTGGCGGTGATGGTGGACCGTGGTGGTGGTGGATGGTGGTGATGGACCGTGGACAGTGCTGGTGGTGGTGGTGGTGGACCGTGGTAGTGGTGGTGGACGGTGGTGGTGGTGGACCGTAGTGGGTGGACGGTAGTGGTAGACGGTGGTGGTGGTGGGTGGATGTGGACCATGGTAGTGGTGGACGGTGGTAGTGGTGGTGGACGATGGTGGTCGTGGGTGGTGGTGGGTGAGGAGAAGAGAAAAGGAGAGGAGAAGACCTTTGAAGACTTGAAACAAGTCTGCACCAAGAAGAGGTCAGGAAGACCTTTTTGAGTGAAAGGTCTTCCAAAAAACAAATAATCTGCAGACACCAAACGTCTGCGCTTCACAGACAAAAAAGGTCAGAAGTGCTTCTGAGCAAAAAACAAACACCCCCTTAGTTTAAATAATGACATATAATCAATATTAAATTGGATTTATTAAAAAATTTGATTCAAAAACCTTTTAAAAAATTACTTACCTGAGCCACGATTCGAACCCGAGTCCCAAGGGGCCTAAACCTTAACCACACCACACAAACCACTACACCACCTTGGTGTTTGTGGATATTATGGAAACAATTTAGTTATAGACAAACCTAGGACCCCTTGGTCAAATCTGAAAAAGTCAAAACCCATTATTCAATCGATCAATTAGAGTAATATCCGGACTGATTGATTTGTTTCTAAACTCTAATGATATTAATCAGTCACCTTTAACTTTCCAAATCGACTAAACGCGTTATTACATCCAATTAACAACTAATCAAGCGATTATGTTTGACCCGTTCATATCAATCCTATTCAATTCGGCATTAATTGATGAAATCACCACATAAACTCATTTCAGAACAGATTTTCGGCACCATCTGTGCAAAAATCACCAACAAAATACGATAATTATCAGTGTAATTGAGCCTCAAACCCATCGGACCTGCGTATACCTTTACCCACGGGTTTCGTCTTAATCAGGTAAAATTTTGATGGTTCTATATTCATACATGTCTGATTAGTGTAAGCCCTATGAATTAGGATAGTACCAGGGGCTTAATCGGGTTCAATTGAATCCAAATGGGAACTAGGGTTCTAGAGTTTATTATTGGGGAAGATGATACGAGATAATAACAACTTAAAATTAATTCAGAAACAAACTAAAACAATCATCTGATGCAGATCAGATAATCATCTGATGCAGATCAAATGGTTGACTCTACTGTTGTTCAACGAGTGGTCTTAGGTTCGATACTAGGCCACAACGTTATTTTTTTATATATATAAGTAATCCTATAACCTCTCAAAAACACTATATAATTTATTAAATCTAAAACCGTCTTGTTCTCAGGATGTGGCTTAGTTGGTGAGCCACACTTGTGATAAACCATGAATTGGCCAGTGGCCCGGGTTCGATCCTCACCACCCCTAAATATTTTTAAAGCCTTTTTTCCTTTTTATATTTTTTATATTTATCTTTTAAAATGGTTTTAAAATATAAAAAAATGACTTATAAATTCTACCAAATTTATTTTATGATATATAACTAATAAACTTTATTATATAATTTTTATTTTCAGAAAATTCTTTTATTTAATATATATATTAAATATTACGAGTTTATTTATAAATAAATTCAAAATTCTAGAAATACAACTAAACAGTTTTATAAAATTCCACAAAATTATTTTAGACTAATAAACTAATAAACTTTATGAAACTAAATTTTATTCTCGGAAAAAGATTAATTAATTATTTTTAGTCAATTTAATAAATTCATTTTCCATCATTTTTGCACCAAAATTTCACATAAATTATTTTTATTAATCTAGATCAGAAATATGATTTTATAACCTAAAATTTATGAATTTTTTTTTTTTTTTTTTGAATATTATTACCATGTTTTGATTAATAAGTTATAATATATTATATACCCTTTAATTATGAAAACAATTTTATAAAAATTATTTTCACACTATAACATTTTAGTACAATCACCTTTGATCAAGAACTTACAAAAGTCCTTTTTATTTATTTATTTCCTTAATTTCTTTACTTATTATTTAACTAACAATTATTTTAAATTAATTATTAAACGATTGTCAATCCCCAAATTAGGAACCCTAGAATACCTTTAGACTAGAAAATTTAGACTTTTAAGTTTTCCCAACACTTATTTTATTGCCTTAATCATAGGGTGATACTCTTGGAAACATTTGGGTCACATCTAGATATTTTCAAAAGATTCAATACTATTGTTAAGGTGAGTTTACATAGCCCCTTTTTTACTATTTTACATTTTTGGGGTGAAACATGTTAAACACTTATTCTCAACATATACAGTTCTATTACGTGTCTTGTGTGATTTCTATGTTGCATTATGTCTTAAACAATACTTTGGTAAACACAATTAGACTCGCGTAATCATTAACTCCGTACAAGCCGACGATACACAATGATAGATCTATTGGATTGACAACCCCACCCGGATACGTGTACCCCCGGATATGGGTAGCGTGGGTGATTGTTATCAAACACATAAGCACAAACGAGTGAACCATATGCGTATGGGATGGACCACAATAAACATGTCACAAGGGTTGATTATGCAAACACTTTACCTAGTAGTTTGTTTTCACATATGGACTAGATTTGCCATAACACTTGAATTGTACAACTTTTATACTCATGATACTATACACAAAACATATGTATTTCTCACCAACTTTTGTTGACCTAAAATATTTTCTAACTCAACATGTTTCAGGTTATAGTATTGCTTGTAGATTAGAGTTCATGCTTGAAGATTTATTTTTAGTGTTTCTCATTTGATGTACAAATTCTTTTTAGAACAATTGTATGTAAATCATTTAATTGATTATTGAAACTTATTATTTATCATGAGCTACTGAACAATCATCAATACGTGACATCCCGATGTTTTCGCCATCGGTTGGGGTGTTACAACAATCACACTGGCAAGCTCTCAAACGGGTACTCCGCTATTTGAAAGGAACGGTCCATCATGGGTTGTTCTTGAAACGCGATACTAACCTAAACTTTCATGCTTTTTCGGACTCGGACTGGGGTGGTATTAATGATGAGGGACGGTCAACTACAGTATATCTCATATATCTTGGGTCCAATACCATCTCTTGGAAATCTGCTAGACAAAAAACTGTCTCTAGATCATCTATCGAAGCTGAGTACAAAGCACTCGCTAATGCTGCGGCTGAACTCTCATGGGTTAAAAATTTACTTGATGAGCCCGGGCTCCCAATTAAGAGCACCCCATCGCTTTACTGTGACAACACCGGAGCTACTTATGTATGCGCAAATCCTGTTTACCATTCCCGCATGAAACAAATCGCGCTGGACTATCATTTTGTGCAGGAATAAGTCAATTCCGGGCAACTCAAAGTTCTTCATGTCAGCTCCAAGGATCAACTCGCGGATTTGCTTACCAAACCGCTTGCACGTGCACCCTTCCTATATTTTCGGTCCAAGATTGGAGTCTCCAACGGATCCTCCATCTTGCGGGGGCGTATTAACAACATAAATCAAGCAATCAATAATTGAAGATTACTCTCCTCTTATTTACCTAGTCAAGTCAAGATTATTAACTAAGTCAAGTCAAGATTATTAACCCCATGATACTTGCCCATGACTCATGCCCATGATTCATGCATTTGTATTTACTTTGTAGCTTTTTATTCAACTTGTATTCCCTATATATTGTAATGTAAATCACACAACACACATTTTCAATACAAAAACCACTTTGTTTATAGTTCTCACTTGTTTTCGCCAGTATTCTCTCTTGCAAAATATTAGAGTTTGCTTTCTGATCATCTTGATCTGAAAGATTTGTAATCTCTTTGTTTATTTTGTTGATGATTATCTTGTTGATAATCATTTGAGAGTTTTTAAAGTGTTGTAGTGAGGATTTCATTTGTAATTGATCAGATCTTTGAACTTCTTTGTGTTTTGTTTGATAATAAAGAGAGTTAATCTGTGCCAACTATAAATTTGACAAAATCAATACGACAAGTCTACAAGTGGTAGAATTCTAATGAAACTAAACAAAAAAAAAAGAACAATTAAATTTGTCTTAGGTAGGTTGGTGAATGAATCTTGATGTGTTATACAACTTTATTAAATCGTGTTTAACGATAGCTTCTACAACCACACATATGGTGTACATTTGTTTTTAATGGCTTGAAAAAAAAAAAAAAGTTGGGTATGCCCGTGACCCTCAAGATAGGAATGTGATATCAAAATCTGGGTTCTAGAAGATTCGCAATTTCTTGATCAATGTTGGGGCTCACATCAATTAATTAAGGTTCACATTAACTAACTAAGGCTGTGGGGTATGGTGGTCGGGGAAGGGGCTCGGGGCTGATGTGGCTCTTTTTGCCGAACGGGAACACCGCCCCCCCCGATGAGAGGTCGGCAAACTCGGCAACAATTCCCCGATCTCACCGTCCCATTTCCCAAGGAATTTTTTAACTTTTTGTTTTGGCTGTTGCAAGGGAGAAGGAGATTGAGGGGTGATTGGGGAAGGGGGAACCATTTCCCTTGTTTGGGGGAGGGGAAGGGGGAAATGACGTGGCGCTTACGTGGACAAGGGGGAAGGAAGGGGGAAGGGTGACCACACCCCATAGCCTAAGACTTGTAAATGATGTCGTTTAAGAAAATGCTGGGTTCTTCGACTGTTATTAAAGACATTAGTTGAGTACTGTTAATGTTAATTCGACACGTTAATTCAAATTAAGATTGTTAGTTAAGGAGATGATGCCAATGATGTCCAGTCCAACTGATGGGAGGTGGGAGGGTTTACATGCTTGCTTTGTTTCCGCTCAGAAGGGTTATCAAGTTCAAGTTCCGTTGTCCATGAAAAAAAAAATACCCAATAGGTTGAAACTGTAGGGGTGTAAATGACACGTAGCGGCTCGAGAGCTACCCGAGATCGGCTTGATAAAAAGCCCGAACGAGCCGAGCCTTAACGAGCCCGAGCCTGAAATTTGTGATCGAGCAAGCTAAGTTTAAAGAACGTGTAAGGGTTAGGGTAGGGGCTGTAACACCCCAACCGATGGCGGAAACATCGGGGTGCCACGTATTGATGATTGTTCAGTAGCTCATGGTGAATAATAAATTCCATTAAATGATTTAAATGAATTACATACAATTGTTCTAGAATTTGTACATCAAAGTTGAATAAAACTATACACATATCTTCAAGCATCAATTCAAATCTTCAAGCAAATAGAACCTGAAACATGTTAAGTTGAAAATGTTTTGGGTCAACAAAAGTTGGTGAGAATTACATAGGTTTTTGATAATCGAATAAAAATGTTGTGCAATTCACGTGTCATGTCAATCTAGTCCATATGTGAGAACATACTAGAAATAAATCGAGTGCATAACCAACCCTGATGACTGTTATAATATGATACATACCATACGCTCATGGTCCACTTGAATATGTTATACGATAACAAACACCCACGCTACCTTTGTAGGAGGCACGTATCCGGGTGGGATTGTCAGTCCAATAGATCTATCAATGTTTACCGCCGGCTTGTACGGAGTTAATGATTATGCTAGAATGGTGCTTACTCTAATCATGCTCAAGACATAATGCAACATAGAAAACACATAGACACATTGATGATTGAATTGCATAAATGATGTTGTAACATGTTTCACCCCAAAAATGGTGATAAATAGAAAAGGGGCTATGTAAAACTCACCTTGGTAAAATGTTATATCTGTTGAGAAATGTGTTGACCAAATGTATCAAGTATCACCCTAAAATGAGGTAATAAATATGTCTAAGTCTATCAAGTCTACAAATGTTTAAGTTCTAGGGCTTCGAATTGGGGATAATTGCTCGTTTGATTAAAAAATATTCGCCAATTGAGAGAAATTTAGTAAATAAATAACTAAAATTCTTTTTATAAATGTTAAATCTAGGATGGTCACAAGAATGTGTTTAAAGTATAAAAATAATTTTTATAAAATTATTTTCTTTAAAATAGATTATTAAATCTATTTATTACAAATTGTCAAACTTTAACTTTAATATTTAAAAATACTAAAATTAAAGAATTATTAGTTTAAAAATCATATTTCTGTTCTAAATATTCAGAAATAATTTGTATAAAATTTTGGTGCAAAAATATTAAAAATTGGATTTATTATGATTTATTTATGATTAAAACTAACAAAAATTGATTAAAAATATTAAATAAAAGATTTTTCAGAAATAAAAATCATTTCTGAAAGGCTTAACGTTATAAAAACCCATGATAATTTTTGTGGAAATTAATAAGATCGTTTTGATATTTTTATAGATTTTTATAAATAAAATAGAATAATCTTGATTTATTTATTATATATATTAAATAAATAAATTTTTGAAAACTAAAAATTGTAAGTTGAACTTTTTCATCAGATCAAAACAAGATAATTTTTGTAGAATTTTTTTTTTAGAAATGTTTAGTATTTTTAAATGAATTTATAAGATATAAATAACTTATATATATAAAGTTGATAATCAAAGAAGAAAAAAAAACAAAGGGTTGTGGCTGCCAGGTTTCGAACCTGCGTGGTCCCGGTTACAAGGCACAGACACAACCACTTGGCCTAGGCCTGTGGTTGTGATGGATCTTGTTCTGATAAATATAAATACATACGCGTAAATCGGATTATCCCCAAAACCATAATACGAGCCCTAGTTTTAGCAATAACACGATTCACACATCATTGGCCCTATTGATGTTAGGGCTTTTGATGTGTGAACGCCGGTGATCAAAACCCACAAAAAAAGTTTAACTTACAGTGTTGATTCGTATACGATTGGCCGGTCAAAGATAAAAGTCAATCGTGTATTCGTGAGGCACAATCAGAGTGAATTGAAGACAATTGGAGGTTGAGAAGAGATTATGAGCGAGTTGTTATGGTTCAGAAGGCATCAATTTATAGTGTCTAGGTCTAGGTTGCATAATTGGCAAGGTTGACTCGTTTTAAAATGGTCCACGCGTAATAATCAATTTGGTTAAATTGATTGCAATTATAGGTGTAATTGATTGAAGATCAGGCCGATAATTACGTTCCATAATATATATTGTGTGATTAATTGATAATAAAGAGGATTTGATCCTCTTTTGGCTGTGTTTGCGTCGATCAGCAGCAGCAGTGGGATAGCAGATGCGTTTCAGAAATGTGTTAAATAAATAACTTTCCTAGAGTTTATCACTAAGGGCTTCATGGACTAGTGGTTGTGGCGTGTGTTTGTGTGGAGGGTGACCTGGGTTCGATACCCGGCTCACACCTTTTATTTTTTTACAGTTTAACGAAAAAGAGGGAGGGGGTGGTTAGCTGTTGGGCCGGTTGGGCTGTTATGTGGGCCGGATAAGAGGGATAGTTGGGCTCAGATTTGGGCTTGGGATGGAATCAGCTGGGCTTCAAAAGAAAAAAAAAAGGAAAACAAGATGGAAATGGGCCAGATCTGTTATGTTTTGTGTGTGTATATATATATATATATATATATATTTTAAACTGAATTATAATTATTATTATTATTATTATTATTATTATTATTATTATTATTATTATTATATATATAGGTTGTGCTTTAGGCATAAATGTATAAAATTAAGGATAAAGTATATATATATAGTGAGGGTTTTATATAGAAAAATTTGGGGAAAATTTTTGTGATGTTACAGTCTCCCCTACTTTTGAAAACTTCGTCCCGAAGTTTATTGAAAACACAGGGTTGAAGGGGGTCGGGTAGAAATTAGGATAAGTGTGACTTGAAAAATTTTATGTTACAACAATGAATAGAGTAACCTGTCTCGAATAGTGTGGATAAGAGGCGTGTTATGCGTGGGTTGATTTACTAGACGAGCTACTAGATAACTAGAGTTTACACTTGGTTATCTACCAAAAATCTTGATAGAATTTCACACCACCTTAACGTACCTGTAAATTCATGATTACGTTCCGCACCGTAATTACCAATTTACCTTACATTAGGGTTTTGCGTCCTTTTATGACTTTACCGATTGTTGAGCAGGTCTGATAGTCTCCACCAGTCGTTGAGCAGGTGGTAGGGCCTCTCCCGACTGTTGGAAAGACATGATGACCTCTACCAATCGTTAAGTAGATTGTTTGGTAGTCAACTATTTGTTGTACAAGTAAGCACGTATGATCATAGATATAGCAATCAGTTCACATTCAAACAAGCATGCACACAAATGTTATGATAATACTTGATTTTTATTACTTGAAAATAAAATGTCAATACATGGAATTAAAGAGAAAAGTAGACATCATTCAGATGGTAGAGTTTGCTGTTAAGTAGTTGGAGGGTCTCAAGTGGGTTATTTGGAGCAGCAAGGGTGTTTGTAGTAGGAATTCGGCAAGCGTCCACAAGATGTCCATACCTTTGACAATAGGTACACTGACGGCAGGGCACTTGGGTTGGATGGTGATACTGGTAGGTGTCACACTTAGGTAGCTTCCCGTGGTATTGTTTCTTGTTGGGTGGGGTAGTGGTGTCTTTTGCAAAATTTCTGGCCTTGCGCTTTCCGTTGGTTGAGGCCTCAGTTTTGATTTTAACGGCAGGTTGGGGAGTTTCTTTTGCAACAGTTTTCTTCTCCCCTTTCCGGGTCAGGGTTCCTGCCTTTACATGGTTATCTGTTAAGATGGCAGCCAATCGCTTTGCTTCCTCCAAAGTAGCAGGGTTGGTGGGTTGATTAGGGCTTGGAGTCTCGCGACATGTGTTAACCAGATGGCCATACCTACCACAATTGGTGCACAAGCGACACGCTGAAACAATGGGATGATGTCGATTGCATATGTTACACAATGGAAAGTTTCTTGTATAAGGCTTCTTGTTAGAGGCTTGTGTAGTGAGGTTTACATTAGGATTCCTGGTCTTACGCTTCTGGTTCTTGGTAGTTAATGCGGCCACAATACTTGTTTTCTTGCCTTTCCGAACTAAGGTCCTATTCCTTTCGTGATTTATGACGCCATTTCCAATGCCATTCCCATCCATTTGGATGTCTTGAGTCAACAAGTTAGAAACCAGAGTTGTGATTTGTTGCGCCAATTGTTGGGAAATAATCGCAACTAGCTGGGCATCACTCCCATTAATGTGGTTAGTGTTGTGGTCGTTGCTATTCACTTCATCTTGATTGTCACCATTGTTAAGGAGAGTGCTGCGACGTGGAGACATGATCTGTAAGGGACACAATGAAGTTTTTAATGATGCATGAAGTGTATGAGGTAATATAAGGAATGTAATCATTTATTCATTAATTAAAACGAATAAACGAAAACGTTGACTTATCAAAGATTCCAGATTCTAATAACATATGAAGACATGCTTTAGCCTATAAGTGAACACTCATCCCGAGAATTCCCAGGTAGGCATCCGGGTCCCTCGTCTGATTGGGATATATGCGCAATGCCAGCCTAGACAGAAGACTCAGAATACAAGCGTTCACCCTTCCAGATTGCACGTGTTCGTTATTAAAATCTAGAACTTCGACGAGATTTCAAGGTGGTTCAGGTTAAACCTGAGGATTTTGCCTTATTAGTCTAAGAGTGAATCCGGTGATGGAGAGCAACCTTCTTGTAGGGATGATAGTAGAGATAAGAAGTTGGAGGGAGAAAGAGTGTAGCAAGTAAAAGGAGCAAGTACTGATTAAATCCTATGGTTATAGACTAGATTATTTTTCTAATAACCTAATTCCCTATAACCATGGCTCTGATACCAATCTGTAACACCCCAACCGATGGCGGAAACATCGGGGTGCCACGTATTGATGATTGTTCAGTAGCTCATGGTGAATAATAAATTCCATTAAATGATTTAAATGAATTACATACAATTGTTCTAGAATTTGTACATCAAAGTTGAATAAAACTATACACATATCTTCAAGCATCAATTCAAATCTTCAAGCAAATAGAACCTGAAACATGTTAAGTTGAAAATGTTTTGGGTCAACAAAAGTTGGTGAGAATTACATAGGTTTTTGATAATCGAATAAAAATGTTGTGCAATTCACGTGTCATGTCAATCTAGTCCATATGTGAGAACATACTAGAAATAAATCGAGTGCATAACCAACCCTGATGACTGTTATAATATGATACATACCATACGCTCATGGTCCACTTGAATATGTTATACGATAACAAACACCCACGCTACCTTTGTAGGAGGCACGTATCCGGGTGGGATTGTCAGTCCAATAGATCTATCAATGTTTACCGCCGGCTTGTACGGAGTTAATGATTATGCTAGAATGGTGCTTACTCTAATCATGCTCAAGACATAATGCAACATAGAAAACACATAGACACATTGATGATTGAATTGCATAAATGATGTTGTAACATGTTTCACCCCAAAAATGGTGATAAATAGAAAAGGGGCTATGTAAAACTCACCTTGGTAAAATGTTATATCTGTTGAGAAATGTGTTGACCAAATGTATCAAGTATCACCCTAAAATGAGGTAATAAATATGTCTAAGTCTATCAAGTCTACAAATGTTTAAGTTCTAGGGCTTCGAATTGGGGATAATTGCTCGTTTGATTAAAAAATATTCGCCAATTGAGAGAAATTTAGTAAATAAATAACTAAAATTCTTTTTATAAATGTTAAATCTAGGATGGTCACAAGAATGTGTTTAAAGTATAAAAATAATTTTTATAAAATTATTTTCTTTAAAATAGATTATTAAATCTATTTATTACAAATTGTCAAACTTTAACTTTAATATTTAAAAATACTAAAATTAAAGAATTATTAGTTTAAAAATCATATTTCTGTTCTAAATATTCAGAAATAATTTGTATAAAATTTTGGTGCAAAAATATTAAAAATTGGATTTATTATGATTTATTTATGATTAAAACTAACAAAAATTGATTAAAAATATTAAATAAAAGATTTTTCAGAAATAAAAATCATTTCTGAAAGGCTTAACGTTATAAAAACCCATGATAATTTTTGTGGAAATTAATAAGATCGTTTTGATATTTTTATAGATTTTTATAAATAAAATAGAATAATCTTGATTTATTTATTATATATATTAAATAAATAAATTTTTGAAAACTAAAAATTGTAAGTTGAACTTTTTCATCAGATCAAAACAAGATAATTTTTGTAGAATTTTTTTTAGAAATGTTTAGTATTTTTAAATGAATTTATAAGATATAAATAACTTATATATATAAAGTTGATAATCAAAGAAGAAAAAAAAACAAAGGGTTGTGGCTGCCAGGTTTCGAACCTGCGTGGTCCCGGTTACAAGGCACAGACACAACCACTTGGCCTAGGCCTGTGGTTGTGATGGATCTTGTTCTGATAAATATAAATACATACGCGTAAATCAGATTATCCCCAAAACCATAATACGAGCCCTAGTTTTAGCAATAACACGATTCACACATCATTGGCCCTATTGATGTTAGGGCTTTTGATGTGTGAACGCCGGTAATCAAAACCCACAAAAAAAGTTTAACTTACAGTGTTGATTCGTATACGATTGGCCGGTCAAAGATAAAAGTCAATCGTGTATTCGTGAGGCACAATCAGAGTGAATTGAAGACAATTGGAGGTTGAGAAGAGATTATGAGCGAGTTGTTATGGTTCAGAAGGCATCAATTTATAGTGTCTAGGTCTAGGTTGCATAATTGGCAAGGTTGACTCGTTTTAAAATGGTCCACGCGTAATAATCAATTTGGTTAAATTGATTGCAATTATAGGTGTAATTGATTGAAGATCAGGCCGATAATTACGTTCCATAATATATATTGTGTGATTAATTGATAATAAAGAGGATTTGATCCTCTTTTGGCTGTGTTTGCGTCGATCAGCAGCAGCAGTGGGATAGCAGATGCGTTTCAGAAATGTGTTAAATAAATAACTTTCCTAGAGTTTATCATTAAGGGCTTCATGGACTAGTGGTTGTGGCGTGTGTTTGTGTGGAGGGTGACCCGGGTTCGATACCCGGCTCACACCTTTTATTTTTTTACAGTTTAACGAAAAAGAGGGAGGGGGTGGTTAGCTGTTGGGCCGGTTGGGCTGTTATGTGGGCCGGATAAGAGGGATAGTTGGGCTCAGATTTGGGCTTGGGATGGAATCAGCTGGGCTTCAAAAGAAAAAAAAGGAAAACAAGATGGAAATGGGCCAGATCTGTTATGTTTTGTGTGTGTATATATATATATATATATATTTTTTTTAAACTGAGTTATAATTATTATTATTATTATTATTATATATATATAGGTTGTGCTTTAGGCATAAATGTATAAAATTAAGGATAAAGTATATATATATATAGTGAGGGTTTTATATAGAAAAATTTGGGGAAAATTTTTGTGATGTTACAGGGGCGATAAAAAAAAATTAGGCCTAAAGCGAGATAACAAAATCGGTACGCCGAATCCGGACAACAAGCTCGGGGTCGGCCCCTTTTGTGATCGAGCAAGTGAAGTTTAAAGAACATGTAAGGGCGCTGGCCGCTATGTGTTGCTAAACGCCCTCTTCACCCCTCCTACGTACCTTATAGTATAACAACTTATGAAACGTTGAAGTTTATGGGTTATCTAGACTAGCTTACATATCCATAAAACGACGTGTCATTTAACTAAACAAAATGAAATTAACTACTAAATAGTGTTTGTGTCTGAAGCTACTACGTTTTAGTTTTTATAAATAATCTTTTAACATTTTTGAAACTATTATATCGGTATAACTTATACTATATATTTATAAACCTTGATTTGAATAGTGTGTTGTGCTAAAATGAGCCGCCTAGCTAACACCGTCAGTTTCAACGGTCTCCGTTAACTTTTAATCATCGTTAGGTAACTTAATTACAATTCCCCGTTAACTTTACCTCCGTTAACCTCCAACTGTCGTTAGAAATCTAAGTTACTGTTAACGCCGCTAGCTTTAACTCCGTTAACTTTCAACCACCGTTAGGTCATTGAGTTACAGTTCTCCGTTAGCTTTAACTCCGTAGCTAATTGAGTTATTGTTCCCGTTACCTTCTAACCGGGTATGTTCCCCGTTAACTTTAACTCCGTTAATTTTTAACCGTCTTTAGGTAATTGAGTTACCGCTCCTCGTTAACTTCTGACCGGGTTTTCTAGCAATAACTAACAGAGTTACTATTCCCCGTTAATTTCTATCCATCCTTACCTAACTGAGCTATTGGTTTACCGTTAACTTCTAGTTTTGGATAGTAAGTAAAAGAGTTATTGTTCTCGATTTTAACTCCGTTAATTATTAACCGTCTTAGGTAACTGACTTACTATTCACTGATAACTTTTAACCACGTTTTTTAACAGTAACTAACAGAGGTACTACTCCCTGTTAATTAATGAGTGTAAGTTTCAACGCTGAATTTGTTGTTATTTGATGATATTTGAATACCGTCTTTTAAAAGTCAATACAGAAAACACACAATACGTGTGTATTAATTCACCTAGTTATGGTTAAGTTATGAAAATGTATATAGATGTTATTTTTTTTATACAATTTCAGTCAATAAGAGGGGTAGAAGTAGCAAAATGTCATCATCATATACCATGATATATATCGTGTACCTTATCTACAAGGGAAAATCACCTGCTCATGTTGACCCAGGAAAATAATTGGTAGGTTTTTTTTTTTTTTTTTTTTTTTTTTTTTTTTTTTTTTTGTCGGGTCGTATTTTGCTATACAAATGTTAGTAAAAAATAAGTATGATATGTGTAATTTATATATATGAGGAATACTTGAATATGTATTTACTTCGTTCCCTGTGTTAAAGGAGGTTAATAATTACGTGGAAAGTGAATGTATTTTGTTGCATTTACAAACATATATTCAACTAACAATGTATATGTACGAAACAGATTTACGTGGCGGAAGTGACAGCATGAAGTTCACACAATTCAACTAAAAAATGTATGTACGAAACAGATATACGTGGCGGAAATGACAGCATGAAGTTAACACAATGAGTATAACTAATACATAAGATAATACATAAGATAAGAGTAAACTTGTAACACCCCAACCGATGGCGGAATCATCGAGGTGCCACGTAGTGACGATTGTTCAAAAGCTCATGGTACTAAAATGTAAATATTATTGAATAATCCAAAATTGTCTTACATGGAAATGGAAATTACATTGTCTAATTGAAATGTAAATATTGAAATAACTGAATTAAAATAAGCACTAAATGTTCCTTGCTAAAGCACTAGATCAAACTGCACCTGAAACATGTACAAATAGATTTGGTCAACATATGAAATGTTGGTGAGCATTCCTAGTTTTGATATATATAGTAGGTTAAAAAGTTATACAATTCAAGTGCAAGTTACAGTGCAAATATGTAAACCATGTATCAAACAAATGAGCGAAATCAACCCTGTGACTGTATAATGTACTGTATGAACTGTAGTGTACTTATCCAACAAGTGGATAATAACTTAACAATGGCCACGGATTCTCCGATGAAAAAGGGGGAGAATCAACCTAGGCGGGTTGTCAATCCAAATAGCGCTATCCAATGTTAAGGTCGGCTTGTACAATGTTAATGATTTCACTAAGTACAAATGTAATCCACATGTAATGTCTAAGCATAAAGCACGTTGTAAGCAATGCACATAGTACTAGAATTGTATTTGTGAAAATGTAAAATTGTATTTGAAATTGTAATAGTGTACATGTAACACCCCAAAAATGTATAAAAGTAAAAAGGGGTAAGAATACTCACAGTTCACGTAATAACTTGAAATTGGACTTGGACAACGAAATATGAATTGAGATTACTCCCAAATGATCAACCTAAAGTATTCGATAATGTGTAAGGGAAATAACTCTAAGATATATGTATTTCTAGGGCTTCGAATTGGGGATAAGTATTTATTTGGTTAATAAATTAAACGTTTAATAAATAAGAGAAATTTGGTAATTAAATAGACAAAAGTCTTTGAGTAAACTTTAAATCAAATATGGTCACAATATAAAGTTTTAAATGTGAAAATAATTTTTATAAAATTATTTTCTTGAAAATAGTATATTTAATCTATTTATTTCAATTTGGCAAAATATAACTTTAATATTTAAAAATATTAAAATTAAAGAAATTTTAGATTAAAAATTGTATTTCTGTTCTAAATGGATAGAAATAATTTATGTAAAATTTTGGTGCAAAAATATTGTAAAATGAATTTATTATGAATTATTTATGATTAAAACTAACAAAAATTGATTAAAAATATTAAATAAATGATTTTTCAGAAATAGAAATCATTTCTGAAAGGTTTAAAGTTATAAAGACTTAGGATAATTTTTGTGGAAAATAATAAGATCGTTTTGATATTTTTATAGATTTTTATAAATAAAATAGAATAAACTTGATTTATTTATTATATATATTAAATAAATAAATTTTTGAAAACTAAAAATTGGGTGTTGAACTATTATATCAGATAAACACAAGATAATTTTTGTAGAATTTATAAAAGGGTTTTGGTATTTTAAAATGAATTTTAAAGATATGAATATATATATATATATATAAGTTAAGCCTAAAAAAAAATGATGCAAGTGGGACTCGAACCCAGGCCCTTGGGCCGGTTCATGTTTATGTGTGCCTGTGCATAACCAACTGGTCTAGGCACCAGATCTGTATGAGTTTTATTTCCAAAAATATTTATATGATATGTAATTTGGTCATCTTCCCCAATTCAATTCATGCGAAACCCTAGCTTATCAATTGATCAGATTACACAACAATAACCCAATTAACCTTAGGGTTATTGTTGTGTACATGTCGAAGATTAAAACCCACCAAAAATTACAAACTTACAAACTCGTTTTGTATACGAACGAATGGTCAAAGCCTCGAAGTCAAACACGAACAATGATCCAAGAACAGTAGATTATAAGTGGAAATTGAAGGTGTAGAAAGAATTAGTGGCGAGTTGTGATGGTTCAGAAGGATTCAATTTATAGTGATAGGTTCCGGATCGTCGAATTGGAAAGGTTTGACTCGATATGAATAGTTCACGCGTAAAAGCTTAATTTGGTATCAATTGATTGTTAGTCAACGCGTATCCTAATCATGATGGACCGGTAATCACGATTTCAATCAAAATTTGGATCATTCACTCGTCAATGATGGTTGATTAAGTTGGTTTAAAAAAAAAAAATAAAAAAAAATAAAAAAAATATAATACTGCTGCTGCTGTTCGCGTACAGCCAAGGAAGAAGGAAAAAAGGGCTGCGAAAAAAATAGGATAATTATAAAGAGGTTTGGGTTTAGAACAAGAAACGAGCTATGGCTCAGTGGTTAAGGCGCGTGTGTGGTTGTGGGGGTGGTCCGGTTCGAATCCCGGGTGAAGCGTCCCTTTCCTCTTTTTTTTACAAACACAAGGGGAGGGGGCTGTTGGGCCATCTGTTGGGCCAGGCACAGTGGGCCGGCTCTTGTTGGGCTTCAGGAAACAAATGAGAAGATTGGGTTTGGTTAATGGGTTATAGATGGTGAGAAAATAATCTATATAATCTGAATTTTTTTTTTTTTTTTTTATTATTATTAATAATATTATTATTTTAATTATTATTATTATTAAAAAGATATATATGTATATATATATATATAATGAAAAGTGACGGATGTCACAGCATCCCTACTTTTAGAAACTTCGTCCCGAAGTTATTTAAAAACAAAGGGTTATGGATGCTTGGGTAAAAGTTAAGATAACTGTGGTTTGGAAAATTTGGGTTAAGGTACGACGTGAATTTATAGGTAACAAAGTAAACTGTTTCAAATGATTTGGATGGTAGGTTTGATAGGTGTGGGTTAAGGATTAGGTTCGTCTCGAATAATAAGGAAAATAAGAATCTAGTAACACTAAACTTCAAGTTTTAGGAATCCTAAAATAAATGTACGAGTTGATTGTCTATAAATGAACTACCAAGTAAACGGAGTTTGTTCCTGGTCCGACTTCCAGTCTCACTTTCAATGCATCATTAGTGTTTGTATACAGGGTGTACCGCAGCTAACCCACCACACCTTTGATACCTTGAAAACGTACTGGATGCCTACCAAAAACTCTAATAGAATTTCACACTACCCTAAGGTACCTGTAAATTCATGATTACGTTCCGGACCGGAATCATCAATTTACCTTACATTAGGGTTTTATGTCTTTCTATGATCCCACCGATTGTTGAGCAGGTTCGATAGCCTCCACCAGCCGTGGAGTAGGTTGTAGGGCCTCTCCCGACTGTTTGAAAAGGCATAGTGACCTCTACCAATCGTTGAGTATGTTCGATAGCCTCCACCAGTCGTGGAGCAGGTTGTAGGGCCTCTCCCGACTGTTGAAAAAGGCATGATGACCTCTATTAAGTGCAACAATTATTATTCACATAGATTGCAAATTGATAGCAAATTTATGCAAGCAAGTTTGTAAGTACTACAACCATTAAGTGTAAGTGTTATCATGAATAATTAAATGTTGTACGAGTATCATGAATAATTAGATGTTCAATGAATAGTCAAGTTAAAGGAAAATCAAGTTTCATATAATAAGCAATGATGTTTTCTTAGAAAAGCTCTGTAAAATCAAGTATCAAGTCTAAACGTTTCAAATAAATGTAAGTGTACGATAACGTAACCAATATGATAGATTACCAATTTGTGTTCGTACATAATAGCATGCAAGGAAATCTCTAGATGTTATATGCCTATGAGTATGTCATAATTGGGTACAAAATGATGAAAACACGAGTATCATGAATAATTAAATGTACAGTGAATAGTCAAATTAAGGGAAAATCAAGTTTCATAAACAATGATGTTTTGGAAAAATCCTGTAGAATCAAGTATCAGGTTTTTAGTAGTTTGATTAGCATGGGTAACTAGCTCATGTGTGAGAAGGACATGAATTTAGTTCTTGAGAGGATGATGAAATTTTTTTTTTGAAGCAGAATCAAGGTTGTGAGAGATGGTGAATGTGAAGGTAGTTGATAAAGAGTTTATTAAGGAGGTTATATAGCAGTGTAAATTTTGGGGTTTGGATCAAAGGTTATAATCAAGTGTATAAGAAAACATGATTGTGGTATATGCAAAATATTGTAAAAATTTGAACAAGTTGAAAATGGGTGAGTGTTGATGGAAAATCTAAAGTTTAGATATTATTCCAAATAAATATTTTCAAAATTTGGTTTTGTACATAAGGCAAAAGTTGTTAAATAGTACAAGCTAAGTAGGCTTTGTAATAGTTTAAAACATTATATACAAAATTGTTTGTTACGTCAATAAATAATCAATTGAATTTAAGTTCGAGGAAAATATGTACTTTGTAAAGTTGCTAGGTAATACAACTAGTTTTAAAAATCTTTAGTTTGTGCTAATAATATGTGGAGAAAAGAAATAATATGATTCGGGTAGGGTATTGAATATTTAAAAAGTGGCTAAGAGGGTAAGGTGAAGTGTGATTGTGAAATCCATAGATGGTTATGAAAGTATGAACTTGTAAGCAATATATGAAAATCATGAAATACAAAATATTGTATATGAACCGAGAGAGTATTATTGAAAAAAGCTTGCATAAAATGCTTGGAGTGCCCTTGTCTAGCTGTAAAGCCCAACAAGAACGTTGACTTTTCAAAGGAATTGAACCCAATGGTGATCAAAGAAGACGTGCTTTAGCCTATAAGTGGACACTCACTCCAGGAATCCCAGGTAAGCATAACAGGTCCGTAAATGGATTTATGCGCTATGCTTGCCTATGCCAGAAAAACCCAGTGTACAGGCGTCCACCCTTCCAGATTGCACGTGTCCTTATCACACTCATTAAAGTTCAACAACTTTGAAGGAACAAAAGTAAAAGTAGGCATTATTCCCAAGAGTATCTTCATGAAATGTACTGTCCCTGTTCCATGATGATGTAGACTTTCCACTCCCTGTAGGACACCATCTCTATGCACCATGATGAAGGATGAGAAGAATGGAGAGAGAGAAGAAGGGAAAGATAGAAGAAGGAAAGTAGGGAGAAATGAGGGGTAGGGTAATTCAGGAAATATTATGCATGCAAGTTAAAGTTCGGTTATAGTCTAGGCCATTTTATCTAATAACCTAGTTCCCTATAACCATGGCTCTGATACCAATCTGTAACACCCCAACCGATGGCGGAATCATCGAGGTGCCACGTAGTGACGATTGTTCAAAAGCTCATGGTACTAAAATGTAAATATTATTGAATAATCCAAAATTGTCTTACATGGAAATGGAAATTACATTGTCTAATTGAAATGTAAATATTGAAATAACTGAATTAAAATAAGCACTAAATGTTCCTTGCTAAAGCACTAGATCAAACTGCACCTGAAACATGTACAAATAGATTTGGTCAACATATGAAATGTTGGTGAGCATTCCTAGTTTTGATATATATAGTAGGTTAAAAAGTTATACAATTCAAGTGCAAGTTACAGTGCAAATATGTAAACCATGTATCAAACAAATGAGCGAAATCAACCCTGTGACTGTATAATGTACTGTATGAACTGTAGTGTACTTATCCAACAAGTGGATAATAACTTAACAATGGCCACGGATTCTCCGATGAAAAAGGGGGAGAATCAACCTAGGCGGGTTGTCAATCCAAATAGCGCTATCCAATGTTAAGGTCGGCTTGTACAATGTTAATGATTTCACTAAGTACAAATGTAATCCACATGTAATGTCTAAGCATAAAGCACGTTGTAAGCAATGCACATAGTACTAGAATTGTATTTGTGAAAATGTAAAATTGTATTTGAAATTGTAATAGTGTACATGTAACACCCCAAAAATGTATAAAAGTAAAAAGGGGTAAGAATACTCACAGTTCACGTAATAACTTGAAATTGGACTTGGACAACGAAATATGAATTGAGATTACTCCCAATGATCAACCTAAAGTATTCGATAATGTGTAAGGGAAATAACTCTAAGATATATGTATTTCTAGGGCTTCGAATTGGGGATAAGTATTTATTTGGTTAATAAATTAAACGTTTAATAAATAAGAGAAATTTGGTAATTAAATAGACAAAAGTCTTTGAGTAAACTTTAAATCAAATATGGTCACAATATAAAGTTTTAAATGTGAAAATAATTTTTATAAAATTATTTTCTTGAAAATAGTATATTTAATCTATTTATTTCAATTTGGCAAAATATAACTTTAATATTTAAAAATATTAAAATTAAAGAAATTTTAGATTAAAAATTGTATTTCTGTTCTAAATGGATAGAAATAATTTATGTAAAATTTTGGTGCAAAAATATTGTAAAATGAATTTATTATGAATTATTTATGATTAAAACTAACAAAAATTGATTAAAAATATTAAATAAATGATTTTTCAGAAATAGAAATCATTTCTGAAAGGTTTAAAGTTATAAAGACTTAGGATAATTTTTGTGGAAAATAATAAGATCGTTTTGATATTTTTATAGATTTTTATAAATAAAATAGAATAAACTTGATTTATTTATTATATATATTAAATAAATAAATTTTTGAAAACTAAAAATTGGGTGTTGAACTATTATATCAGATAAACACAAGATAATTTTTGTAGAATTTATAAAAGGGTTTTGGTATTTTAAAATGAATTTTAAAGATATGAATATATATATATATATATAAGTTAAGCCTAAAAAAAAAATGATGCAAGTGGGACTCGAACCCAGGCCCTTGGGCGGTTCATGTTTATGTGTGCCTGTGCATAACCAACTGGTCTAGGCACCAGATCTGTATGAGTTTTATTTCCAAAAATATTTATATGATATGTAATTTGGTCATCTTCCCCAATTCAATTCATGCGAAACCCTAGCTTATCAATTGATCAGATTACACAACAATAACCCAATTAACCTTAGGGTTATTGTTGTGTACATGTCGAAGATTAAAACCCACCAAAAATTACAAACTTACAAACTCGTTTTGTATACGAACGAATGGTCAAAGCCTCGAAGTCAAACACGAACAATGATCCAAGAACAGTAGATTATAAGTGGAAATTGAAGGTGTAGAAAGAATTAGTGGCGAGTTGTGATGGTTCAGAAGGATTCAATTTATAGTGATAGGTTCCGGATCGTTCGAATTGGAAAGGTTTGACTCGATATGAATAGTTCACGCGGTAAAAGCTTAATTTGGTATCAATTGATTGTTAGTCAACGCGTATCCTAATCATGATGGGACCGGTAATCACGATTTCAATCAAAATTTGGATCATTCACTCGTCAATGATGGTTGATTAAGTTGGTTTAAAAAAAAAAAATAAAAAAAAAATAAAAAATATAATATGCTGCTGCTGTTCGCGTACAGCCAAGGAAGAAGGAAAAAAGGGCTGCGAAAAAAATAGGATAATTATAAAGAGGTTTGGGTTTAGAACAAGAAACGAGCTATGGCTCAGTGGTTAAGGCGCGTGTGTGGTTGTGGGGGTGGTCCGGTTCGAATCCCGGGTGAAGCGTCCCTTTCCTCTTTTTTTTTACAAACACAAGGGGAGGGGGCTGTTGGGCCATCTGTTGGGCAGGCACAGTGGGCCGGCTCTTGTTGGGCTTCAGGAAACAAATGAGAAGATTGGGTTTGGTTAATGGGTTATAGATGGTGAGAAAATAATCTATATAATCTGAATTTTTTTTTTTTTTTTTTTATTATTATTAATAATATTATTATTTTAATTATTATTATTATTAAAAAGATATATATGTATTTATATATATATAATGAAAAGTGACGGATGTCACAAAACTGTACGGATGGTTCATGTGGTTTGCACAAATTGCACATATGCTCTTATTTATTTTCAATGGTCCTCAACGTTGACATTTTATAACTTTTTGATCCTTACCAGCTAACATTGTTAAGTTTTATCAGTTAAGTCATGTAAAATGACCAAATTACCCATAGGGACCACCCAAGTAGTTTAATCTTTTATATATTTTTTCTTGGACCACCACCACCTCCTTTAACAACCAACATCACTCCCTCCTCCTCCTCCAACCACCACCACCACCTCTTTCAAACAACCATCGCCACTGCGTAGTACTTCTGTACTGGATGATGTAGCTGGTCATTTATGACTTTATTAAACAAAGTCAAAGAAAGAATAATAATTATAATGGGCTCACCTTCAAAAACCTCCCTGACTTCCATTGGCGAAGCTTGAAGGTTCACCTTTCATCAGAATCAGATTTCATATTCAAACCCCTTTCAAGTGGATGAAGGCTCACCTTCAAGAACCTCTCAGAGGAACCCAGGGTCACCATCATCGAGCCTAAAGCAAGAACCCCAAATTAAAAGTCAGGGCCTATAACTATTCAAATTCAGATACAAATCTAAACAACCCAAATAACATAAACTCAACAAAAGATTAGGGTTTCTAAGATTAGGGATCGTGGTTCTGTATGGTCACGGAGGTGACAGAGGTTAAAAGTGATCGAAGAAGGTAGTGGCTGTGCTCCGGTGACGAATAAGGTGTTCGTGTTGCTATAGGTGAAGAAGAAGGTGGTTGGTTGGGTTTTGTGGTGGCCGGTGGTTGGTTTACTCTTGTATATTTGGAAATCAAGCAGGTCAGGTAATTTTGAATACTCAATTCGTAAACCATTTACCACAACTAATCAGATGTTCTTATTAATTATTTGAATACTATTATTATGGTTGACATTGAACAATAATATTGTATTGTTAGTATATGTGGATGACATTGTCATCACAGGTAATAGTGACTAAGAGATCACTAATGTTAAAACCATGTTAAAGAAAGTTTCCAAATTAAAGTTTTAGGAAAGTTAAAATATTTCCTAGGTATAGAAGTGTTATATATTCTGAAAATGGAATATGTCTTAATCAAAGGAAATATTGTCTAGATCTTTTAAGTGAATTTGGATACCTTGACTGCAAACCAATTAGTGTTCTAATTGAGCAAAATTATAATCTTACTATTAAAAATGGTAAAGATGAGAAATATTTGGAAGACATTACAGGTTTTCAAAAGCTTATAGGTAAACTTATTTATATGTCTTTGACTTGTCTAGATATAAGCTATGTTGTACAGTTCTTGAGTCAGTTTATGCATAAACCAACTCGGAATGTGTTACACATAGCTTTAAGGTTGCTTAGATACTTAAAAGCAATCACATGGAAACGGGATCTTGTTTAAAAAAGGTAAGGATTTAACCCTCTCAGCAAATTCAGATGCTGATTGGGGCTAAGTGTCTTAACACATGAGAGTCTGTTACAGGATATTGTGTGTTTATTGGTGATTGTTTGGTTTCTTGAAAAAGCAAGAAAACAAAGTAGTGTTGCTTGTTCTTCAGCTAAAGCTGAATATAGAGCAATGTGTTTCTACTACCTGTGAGTTAATCTGGATATCAAATTTGTTAAAAGAATTAGGAATTCAAATTCAGTTACCTTTGAGTTTGTTTTGTGATAGTAAGGCTTTATATCTATAGCAGAAAAATCCAGTGTTCCATGATATAACTAAACACTTTGAACTTGATTTACATTTTCTCAGAGAAAAAATAAGTTCAGGTTTTGTTAAAGCAATAAAAGTAAAGTCTGATCAGCAAGTTGCTGATATCTTTACTAAAGGGTTGTTTAGTGGTCAACGTGTACTTTTTGTGTAAAAAAACTTGGGTTGATCAACATGTTCATTAATTGAATTAAGAGGGGGTGTTGAAATGTTATGAATGAATTATAATTCAATTACTCTAATTACTGGATTTTGGATGTTGGGCTTGGAATTGTATCAAGAGTTCATTTAAAGATGGTTTAGCCCATTGGGCTTTGGCCTGGGTCAAAAGGGATAAGAACTAGTTCATGGACGAGATCATTATAATTATGTTAGTTGGGTTTGTAATTGTTTGACACAAATTGCTGAGCTGGCTTGATTGTGTTCGTTGGATTGTTATCATCTTAGCCGTTGGATGAGTATTAGCTCGAAGGTTCAAGACTGAGTATAAAAAGAATAGTGCACGAGTTATTATTCATTCGTTCACTTTCTCTTTGTTGTTTTCTCTCTGATTTTCAGTCTTCGTTTAGGGTTTGTAAGTCTATAGTCTTATTTCTTTGTATTCTTTCTTATTCATGATCTTCTGATCTTATCAATCAGCAGATCTATGTGTATTGTACTATGTTCTTGATCTCAGTGTTTTGCTGAGATCCTTTTGGGTATTTGGGGGTACTGATTTGGTTTGGGTTAATAAGAGTTTTGTCACCGTTTTTGTCGCCTACATCTGGTATTGATCTGTTTGTGAGTTTGTGTTGGCTCCATTATTATTGTTGTTGTGTATATCAAACCCTAAAATTCTACATCATATACCTACTAGGTATATGAGACATAACTAACAGATATTGGATGGGTATGAAACACGGTTTCACAATCAGAAATGAGACTATAGTTATTGGTATTCGTCCCATTGCCATCCCTCTATAAAGATTGTTCTGAGAGTTGTTGTCCACTTCATTTGTGCATCAATCACAAACAACCGCATGCTTCCTCGTACAACATATTTCCATTAGCAAAAGTGTTCTACAAGCTTTTGGATACAATGGTTCGACAGTGGTGAAGAAGATAAGAAAGGGATTTTAGGATGTAGGAAAATATGTCACATAAACAACACTACATAAAGGAGACGATATAAAAAGAAAAAGGGGGACTTGTTTTGTTTGTAAAGACACACTTAAACCTAAAACTATTCGAACAAGTCAACAAATGAGCTCACCTTGATTCAAATTTGGCTTAAAAATTTACACGACCTAGTTTTCCTTAACTCAAAAAATCATATGAACTGATTAATTTAAATTAGTTTCAACCATAAACTATTTGAATAGCCAAATTTATACATCACTACCAATAACTAACCAAATAGTTTTTCTAGCCATAGTAGGCAAACCATTATGTGAAGTCCAATATAAAAGGGTGATACTATCTACACAACCAACAAAAAACCCTAAACAACCTTAGGACGGGTCGTCGAGGCCTAGATGGGCCGTTAAGAAAAATTAGGGTTTCAGGACGGGGCGTCCAGGCCTTGACGGGCCGTTTGTTTACAGAAAAGACAAAACCGACGGGCCGTCGAGGCCCAGACGGCCCGTAAAAGTACGAGGTACGAGGTGATCAGTCTGAACTCCTGCAAAAGCAGGCAGTTCAGACTGAAAAGTCTGAAAAAAGGTGCTTAAGGACGGGCCGTCCAGGCCCCGACGGCCCGTTGAAACGTGTTAGGTTAGGGCATTTAATCCCTAGACGGCCCATCTAGGCCTCGACGGCCCGTCGACATTTCCTGATATAACCATTACACAATCAGTTTCTTCCCCATTTGAACCAAACTTTAAAACATCACCACCACCAAAACCCTCGACCCATTTCGACTTCCCGGTCTCACGATGACATATTTACACAGCTTTTCAACCGTTGACCTGTCTGAGAACGAGTCTTACGTCTCTGAAAGCGTAGGGTATGAACCCGAGGTTCAAGTTGGTGAAGATGAGGTTAAATCCGGGTTCGTGGTAATGACGGGAACATGCTGCCCGATCTCAACGAGGAATATGTAGAGGAACAGGAGTCTTTTTTCGTGCCACCAAGCTACCCGCAGTACACGTACGGGAGTTACCATTCGCGCGGGAATCGTGCTAATGATGACAACCAGGAAGATGCTAACATAAAAGTTGAACCTAACCCGGATGTTTCGTATGAAACCGAGCAGGTGCGTTTATTTATTTACACTAGTATATCTTTACAGTAGTATATATTTTCAGGTATTTAGACTAGTATGAATTTAGACTAGTATATCTTTACAGTAGTATATATTTTTCAGGTATTTAGAGTAGTATGAATTTAGACTAGACTGTTGTGTAAATTTTCAGGTATTCGGGTCTGTTGAAGAGATGAAACAATGGGCTTACGATAGAGCCCTTGCTAGCGGTTACGTCCTAGTGACAGGACGTTCTGTTTCAAAAGGCAGTGGAAATAATGCAAGAAAAATTAGGATAGACCTGAGATGCGACCGTGCTGGCGAATACTATACTACAGCCACAGTAAGGTCTACGGGTAGCAAAAAGATTAACTGTCCATTTATGTTAATAGGGAGGCTACGCAAAGAGGGTTGGAAGTTGGAGGTTAAACACGCGAATCATAACCACGACCCTTTTGTACATGTTGAGGGTCACGCTTTTGCTAGGCGGCTGACACCACAGGAAGAAGAAATGGTGGAAACACTTTATTTTCAAGGCCTGGAACCGGCAAACATACATTTGGCCATCAGAGCACAAAACCCGAATAATAAATGTATTCTAAGAGACATACACAATACAGTGAGCAAGATTAAACATAGAATTTACGGCGATAAAACCCCAATGCAGGTATTATTATTAATTACTATTATTGTCATAGACTATTATTAATTTTGTTGTTGTTAAATATTAAATATTGTTATTATTATTGTTATGCAGATACTCGAGAGTATCCTGGTTGAAAAGAAATTTACTTATTTCACCAAGCAGAATCCAGAGACAGATGCTGTTGAGAATATTTTCTTTTCACACCGGGTCTCGTACAATCTCTGGCGTGCCTTTCCACATGTGATGCTGATCGACGCCACCTACAAAACGAACGAGTACAGAATCCCGTTTGTTCAAATTGTGGGTATGACGTCGACAAACCAGTCGTTTTGTATCGCCCATGCATTTATCGTTAAAGAGAAAACGAGTAACTACACATGGGTGCTTGAGAGGCTCAAAGATTTGCTGGAGGGGAGTATGGAGCCACGTGTAATTGTTACAGATAGAGATCTGGCTCTGATGAGTGCATGTGCTTCAGTTTTCCCGGATGCTACGAAATTGCTTTGCAGGTGTCATATTCAACGAAATATTATTATTATTATTATTATTATTATTATTATTATTATTATTATTATTATTATTATTATTACTATTATTATTATTATTAATATTATTGTTGTTGTTTTGCAGGTATCATATTCAACGAAATATTGCAAAATATCATAAAGCAGGATTTCCAAAAGAAGAATGGGAAATATTTTTGCAGTATTTTGGTCGACTGTGTAAATCTCCTGACAAAGAGGCTTACGAATTCAATCTTGAAGCGCTCTACAGACGACTTTGGGGGCAGGATCGAACGGGTATATATTTTATTTTTTATTTTGCTTTACAAGCGTACATATTTTCTGTATTGACATCACTATTCTGTTTTTTACAGAGGTTTATGACTACATGGAGTCAGTTTGGCTCCGAGATTATAAAGAAATGTTTGTGGAAGCATGGGCAAATGAAAACCTTACGTTCGGTCAGACTACGACCAACAGGGTCGAGAGTCAGCATGCTCTTATTAAGAGGTACATAAAAGGCCCGAACAGCTCGCTCCACGCGCTTGTGATGCAAATAGACAAAGTTATGGAATCACGGCGCGTAGCGATAAAGCACTCCTTCGAACAAAGCCGATCAACAAGAATGTGGAAACATGATCTACCGTTGTTTCAAGACGTAATCGGTAGGGTTTCCCATCTAGCGCTTAATTTGATGCTCGGAGGGGTCAACAAGATAAATTATTATATGGAACAAAAGAGGTCTTGTGAACACCGACTCAATAAGACTTATGGATTGCCTTGTTCCTGTCAATTGCAATTGTTTGATACGAAAGGTAACAACATTTTTTAGACTTATTATAAATGTTTGAAGCGTTTTGTAGACGACTTGTGTTGTCTGGTTCGTACAAAAACAGAGGAAACTCTGCCAAATTTTTATAAAATTATTGATTTGTTGTTGTTGTGATTGAATATATATATCAGATACACGAGTGTCACTGGCTGATATCGACGTCTTCTGGACACGACTTGACTTTATGCCAGAAGTAGCTGAGAATCCCGAGTTTGACTTTCAGCACCAAATGAATGCATTCGCTGAGCAGCTAAGGTCGCAACCGGTGCAAGTGAAAAAAAAGCATGTTGCAGAAGATGAAGGAGGTGTTGAATCCGATTATGACTAAACATAAACCTCCTGAGGTACAAACCGATACTCGGGGTCGGCCAACAACAAGTGAAAAGGAAAAAAAAGGAAGATAAGGCTGCGGTTCGTATTATTATTATTATTATTATTATTATTATTATTATTATTATTATTATTGTTGTTGTTGTTGTTGTTGTTGTTATATAATTTTTTGCACGTAGGGCAAAAAGCCTTCTAGAAGAGGTAAACAATCAAGGGACAAACCGATTGTTTACGATGAAGATTTTCCACTGTTGGAAAGGGAGAGGTACAAACTACTAATATATAAATTCACACATGCATACATATTTATACACATATTAAATCTCACTTTTTGATGGGTACAGGTACAAACTGGAGATCGAAAGGTTTAAGAAATGGCTTCCACCTGCATATCATAGATACATTACAGACATTCGGGATGTCCATGGAGACGGTCACTGTGGCTTTCGATCCGTAGCTGTGTGCTTAGGGTGGCAACAGGATATGTGGTACTTCATCCGCAAACAGCTTAAGGAGGAGATCGTCGAGAATGAAGACCGGTGGAGGCTAATTTTAAACGAAGTGGATTACGATACTTACGCAGAGTCTCCAACTCATTCGATCACACTGGAGTGGGACCAGCCACGCACGACCAATGGATGGAGATGCCCGCCTCAGGATTACTGATTGCTCAGAAATTTAAGGTGGTTGTTCAATTTCTCTCTCCGTATGATCAAAGTGAGACGTACTTCCCTATGTTCGATGGTCCACACACCGTTGAAGAACATGCGTTCGTATCGTTTGCTTTTGTTAACAAAAATCATTTCATCAAGATTGAGTTGGCAGAAGGCGCCCCAATGCCAAAACTGAATCCAGCATGGCGTAAGTGGCGATATGAAGAGGCAAGTGAGTGGGAGACGGTATATGACGAACGTATACAAAGGGTTGATGTTCGATCACCTCAATACTTCGACTTAACTTAGCTTATCGTATGTAACCGGACCGGACGAACGGAAAAATTTGTTGTATGTGTTCATTTATACTTATTATAAAAATATACTCCCTTTTTTTTTATAAAAAATACAAATACCAAGCTTAAAATATACAAAATACACTAAAAATTTAAAAAAAAAATAAAAAAATTAGGGTCGTCTAGGCCTTAATGGGCCGTTTATAGCAAAAAATTGGTTTTTAGACGGCCCGTCTAGGCCTAGACTGCCCGTCCCAACACAAAGCTTCCATGAGAAGCTTCTGTTTTTTAAATTAAAAAAAAAATTTATTTTAGGACCGTCCAGGCCTCAACGACCCGTCCCAAGACAAAAGTTGGCCTTAGACGGTCCGTCAAGGCCTCGACGGCCCGTTGCAAAAATTTTAAATCAGATCATTATCAGATCTGGTTGCCCCTCGTCCCCATTACCCTTTCCCTCTCGTCTCTCTTCTCCCTCTCTCTCTATCCCTCTGCCTCCTCCCAACCACCACCATCCACCACCGTCTCCTCCACCACAACCACCATCCACCACCGATCGAAGACACCACAACCACCATCCAACCCTCTGCCCCCTTTCTCTCTAACCCTCTGCAAGCCACAGTGACCCTACCACCACCACCACCGTCTCCCTCTCTCTCTAACCCTCTATCTCTCTCCTACAACAACCACCATCAGGTATCTTTTTATTATTGTTATTATTATTGTTATTATTATTGTTATTATTAGTTTTAGGGTTTTTTTTTTTTTTTTTTTTTAAGGTTGTGGTTGGGTGGTTGGGCTGTGGTTGTTGGTGGTTGGTGGAGGGTCTATGGTGGTTGGGTGGAGGTTGGGTGGTGGGGCAGTGGTGGTTGGTGGTTGGTAGGGGATAGGGTGGTGGTGGTGGTGGTAGGGGATAGGGTGGTGGTGGTTGGGTGGTGGTTGGGTGGTGGGGCAGTGGGGCTGTGGTGGTTGGGTGGTGGTTGGGTGGTGGTAGGGGATAGGGTGGTGGTGGTGGTGGTGGTAGGGGATAGGGTGGTGGTGGTTGGGTGGTGGTTGGGTGGTGGGGCAGTGGGGCTGTGGTGGTTGGGTGGAGGGGCTGTGGTGGTTGGGTGGTGGGGCAGTGGTGGTCAGTGGTGGTTGGGTGGTGGTTGGTTTTGCATTTGTGCGCGTTAGGCGCCTAAACCTAAACGCGCGCGCGTTTGTGTTTAGGCACCTAAACCTAAACGCGCGCCTTTATGTTTAGGCGCGCGTTTAGGTTTAGGCGCCTAAACATAAACGCGCGCCTTTATGTTTAGGCGCGCGTTTGTGTTTAGGCGCCTAAACCTAAACGCGCGCCTTTATGTTTAGGCGCGCGTTTGTGTTTAGGCGCCTAAACCTAAACGCGCGCCTTTATGTTTAGGCGCGCGTTTAGGTTTAGGCGCCTAAACACAAACGCGCGCCTAAACATAAAGGCGCGCGTTTAGGTTTAGGCGCCTAAACACAAACGCGCGCCTAAAGTGTTATTGTTCTTGTGTTTTGTTTAGTTCCTTTTTAATATAAACGCGCGCCTAAAGTGTTTTGTTTTTGTTTTGCAGATATGGCAAACAGAAACAACCGAAGACGCCGTAACCAGCCTGCGGACGGGAATCCTCTTGCAGGTGGCGACTTGAGAGAGTGGCCCTACAGGCACGATAACGACGACTACGAGATCGCGCGCTAGGGTCAGATGGAGCTGCGTCCGATACACGGATCGCGCAGTGTTGACTGGTCCGCATTACTTGCGATCGGTGGATCGGAGAGGTTTGAGGAGTGGATTCCAGACGACAGCCCTTGGGGGCGGATGTTAGCTGACCTCGACCATGAGTCGTATCGGCCACTGACGATCGAGTTCATCTCGACATTCCGCTACACGCCGCATCCAGCAGGTGTTGAGCCTCCAGTAGGTCCTGACGGCGAGCCTGAGCCGGAGGTACAGTTCCGATTATTCGGACAGCTCTACGCATATACGATTGACCAGTGGGCTACTACTTGCTGCTGGTACAGAGAGGAGGAGCTTGTCCAGGATATGTACACCACGGCCCTGACGACCTTGCCAGACGACATGCTGATGGCCTGGTGGCCCACTATCGGTGGTCGAAAGTATGGGGAGGACGGCGGCGAGAGGTATTATTATTGTTATTCTTTTAATTTAGTTCAGTTCGTTATTATTATTGTTATTTAGTTCGCTTAGTTAATTAATATTGTTATTTAGTTAGTTTAGGTTGTTTGTTTTTGGATTTTTGTAGACGACTTGTGTTGTCTGGTTCGTACAAAAACAGAGGAAACTCTGCCGAAATTTTTTTAATGTTATTATTATTCTGTGCAGGATGGATAGGTCCAGCAACATCCGGGACCCTCTGATCCGTTACATACACCGTTTGGTTAGCTGGTCGATTGCCGGACGGTGTAACTGTAACGAGAGGGTCCAGCAGATTGACCTTTTCTACCTCTACTGCATCTTGAGGGGTAGGCCGGTTGCGCTACACAGGTGCTTTGCCGAGTACATCGCGACCTACCCTCATAGGCACCCGGCGGGGGAGATTCCGATTGGTGGGATAGTCACCGCCATCGCGTTGCGTCTTTGCCCGGGCGAATTGTGGACGCATGCTGAGGAGAACACGTTACCTCGTCCGATGATGGCCAGGTAATATTATTATTATATATTATAATTTAATATTATTATTATTATTATTATTATTATTTATTATTATTATTATTATTATTATTATTTATTATTATTATTATTATTATTTATTATTTATTATAATTTAATATTATATTTTAATAATAATAAATAATAATAATAATAATAATATTAAATTATTATATATTATAATTTAATATTATTATTATTATTATTATTTATTATTATTTATTATAATTTAATATTATAATTTAATATTATTATTATTATTATTATTATTATTATTTATTATTATTATTATTATTATTTAATATTATTATTATTATTATTATTATTTATTATTATTATTATTATTATTTATTATTTATTATAATTTAATATTATATTTTAATAATAATAAATAATAATAATAATAATAATAATATTAAATTATTATATATTATAATTTAATATTATTATTATTATTATTTATTATTATTATTATTATTTATTATTTATTATAATTTAATATTATATTTTAATAATAATAAATAATAATAATAATAATAATATTAAATTATTATATATTATAATTTAATATTATTATTATTATTATTATTTATTATTTATTATAATTTAATATTATAATTTAATATTATTATTATTATTATTATTATTATTATTTATTATTATTATTGTTGTTTTGCATTTCAGGCCGTTAAATATTAGGACTATGACGCAGATGAAGGTGGCAGCACGGGTCCCTCGCAGCAACCCACACGCTTATTACCAGCGTGCTTTCGGACCTCCTGTCAACCGTGGCGAGCATTTTGTGCCAGAGCCGCTCAGACATCTCGATGGGCCGATTGCCCCTGAGGTCCAGATGCCACACGTTGCCGACGGCGACCCACCGGTGGATGTAGAGATGCCAGACCCCCCCGTTGATGAGCTACAGCGTCCTGCCCGCGTTTATCATGCTGTCAGGTTGCATGATAGCACGACCCAGGTACTTCAGCAGATCCTGGATCAGTTGGGGTCGATGCGGGGTGACATGGCGTCGATGCGGGGTGACATGCGGTGGCTGTTAGAGAGCGAGAATGAGAGACGACGAGCAGCTGGTTTGGAGCCGCGTCCACTTCCAGATTGGGCGTCTAGCAGTCAGCATGGTGGGGCGTCCACCAGTCAGCCGGGTGGGTCGGATCAGCCGGGTGGGTCGGGTTAGACGGGTGGGTTATATTTCTTTGGTTGTACATTTTGAACTCATAGTTTATGTAAATTTTTGGAATATTTATGCTTATTTATGCTTTATTGTTCGTTTTGAATGTTTGGTTTTTATAGATGTTTATTGAACTCATAGTTTATGTAAATTTTTGGAATATTTATGCTTATTTATGGTTTATTGTTCGTATTTTGGTTTTGTTTAGTTCGGCAACATAAACGACATTCGTTCATATTCATATACACAATTATATAAAAAAGATCATATTATACAAATAAAAAAAACAACATTTATAAAAAACCAAACATTTATAAAAAAACCAAACATCTATAACAACCAAACATTCAAACCCATTTTAAACATCCACACTACACTTTTAAAAAACCAAATAATCATCACCTAATCATTGCCAATGATTACCAATGATTGGATTGGATTTAAACCTTTAGACGGGCCGTCTGGGCCTGGACGGCCCGTCCTTTTGCCTTTTTGGCCCTCCACGGGCTGTCGAGGCCTCGACGACCCGTGGAGGGGTTGTGCAAATAAAAACCCTAGTTGTGCAAATAACCGGACCCATATAAAAACTGAGTTGCGAGCACAGAATAATGATAAAGTACTCACTCATAATTAAAGTAAAAGTGTTCTCTATTTTGTAATTTAGCATAACATCATTTAACATTAAATAAATACTTATTAATTTGCATAAACTTATAAAAATAACATAATTAAAATGGTTCCTAACGCCATAACTTAAGATTTGCAGGATATTAATATCGTTTGTTGAAGCTGATGTCATGTAAATTTTTTATATTATCATGATCAATCAATTTTAAACATTTTATATGCTAAAAGAGGTTGTCCATATCTTTATAATTTTTATTTTAATTTCTTTGGTGGTGGTGATGGGTAAACACTAGGGCGAAGCTTGGTTTTTAATCGGGAAGAGGGAAGGAGCGAACTCAATTTACCTACGAAAAGCGTAAATTTATACCACTGCGTCAAAAGAGAGGAGAGGGGGGGGGGGGCAGGGCCACCTCTGGCCCAAGCAATCCTTCGCCCCTCGGTAAATATTTCATGTACATCTAGTCTATATAAAACCGGAATATAGAAGAATAAATCGATATAAAATTTTATATAAGAAAGTATAGTATTTTCTATGATATTAACATGTAATTCCTTTTCTCCTATTGTTTAAAGTATAATATTTTGTGGTAACGAACGGGTCCAGCATCATAAAGGACTTAAGAACATCATCAATAAATTAAAAACTATCCTAATTATGAAACGAATTTAATAATGGTAGAACTGTATACATAAAAGGTTAATTATTACATTAACTTAAAGAAAACAATTGTATAAAGAGTTTAATAATGGTATAAGTAGACAAAAGGTATAACATTACGTAACTAAATATTAAAAATAATACATACGAGTCTCACCACTTACGTCATGTATGAAGGGCATGATGAGGGCTTTATAAATTAAAATATTAATAAAGTAAGATGAGTGCTTTTATATAAAAATAGTGTGCGGTGATTAGGGTTGTTCAAATCACTCGCCGCTCGTGGATCGCTCGTCGCTTGTTCGGAAAATGCTCGAAAAATGCTCGCTCGATCTTCCGCTCGGTTGTATATGAGCGATCGGCTCGGTTCGGTTTTTAAATGAGCCAAGCACGAGCAAAGGTACGCTCGGCTCGGTTCGGCTCGAATAAATTTTTATTTATTTAATAATAAATATACACACAATTTACAGATAAATTTATGGCTTTATATATAAGATTCTATTGAATTTGACTCAGTATATGAAACAAAATATAACTAGCCCACTTAACTCAATAAAAAAAATTAACACTAGATTTAATAGTAAAACAATAAGTCATGAGGTGACCGTCTTGACTTCTTTATGTTATTAGGCATCCATCGCTAATTGTCGTTTGATATCACACCTACATCACAATGCAACACGTGTTCTCTAACGTATGCTCATCACCTCACCAGCCTCAATCTAAGCCCCATCCTTGGACACTGGGATCTCAATATTAGTGTTATCATCGGACATTTCAACCTTAGTTGTCACCCGACAATGAAAACATCGAAGGAAACATCCCAATTTCATGATCGTCCATATTATTCTCCGCTCGATTCTCGCTCGAAAAATTTGCGCTCGAAGAATACTCGTTCGGTTTTTGGCTCGATTGTAAACGAGCCGCTCCGCTCGGTTCGGTATGTAAACGAGCCAAGCACGAGCAAAGCTCCGCTCGGATCGACTCGGCTCGTGAACAGCCCTAGCGGTGATAGAAGCTTTATAAGAATGATTTTTTATGGTTTGATTTGGTGTAGAAGTTATGTTTGATTAAGTGTAGAAGAAGAAGGGTGTAGAAATTGATTTTTTTATTATTATTTTTTTTAAAAGGACAAGGGCACCCCCATAAAGACCATCTCACTGCACCTGGATTTTGCCCCATAGCGCCTGGGGGGCGGTGTACCCTAACGCTATGGAGGATGGCGCCCCCTATTATCACGCCCGGTACACAACCTTAAAACAGAGTCAATAAGTTTTTTTTTTTTTCATGTCATCCATTTTATCATTTTACTGGAGTTATTCATGTAGATATCATAAATAAAAATAAAAAGATATGAGTACATGCAGGCCCGGCTCTAAAGGGGCGAGACGGGCGACGGCTCATAGCCGGAAATCTTGATAAGCCTATTTTTTTTAACTGTATATATAATTAAATTATATATTTAGTGTATATATATATACTTTCTTGCTATACATAAAGATCAAGTTAGTGCAGATCGAAAAACCATCTTAATTTAATGTACAACTCTCTAGTTCAAGTCTTGTATCTAGCACTAAGATTTGTTTTTCAATTCATTCCCCCTTTACCAAAATTTGGCCCAGATTTTTGTATTGCTCAAGACCCAAAAGTTGTTTTAGGGTCTCGAGGACGACCATGAGTACACGGTGTTATAAGCAGAAGGTAGTTGCTCATCTGATTAGTAATGATGTTCATTGCATTTAATAAGAAAACCTATCATTTACTGTGAATATATATATATATATATATATATATATATATATATGTGTGTGTGTATGTGTATGGGTGTGTATGTATATGCATATATAATATAGGAGTAATGGGTTTTAAATAATTCAAACTATTGGTCATTGGTCGTTGACAATCCTAAGTACGAAAATATGCACTGACAGTCCCAACTTTCATCATTTTTTTCTACAATGGTCTCAGTTAATCAGATGACTAACGTCGTTAGTTCTGTGCTTATGTGGCATTCATAGGTGTCAAACATTAACCAACGTGGCTTATGACATGGCAATCTGTCTGTTAATATCATTTAGAACAGAGAGAAAGTGAGATACTGATGAAAGCCAAATTAAACACACCCAATAACCTCCATATGAAAACCACCTCTTCCTCCAACTTTTCTCCATTCCACGCCAAACCCAAGCCACCCAATGAGCTCCACCTCTAAACCAACTATCTTTGACTACACCTGATAACCACCGGTAAACCCCTATCGTGAACCACCATCTACATATCCACCATTGTTTAACCTTACTCCGACCATATCTGTAACCACCACCACTACCCACTCCGACCACCTACAATGTACAACCTTCAACCACCACTTTCACGGCACCATCACTCCTTACAACCTTCTGCACCACTGTTCAACCCAACCACCTCCCACAGTCATAGCCATTGTCAACTTTAAAACACCAACAAGCAAGCAAAGAACCCACCTCTGTTGCTCCACAACCCACACACTTCACCACACCACCTTTTAACCCATCTCACCAACCACCACCATAAACCTCCGACCAAAACCCACTCTAACCCTAACCCATTATCGTATAACAAATAGTTGAGAAAGAACCAGCACCATTGTTATCGATGTCTATTGCTGATAGATAGAGAAGAAATGTGTCAGAGGTTGTCATAGTTGTTATGCAAGAGTAGGAAATCGTTTTTGAAATTTGTTTATGTGGTTGCCCCTCATATCTTGAGATAGAAGACATAAAATAGATAGGAGAAGAAGGGATATTGAAGGTGGCGGCTAGTAGGGTTTTGTGTTTATAAAGAGACAAATTGCCATGTCATAAGGCACGTATGTTAAGTTTTGACACATATGAAAGCCACCTCATAATAGAACTAACGACGTTAGTTATCTGAGTAACTGGGACCATTGTAGGGAAAAAATGATGAAAGTTAGCACTGCTAGTGCATATTTTCATAGTTGGAACTGTCAACGGCCAATGACCAATAGTTTGAATTATTTAAATCCATTACTCCTATAATATATTATAGTTTCAATGAATTTTAAAATTTGTGTATTTACTGATCAATATATGCATGTGGTTATATCGTTGAATACATGTATTAAGCAAAGGACTGGTAGCTTATCAGTATCAAATTGTGTGTATAATGGTGTTTCTTTCCGAGCGGTTGAAGGTATTACTTCCATATTTAACAAATGTGTAGGTTTAGAATTAAGATTAGAGGGTGTGTAATTTAGCCATCTAGAAAGAGTTATTGGATTTCAATAATTTGAACTTTTATCTATTGGGCGGGATTAATCTAACTAAGGATGTGTTAGAAGACTGTCTTAACTTTGTAAGTTGGAATAATTCCCTTGATTTCATTCATTGATAAACTGGGTATATATGCACACAATTACAAACAATAAAGATGGAAACTATATCTCCTTAATTCATGGAGATGATTGCCTAATAAATACAATAATAATACAGAAGATATATACCTGCTAATAGGCCCACGCAGTCGAAGCAGTAGCCGACCGAATGCAAAGAATGGACTTGAATCGATCAAACAGAATGCATGGTAAGCCTTTAGTAAAGATGTCTGCATACTGGTACTCGGTAGGAACATGTAGGACTCTTACTGCACCAAGCTTAACCTTCTCTCGAATAAAATGAATGTCGATTTCCACGTGTTTGGTTCTTTGGTGTTGAACTGGATTCTGTGAGAGGTACATGGCCGAAATATTATCACAATATATGATGGAATCTTGACGAACCGGGACGTGCAACTCAAGTAGAAGATTACAAATCTAAGAAAGTTCAGCAGCGGTGTTAGCAACTCCTCTATATTAGGCTTCAACAATGGAGCGTGAGATGGTCGGTTGGCACTTCGAAGACCATGATATTAAATTATTTCAAGAAAGACACAGTAACCTGAAGTTGAGCGGCGTGAATCTGGACACCCCCCAGTCAGCATCTGAGTATGCTGATAATTGAACTGAGCTAGAGGGGGTTAAATGTAATCCGTGATCAGTAGTGCCGCGAAGACACCATCAAATCCGTTTGAGGTAGTTGAAGTGGGGCTCCCGGGGTGCATGCAAAAACAACAGACCTGTTGAACCGCATAGGAGATATCCGGTCGGGTGAAGGTGAGGTACCATAGAGAACCTGCAAGGCTGCGGAAAAGGGTACCGTCAGGAAGTAATTCACCTGCGGTTGCACTGAGTTTAGAGGTTGTATCCGTAGTTGTATGGCATGGTATGCAATTTTCCATTTTTTTCACGTGCAAGAATGACCTAAGTGTAGGCCCGTTGTGATAAGAAGAGTCCAACAGATGTATGCTTTACTTCTATCCCCAAGAAGTGATGTAACATGCCAAGATCAGTAATAGCAAATTCTCTAGACATAGCATTAATAAAGAATTACAATAAGTGATCATTCGATGCTGTAAGAATGATGTCGTCAACATCATTCACAAGAGAGGCCATATCGTTTCCGCGCTTGTACACGAACAAAGAACTATCCGAAGTGGAAGTCCTAATTCCAAATTTAACAATATATGAAACAAAGCGTTGGTACCATGCGTGGGGCGCTTGTTTGAGCGCATATAGTGACTGCTTTAGCCTGCACACAAACTTTGGATTCCTGCTATCCACAAAACCTGGTGGCTGAAACATATAGATAGTCTCAATTAAGTCTCTGTGTAAAAATGTGTTTTTTAACATCTAGCTGATGCATAGGCCATGATTTAGACAGTGCGAGACTAAGTACTGTGCGGATGGTGGTCGGGTTGACCACTGGACTAAATGTTTCATCACAATCAACGCTAACCTGCTGTGACTTGCCATTAACAACCAAACGAGCTTTATATCGTTCAAGAGTCCCATTAGCATGAAACTTGTGGTGAAATAGCCACATGCATCGAATAATGTGTGCATTAGGTGGTCTCGGTACGAGATCCCACGTGTGATTATCCATTAAAGCAGTGTATTCAGTTTTCATTGCATCATACCAGTGTGGATCAAATTGGGAATCAATGTGAGATTTCGGGAGAGGTGAGATTGTTTCGGTGTTAAGGTTAAAGAGAACTTTGGGTTTAGAGGTGCCATCATGAGAGAGAGTAACCATAGGATGACGTGGTTAAGGTGGTTTGGACGGTTCAAGTTAGGCCTGAGGTTGCGGGTCAGGTGGATTGGGCTGAACGGATGTTGGTTGGGTAAGATAAGTGGGTAACGGGCTCGTGTGTTGGTCTGGTGGTGGGGCTGTCTGTCGGGTGTGGCGTATGGAGTAGCTAATAGGTTGTTGTACCGGCGGTGAGGTAAAGTGTGGGGTCGGTGTATGTGGCGAGGCGGTTGTTGGTAGTGATGTGGAAGGTGGGGTGTTAGGGTGTGAGGTAGCGGGTGGTGTTGTGGTAGGGGAAGTAGTGGGTTGAGTAAAAAGAAGTGGAGATGGGTCGCTCTCAAGGAAGGTATAGGAATCAGGTGTAGGCTGGTTTGATTTAGAAAACGGAAATTCAAGTTCGTTGCATGTGACATGACGGGACAAAATGATTTTGCCTGTGCTTCGATCTAGGCAACAGTAACCACGATGATTGGCAGGTAGCCAAGGAATACACAAGGTGTAGATCGTGGAGCGAGTTTGTGAGGTCGGGTATCAGAATGGTTGGGATAGCACGCACAACCGAACCCACATAGGTGTTCGTAATAAGGATTTTTGAGGTACAAGGCAGCGGTGGGGGTTTCGAAAACCAATGGTTTTGGATGGGAGAATATTGTGGAGGTATACGGAAATGTGAAGCGCTTCCACCCATAAGTTAGGTGGGAGAGAAGCATGTGTGAGAAGTGACAACATGATTTCGTTAAGTCTTCGAGTCATATGTTCGGCTATCCCATTTTGTTGGGATGTATGAGGGCATGAAAAACGAAATTGTAACCCATGGGATAAAGCAAATTGTTTAAATTGGGCATTGTCAAACTCCCCACCCATGTCACATTGAAAAGATTTAATGTTACGGTGAAATTGGGTGGATATGAATTTGTAAAACTGGGTAAATTTTGTGTATGCGTCAGATTTTAGATTTAATGGAAATACCCAAGTAAAATGAGTGAAATCATCAATAATAACCAAGTAATATTTGTATCCCTGTTTGCTAAGGACAGGAGATGTCCACAAGTCACAATGCACAATATCAAAAGGACACATAGTGGAAGAATTAGATAAATGAAAGGGCAAACGTTTGTGTCTTGCAATCTGACAAGAGTCACAAAAAAAACGTACGAACATGTTAATTACATGAAATAAACTTACTGGAATTTAAAAAATCTAGAACATGCAAGCCAGGATGTCCTAGACGATTATGCCATGAGCCTTGAAGACTTGTGGAGACAAAAGCTGAAGCATCAGGAGAAGTGAGAGTAATGAGCGGGTAGATGTGACTGGTGCAATCATGCTCGAGTCCGTAGTGAGATGATTGGTAGCACCGGTGTCCATGAACAATTGGGGTGTTTCGTCTTCTACTGCCATAGCCTGGAAAGCTTCTACTAATTTAGTGGGTTCATGGGGTTCACATCAGTAACATGGGCTTGGGCCGAGTTGTCTGCTGGGTTGGACTGTAGATTCGGTGTCCGTGGCATGGACCATGGAGAGGCCCAACCCGGTAGTGTAGGGTAAGGGCAGGATGGAGGTGGCATGGGCCAATAGGTGTTGGGCTAGTAGTTGGGCTGAGGTAGGTAGTTTTAGGGAGTCCAAGGTGAACAGTTGGATGGGCGATTGGCATGAGGCCCGTTGGACCGATTGGACTAGGTATCAAACGGACTGCGCCCAGAATTCTGGGCCGGCTCATCTCGGCACTGAGAAGATCATACCTGCGATTGTTTTGGACATAATGAGAGCCCTGAGAAGACCCATACTTGTTCAGTGCATCAGTACAGTGAGAACCCTGATTGTTAATTGGTTCATCATGACGTGGTGCAGGATTGATGGCTGCTATGGCTTTGGATGGTGCTAGAGCAGGTTCACGAGCTCTCTTTCGCTCCTGGTCACCACGGAGCATCTCACAGACTTCATTCCAGGAGGGCAGTTCCCTATGAATGATGGCTACAATGTTATCATATTCCCTTTGTAACCCCCTCACGAACTGTAAAGCCAAGGTCTGCTCATTCACCAGACTATCGAGATCATCAAGTTGATCGGCCGAATCTCGTAAGGTCTGGCAGTAGGCTTCCAACGAGGGGTTTGTGTTGAGTTTGAGGTTGGTGAACTTGGATTGTAGAGCAGCACATTTGGGTCCCTTGTTGTTATGGAAAATATCACGGACTCGTTTCCAGGCTTGAAAGGCAATCGCTTCATCATCAAGAACCTGACGAAGATAGTTGTCAGAAAGGGTGGTGTAAATCCATTGAAGGACGATTGCATCAATGTTCTTCCACTGTTCATACAATGGGTCATCTTCGGGAAGAGGTCCATATGTGATATGGTCCAAGACTTGATACCCACGTGTGTGAAGTTGAAAGAGTTTCACCCACGCAGAGTAAGTCACCTTGGATCCATCCAATACACGAAACTTCTTCTGAATATCGGTCACCGTATAAACAGGATGAAGGGTGTTGTTTTGTTTAGGGTTTGAGGCCGAAGCCTGTTGCTCAGCTTTGTCAACCATTGGAGCAAGGAAGGTGAGATAGGATCGAACAGAAACGAATTAGGGGTGGTCGACAATGGGGAAGGGTTGAAACCCTAAAAAGCATCAAAATCCCGAAGGTAGGCGACGACTGCAGGATTAGGGTTCAGAGCGGATGCGCTCTGATACCATGTATATATACACACACTTACAAACAATAAAGATGAAAACTATATCTCCTCAATTCATGGAGATGATTACCTAATAAATACAATAATAATACAAAATAATACAGAAGATATATATCAGCTAATAAATTTTAGATATAATTTTCTCCAACGATCTCATACTAATTGAATACAAACTAAGAGCATGTTCGGCTCTCCTTATTTCCACCTCCTTATAAATTATAACTTTTCTAAAAAGTTAATAAGTTAAAAAAAGTGTTTGGCAAAAGGAAAATGACCTTTTGTTTTAACTTTTTGTTTGCCTATGATAAGTTGTTTTGGAAAGTAAGGGGGGAGTGACTTTTTGAACCTCCTTATAACTTATTAAAGGTTATTTACCTACATGCCATTCTTATATCCCTATACCTTCCCTCCTTATACTCTTTTTGGTCGTTTTACCTAAATAAGTTAAACCAAACATTTTTCTACAAAATAACTTATCAACATATTGTTTTTCCCCACCACATAAGCTAATCCAAACACTTTTTTTAAAAACTCATTTTTAAAAAGTTATAAGTTAATAAGTCTTTTTAACCAAAAGTCCTTTTAGACTTAAATAAGTTTATCCAAACATGCCCTAAATTAGTTTTTTGATGACGTGACATGCTTATGTGGCAAAACTTTAACTTTTGATGACATGACATCCTTACCTGGCAAAACTACTTTTTTGGCGTGGCATGGTTAGGTGGCAAATATGTGTCATGCGTATTTGATATGAAACGCCATAAGACCAACTAACTTAACATTCAGTAAGTATAAGATCGTTGGAAGAAAATACGTTTAAAATTAGAGTTGTCTTTGAACATTTCTTTAGTTAAAATTAATCCTAGCTAATATATAAAAGTTAGAATTTGAAGAAACACGAATCCTGGATTGCCGTATAGGCGCTAATCTTGGTAGTGATTCTACTGTATTTTATAAAGAAGAGTGTTTATAAAAGACGTGTAGGTCTAAACCGATTAGAAGAGCCGAGCCACTAAAGGTTAGTATAATAAACAAGGGGTTGAAAAAGATACGAGAGAGTTCGTAGTCTTTTTGAATGAAAGTGTATGTGAATATCAGATGCCAACAAAAGGAGAAGGAGCTCCTCCTTTTGTAGTACCTTGACGTCACACTTTCTCAGCCCATCCTCTACCCTTGATGGGGCCCGACCCAGGTAGAGGTGTCTCCAAGTTTTTGGTCCAAGTCCTCAAGCCCAAGCGGTGCAAGTGGGTATTCGTAAAAAAAAAAAAGAGAGATAAAGTAAAGTGCAAGAGGGGATGTTACTGTCCTGACGATAGTACGTGTGGCGTCCGCTAGGTGGACGCTGGTGGGCGGCAGACACGTGGCGTCCGCCTACTGGTAGACCGAGGGCGATGGGTAATCATCTTTTTCCTTGAAACTCGAGACAAGTTGAGAAAGCCTGGTGTCAGAAAGATATCTTGACTGGGAGGCTGCCACGTCATCGTCCTTTCTGCATGTCAGACTGGGAGCAGTCTTTGATTGGAGGGGAACTCTGACAGGCAACCTGTTGCGTCAGGAACAGTTTCCTAGGCAGGGGGTGTAAGTCCCAAGGCTGCCCCGGAATGCATCTTCTAGTCGTGCTAACGAAGCTTCATCTGGCTTGCTGGGGAAGTTTTGAAGCATACTGGGTCCGCCGACGTAAAAACGGGCGGACGAGCTTGTGTCTGGCGTCGATTGGACGCCAGGTGTATCGCTGACGTAAAACGGGCGGGTGAGGTTGCGTCTGGCGTCGGTTGGACGCCAGGTGTATCGCCGACGAAAAACGGGCGAGTGGACGCTGGACGTTCCGCTGACGTAAAACGGGCGGATGGACGCTAGACAATCCGCTGACGTAGAATGGGCGGGTGGACGCCAGACAATGCCTATTTTAGTTAGGCGATAATATGGTATTTATGATATTTTGATACCATATCCCTTCAGAATTACCAGGCCCGACTCAAGCCCAAGTCAAATGAGGCTTTTGCTTTGGGCCTCCAAGTTCTAAGGGCCTCATAATTTTTCTAGTTTTAATGATATATAATAAAAATAAACCCATATGAGATATTATAAATGGAATAGCTTAGTTGGTTAGAGCACGTGGTTGTTACCACAAGGTCGAAAGTTCAATTCTTCTTGCTAGCAAATTTTGTAATCTTTTTTAGCATTTTATTTTTTATAAATAGGACTCCAGATTTTTATTTCGCTTCAGGCCCCCAATATGGTTGAGCCGGCACTGAGAATTACTAAAATCCAATAACCGTTCTAGAAGAAAATATATCACATTTCACGGATTATGAATCCAATGAGTGCATATTAGATTAAAGTAGTTTTAAAACTTATGTCTCGTTTGATGCACCTAAATTGTCTGAAATCGAAATTAAATCTTTTGTATTGTTGGCCAACTATGGAATTCTTTATAAATATCTTTTTATTTCTAAAACTTGTTAAGTTATATCCAGTGGTGGAGGGAGAGGGGAGGGACCAAAGGGTATCCAGCTTCTCCTAATGGCCCAAATTTAATTAAGTTTTTATGGTTCACCTTTAATAATATTGTATCAAGCCCTCTTAAAGGTCCACTCCACTCTCCACTATATCCTTCTTTTTTTTTCTTTCTTTTGTATCAAGGCCCACTCCACTCTCTACTAGTAATAATAGTTTATTATGTTGTTCGATTTTTTTAATGAGTACTAGTTTAAATAATCTAAGCCCCCCTTATCTTGAAATCCTGGCTCCGCCTCTGGTTATATCAAAATAGAAAGCAGATGGATAGCAATTTGCACCACTACCATTTCCGAATTACAAACCCTAGTCAACTAAGGAATTGAAATTATTTCACTGAATTTATCATTCATTTTGTTCTTAACAATTCCAATTCCTTTTATATATTTACCACCTTTGTAACTTTGTTTGCTATAACTTCCCAATTTACTTGATACATTCAAATACATTTCGAAACATTCTACTAACCTTTTGAGATGCCTTGATAAGATGGAAACAATTAGGAGGCCAGTGTAGTCTTGCTTAGCCTACACATTTTGAATTCTTAGATTATTTTCTAAAGTGGGCCACAAAGGGTTTAGCCACTTGAAGTTATAGATAAGGCTACCATCCTCTATTCCTGGGCCACTTTTTCTACTTTCTGTTCATGTCTAATATTATATTATCTTTCGTTCAGCCTTTTATATGCAATATAATAATAATAATAATAATAATAATAATAATAATAATATAAAGAAAGATCCCATCTTTTCCAATATATTATTTTATTTGGGAAAAGAAGAATGTAACCCATGTAAACTATAGGATCTTTTATAGAATAAAAAGTAAACGAATATAGGGCTCCAAAGTGTAGTCGAGTTGGTTTTATAGACTTGAAGTCTTGAGCTTACACTGATTCAATCTTCAACACTATTAGGGGGAGATTGCACTTCGAGTACCTAAAATCAGGTAGGTACCCAAATTAGTAACACCACCCGCTACCAATCCAGGTATCTTAAATCGGGTATGGTGGGCGGGTGGTTATTGTTGATTGTATGTGTGTTTGGGTATGAGAGAGATAGAGAGAAAGACCAATGTATGTAGAGAGGGGATTACTGTAAAAGGGTGGAACTCATGGTTTAGACTGCCCGGAGTGGGGGGCGGGAAGGGGGGGAACACCACCGCCACCCTGGCGTGGAGAGGGCAAGAAGGAGGAGGGCGGGAGCAGAATCCTTGGCGTGGGGCTTGTGGTGATGGTGATGTGGCACAATTTGATTGGTTAGATTTTTTTTTAAATTTAACACAATATAATATTATTTTCTTTCCCCCCTTCCATTCCCTACAATCCCCCCCTCCCCCCCCCCCCCCCCCACCACTCCGAGTAGTCTAAGGCATTGTTGTCACCTATTAAAATGTTTTGCGGTAAATTTAGAGTAAAAGTGAGTTGACTATACGTGCTTGATGGAACCAATGATAGTTTGGAGTTGCCCACCGCTACTTCAGAAAAAACATGATGTACTACAAACAATCATCATTATTGCGTTGTTAAATTAGTTTGGCTGGACTATCGTCTGAACATCCTAATTAATGAACTTTATTTACCTTTTATGTGATATGTTGAAGCATACGAATTTGTGTGGTCTTGATTTAAACTTTGAGTTGTAGTAAACAAATGAATACAAAAAGAAAAATGGGAAAACTACAAGTACTTAATGTTGTATCATTTATTTTAACCTTTTTCATTTACATCACTAGGGGTGTTGGTGTAGGGACAGTTGTACACTTGTGTGGGTTAGACAACAAAAGTGGGCCAGGTTACTAGCAGCCCACATGATGGAGAAAGGGACGACTTGAACCAGATCGTGGGCCCTTAAAAGTCCTTTTAGCTTAGAGTATGTGTAGTGGCTAACGTTATGGGGCGTTTTGGGGCTCCATAGCGCCGGGAACACCGCCCCGAGTGGCGCTATGGGGCGTTTTCAGCTGATTTCGTCTTCTCCATAACGGGCGTTGTGCATTGGGGTTTTTTAAGGGTTTATTATTATTATTATTATTATTGTGTTTGTGTGTGTGAAGAGGAAGAGAAAGAAGTGAAGAGGAGGAGGAAGAAGAAGAAGGGAAGAAATGAAGAAGAAGAAGAAGTGAAGAAATGAGGAAGAAGATGATGGAGAAGAAGAAGTAGGTGGGGAACGGGTAGGTGGGGTGGGTTATTATTTTTTATTTTAATTAATATTATTTTTAATAGTAAATCTTATTTTTTTATTATTGTTTTTTAACTTAATAAATTTCTTTTATTATTTTTTTTTTATTATTATTAGGTATTTAATATATTCTTATTTAAATAAAAAACAATAATTAACCAATCATTACCAATCATTTATAACCCCCCACATAACCCCCCTTCCCACTACACCCTCTTTTTCCATAACCCCAACATAACCCCTTTTCTATTACTTTTTAATATTTTAATCCTATAACCCCCACATAACTATCTACCACTACACATACCCTTATAGGTGGTGAGCTGTCACGTATGAGACTAGGGGTGAGCATTTCGTGGTTCGGACCCACAGGAACCTTGGACCCGAAGAAAAGATTAAGGGATGGGGATGATCCATTCGATGTGGATCGCTTTATTTTTATGAGCCCAAATACAAACAATAATAATACAGGAAGGGAAGGGAGACCAGTTGAATATTGGACACCAGATTTAAATAGAGAGGTGGAAGGAAATCTAGGTGGGTCGATTGCCGAGAGATCTGTGGGAATTTTTGAAGGGGTGGAAATGGTTACAAAGAGGCCGGAATCAGAAGTTATCAATGAAGTTGCGGAAAATATTAGTTTTGCCAAAGTTCTAGGAGCCAAAAACATGGATGCATTTGAAAGTGAAGTTCTTAATTTTGTCAACAAAGGAGGGTTTCAATCGGGTGAATTATGAATATATTATCTGTTAACATTAGAGGATTGGGAGATGTAGAAAAAGGGGAGTGGATTCGGAAGTTGCGATCAAAAAACGATATTGGAATTGTGATGATACAAGAAACTCAATTTGCGTCGTTGGATGGGATGGATATGGGAAATTATTAGGATTATGGGGAGTATGAATTCGAACAGGTTGATGCTTATGGTCGATCGGGTGGTCTTGTTTCACCATGGGATTCTAAGATATTTGCGATGGTTTCGGTGATTAAGAGGAAGAATTTTCTAATGGTGAAGGGGATATTGAAGGATTCTGGAAATGAAATGAAATGAACTTGATTAATGTCTATGCTCAGCAAAAGTTGGTCGCCAAGAAGGCGCTTTGGGTTGATCTTGAAAGGGTTATGGTCCAAGATTCTGGTCTTTGGATTATGGGGGGCGATTTTAACGTGGTTAGAAATCGTAGTGAAAGGAGGAACTCTAAGTATATAGCATCGGCTATGAGAGATTTTAATGACTTTTTGGAAGTTGTGGACCTTCACGAGTACCGTTTGAAAGGCCGAAAGTTCACTTTCGTGACATGGAGTAAGCGTAGCCGTATAGATAGATTGTTCATCTCGTGGAACTTTTTTAATAATTGGCCGAACGTGGAATATAGAGCTCTCGCTAGAGAAAAATTGGACCATAGTCCGTTGGTGCTTAAGGTAGAAGACCAAAACTTTGGCGCAAAACCGTGTTATTTTTTCAATTCATGGTTGTATAGGGAAGGCTTTGAGGAAGTTGTAATGAAAGCAACTAATGAGTGTAGCGGCAGTGGTGTAACACCCCAACAGATGGCGGAAACATCGGGATGTCACGTATTGATGATTGTTTCAGTAGCACATGGTATATATTGAAATTTTAAATAATTTGTTCATAACATAAATATCCAAAATGAAATGATGTCTAGAAATCCCAAATACATGATATCAAATAAAGCAAATAACTTCAAATAACTTCAAAAAAACTTCATAGTATTTCCTCATGCATACTCTAAGCCTCAGCTTCATTGTTACCTAAAACATGTTAACTTTGAAAATATTTTTGGGTCAACAAAAGTTGGTGAGAATTACATAGCTCTAGATAATCGAATAAAACTTGTACAATTCAAGTGTCATGGCAAGTCTAGTCCATATGTGAAAACATACTAGAAGTAAATCGAGTGCATAATCAACCCTTGTGACTGTTATATTGTGGTCCATCCCATACGCTCATGGTTCACTCGATTATGTTATGCGATAACAATCACCCACGCTACCTTTGTAGGAGGCACGTATCCGGGTGGGATTGTCAGTCCAATAGATCTATCATTGTATACCGTCGGCTGATCAATGTTAATGATTATGCTAGAATATTGTGCTTACCCTAGTCATGTTTAAGACATAATGCAACATAGAAAAACATATAGACACTTTATGATTGAATTGCATATAGAATGTTGTAACATGTTTCACCCCAAAAATGGTGATAAATAGAAAATGGGCTATGTAAAACTCACCTTAGCAAAATGTTATGTCTCGTGAAAATAGAATAAGTGTTGCCCCAAAGTTGCCAATTACAAGAGCTTATAATCAAAGCTTCAATTGTAGAAGTAATAGACTATAGAAGAAAAGTATGAGAGAAAGTTTAATCGGATTGAAACAATCGATTTAGAAGTGGCAAGTGTAATGGTTCATAGGTGGGTTTTTATACTAGTTTTGGATTCAATTAGCCATTAAAATTGGTCAACACCATAAAGTAAGGTTTTATGATGAATTGACTATTTGACTAGGACTTTGACTGTTTGACTAAGACTTTGACTAGGACTTTGACTATTTGACTCAAGGCTTTATTTAAGAAATAGAAAAAAAAAATCATTAGTTTGAATTAGAAAATAAAAAAAAACACTGTCTTATAAAATGACGATTTTATAAATAGAATTAGGATAGGACATATGTTATGATTGAAGATTTTTTTTTTAAGTACAATGATAAAAGGAACTTAGAAAAATAGAGTGCACGGATAAAGATAAGAATATTTAGAAATAAATTAGACTTTATATCATAGATCGGGAAATACTTTAATGCAAAATAAATGGAAAAATTCGTGAGGTTACGGTCTCCCCTACTTTTGGAAACTTCGTCCCGAAGTTATTTAAAAACACAGGTTTGAGGATGGTTGGGTAGAAATTAAGGCAGCCGTGGTTTTGAAAATTTTGGGTTAAGGCACGACATGAATTTATAGAATAATCTGCTTTCGAATAATTTGGATAAGAGGTTTGTTATCTGTGAGTTTTAAAGGTAGGATTAGGTGTGTCTTGGAATCGCAAGGTGAATAAGAATCTTAAGTTTTAGAAATCCTAAAAGAAATGCATGAGTTGATGGACTATAGAAAGGCTAAATGAACTACCAGGTAACTAGAGTTTATAATTAGTTTCTCTACCGAAAACCTTGATAGAATTTCACACCACCTTAACGTACCTGTAAATTCATGATTACGTTCCGGACCGCAATCACCAATTTACCTTACATTAGGGTTTTGTGTCCTTCTATGACTCTAAACACACATGTAAGTAATGCAAAATAACCTCGTGATTGAATTGTATACAATGTATCCAAAAATAAGTCCAACTGTTGAGCAGGAAAAAGACTTCTACCAGTCAGTGAGTAAGAACCTCTACCGATTGTTGAGCAGGTACGATAGCCTCTACCAGTCGTTGAGCAGGTTGTAGGGCCTCTACCGACTGTTGAGCAGGCATGATGACCTCTTCCAATCGTTGAGTAGGTTATTTGGTATTCTACTAACTGTTGAGCAAGTACTTCATCCTCTATCAGTTGTTTGATTAAGTGTACCAATTTACACACACACATAAATTGCAAATTGATAATATGTACATGTAAGCAATCAAGTATCAAGTATAGCATGTGAGTTGTAATAGAGTTGCCCTAGACAAGGTTAATGACTCTAGGTGTGTCTATAGTAAATAGTTTATATTTCATGAATTCTAGTTTCAAATGTTCGAATATGGTAGATAGTCGAATCCTCATGTAACTAAGGATTATGTTTGATGCAACATACAATCAAGTTTCAATAGTTTGGTTATCATGGGTAACTAGCTCATGTGTGAGAAGGTGAAAGATATGAATTTAGTTCTTGAGAGGATGATGAAAAATCTTGAAGCAGAATCAAGGTTGTGAGAGATAGTGAATGTGAAGATAGTTGATAAAGAGTTTATTTTATAGTAAGGAGATTATGTAGCAGTGTAAATTTTGGGGTTTGGATCAAAGGTTATAATCAAGTGTATAAGAAAACATGATTGTGGTATATGCCAAATATTGTAAAAATTTGAACAAGTTGAAAGTGAGTGAGTGTCGATGGAGAATTTAGAGGCTAGATATTATTCCTATGGATAAAAAAAAATCTTATTTTCAAAATTGGTTTTATACATAAAGCAAAAGTTGTTAAATAGTACAAGCTAAGTGGGCTTTGATTAAAATATTCCCGTTAGTTGGAGATTTCAAACATGACATTAGGTTTTGAAGATCAAGGTTCTATTAAGTGATTTTTAATAGTTTAAAGCATTATATAGAAAATTGTTTGTTACATCAATAAATAAACAATTGAATTTTAAGTTCGAGGACATCTTTTGACAAAAAAATATGTACTTTGTAAAGTTACTAGGTAATGAAAATACAACAGGATTTAGAAATCTTTAGTTTGTGCTAAGGTATGAGGTTATAGTTTTTAAAAATAAGTAACATGTGGAGAAATGAAATAATATGATTTGGGTAGGGTGTTGAATATTTAAAAAGTGGCTAAGATGGTAAGGTGAAGTGTGGTTGTGAAATCCATAGATGGTTATGAAATGAGATTGATTTAAGCTGTAAAATTTTGAGATTTTAGAGCTTAGTTTAAGGAAAATGAGTGTAATCATTTATTCATTAATTAAAACGAATAAACGAAAACGTTGACTTATCAAAACTTCTAGATTCTAATAACATAGTGAAGACATGCTTTAGCCTATAAGTGAACACTCATCCCGAGAATTCCCAGGTAGGCATCCGGGTCCCTCGTCTGATTGGGATTTATGCGCAATGCCAGTCCTAGACAGAATACTCAGAATACAGGCGTTCACCCTTCCAGATTGCACGTGTTCGTTATTAAAATCTAGAACTTCGACGAGATCTTCAAGGTGGTTCAAGCTAAACCTGAGGATTTGTCCTATTAGTCTAAGAGTAGATCTTGTGATGGAGAACAATCTTCTTATAGGGACTAAAGTATGGATAAGAAATAGGAGGGAGATAGAGAATAGAAGCAAGTAAGGTTGCAAGTAAAAGGAGCAAGTACTAGTTAAAATCCTATGGTTATAGACTAGATTATTTTTCTAATAACCTAATTCCCTATAACCATGGCTCTGATACCAATCTGTAACACCCCAACCGATGGCGGAAACATCGGGATGTCACGTATTGATGATTGTTTCAGTAGCACATGGTATATATTGAAATTTTAAATAATTTATTCATAACATAAATATCCAAAATGAAATGATGTCTAGAAACACTACAACAAAAATGGGTTTTTAGTACGCACAAAAGTGTCCTAAAATGTTATTTTATAGGACCAACGGTAAAAGCGTTTCATGTAAGGGGGTCGTAATAAGTCACGAAACTTAAAAAGCGTCCTAATATCTCAAATGAGATTATGAAACCAATTTTATGGTCGCATAATATGTCCAAAAAAAAACTCCTAATAAAACATATTAGGACACTTTTACAAGGTTTTAACATGTGCTTACCTAGTTTTAATCTTTTAATACACATACAAGAGTCCTAAAAAATTAAGTTATAGGACCCTTATGATGTAACATTATAGAAGCATTAGTACCAAAAAAAGGGTCCTAATATCTCAAATAAGATTATGAAACCAGTTTTATGGTCGCATAAGATGTCAATGAACAAACAATATAGCGTCCTAAGAAAAGCATATTTGTACACTTTAATAGGACCAAATTTGAAAGTCCTAACAAGTCATGATACAACGGTTTTTTAAACATATACACACACAATTTTATGATATACTGTATATAACATCAACTAACGAAAGAAATAAAACTTTATTATATTTCAAATAAACATATTCATAACAAAAACACTAAACATGAATAAGTTATAGCATCATCCAACATAAAGTTTTGTAACATTTAACAAAGAAACTAAAAGCAACGAAAGAGATAAGCAGCATAGAATCCTGAGTCATCATGTGTCCTCAATCCTCACGGACTACCTACAAATAAACCATCCGTGTATAAGCATTAAGTTCCAGATTATTAAAATTATTCGTATCACAAAATTAATAATTACATACCGAGATGAAAGGACAAGGCCATGCAATGGAGGCACCAATACAATCTTGAATTGTGGAAAATAACCCATATGGTCTCACCAACTTTTCATCTATTTTTATTGCTACTTGAACGTTTACCTCACACCATTCTTGTCCAATCTCTGTACCACCAACTAGCTCATTTGGGTCCAAGCTCTTCACCCATCCTCTTGCTACAATCTCGGCAGAGTTTAGAATGCTTTTGAGGACAACTTCATCTCCGACCTAGATTTTAGTTTTCAACAAACATATCAAACTCTAGTCACAATAGTACAAGTAACGTTTCACAAAAAAAAAAAAAAAGATTTATATAGAAAAATACCCGTAAACGTGGAGGTCCATTGGTTGCAATGGGAAAATGTGGTGATGTAAGAGGTGGAACACTAGGACCATCCGTACTCCCTTTAATCTCCGATACTTGGGCTTGTAACCGAGCCACAGTACTAGTAAGTTCTTCACATTTAGACTTCAATTGGATGTTTTCTCTACGACATGTTGAACGACTTGATGTTACACCCCAAACATCAGAAGCACGAACACCCAGACCATACATGACTGCATCACCATTTTGATCTTTCCCCATTACTTTAGAAAAAACATCATCTGGTCGAGGCTTATCGATCGAACCATCAGGAAGATTAGAACTAAGTTGTTGCATCTGTGCCTGTATTAGATATAGTAACAAAAATAAGATATGTATTTTTAACAACATCAAGAACATAAAGAAAAGATATGTATATGAATATATAAGAAATTACTTACAATTGCATTTGCAGCTTCCACATTTTTTGTAGTTCCATGTTTGGAGAAACATGCACGAAACATTTCCAATCGACTTGGGTCTTGTCCCACAGATGCCTGTTTGAATAAAAAGAAAATAAGTAGTAACAACGGATATCGACATGCTACATTAAGAATTGCACTATTTCATACAATCACCTTTAACTCTTCACGGACTCGAGCATAACTTTTTTTACCCGTAACTTGCACCATCTTCTTTTTTGACCGATTCACCTTGTTTTTTTTCACTTACCATCTTCAATAGAAAATAAAATATCATAATGAGAAATAAACTAATTGTAACATCCCAAATTTTGAGGATTTATATTTGAAGTGTAAGGTTATTTCATACCTTAGACTTTGTTTTATTCCAATACTTCACAAGTCTCCTCCATTGTTTTTTTTGAACTTGTTTTGGCCTAAAATTTATTTGTTCCTGAAGTGACAAAGACGGATCATAGTAGCTTTCCTTAACTCTTGCCCTCCAGTTCTTGACCTTCTTCCCAAATGATTTCAATACCCAGCCTTCAGCATCTTCTGGAATATCAAATTTTGTCTAAAAATGGAACATGTCACATTAGAAAACAAATACTTTAGTCATTCATTAACAAACATATTTTTAATTATGTACCTTTATGAATTCGAGCTGTCACACCCCAACCGATGGCGGAATACATCGGGGCGAGACTTAGTGGTAGATTGTTCAAAGACTTCATGACACTAGAATTCGTGATAATATAATTTAAAGATAAAATTTCATTCATAGCATAATCATTGTCTAAAAAGATAACATAATACAAATTGTTTCACGAAAAGAAAAATAGAACATCAAAATATAGAACTTAAACTAGCGTGAGTTTCTAGTCCAATCCTAAGTAGATTTCTTGATAAACCTGCATTAAACATTTCCTGCAACATGTATAAAATATCCGTCAACACATAAAGCATTGGTGAGCATACTAGTTTGAGTCTAAGTACATAGTATAGAAAAGTCTACTCGAATCATCATGTTATAGGCATATGCACGTAGAACCATACAAACGGCAACAACACTCGATAACACAAAAGACTTCATCTTATCATGACCCATAAAGGGGGCGGCGTGTCAACCTATAGCGCTATACATGTAAGGTGGGTTGTTGGCTAATAGTACATTTGTATGTAAGACTTAGAATTCTAGCATGGCATAGCATATAAGCATTTAGATTGAGCATGATAGTTTTAAGAGTATGAAAGCATTTAAGTTTTGATAGTGATACATGTTGAGCCCCAAAGAATAAAGAATAAAAGGGGGACAAGTATGAACTCACCTTTGGGTGCGTTTGATAGAGTTCCAAAAAGGTAAGTCTTGGTAGGTTTAGCTTTAGCCTTGGTTATCTAGAATTAAAGAATAAAGGGTCTTAGTTTCGAGTTTAGGTTATAGATTCAAGAGAGTCAAGCAAGCCTTTTAGGCTAACCAAAACACAAACCACCATGAAGGTGATTCGGATGGTCATAAGAGTCAAGCAAGCCTTTTAGGCGAACCAAAACACAAACCACCATAGAGGTGATTCGGATGGTTAGGAGAGTCAAGCATTGGTAAGGTAGGGATGTATCCACAAACCTTTCCGAGTTATTAAATTAGTAGAGTTTATATAATTTAGTATTTATATAATATAACTTAGAAAGTAGGGTATGGTGACTTAGTTTGGATGAGCCTTGGCCTTCCTTTTGTCAACCATGAACCATAACACAAGTCCCTCCATCATTGAGTTGTTGGTGAACTTGGTTGGTATTATTAACAACTTAGTGCATAAAAGATAATAGAAGATGACCACATTTGAGGCCTCAAATTGGTGCCCTACTCATGTTTATTTGCCATGGCAAATAGGAGAGAGGTCCTAGAGGTTTCCTCAAAGGGTTTGAAGAAGAGGAGAGTGAAGAAAGTAGAAGAGAGGTTGAAGGTGAAGTGAGAAACTCACTTATTCTTGAGAGAATTCTTGAGAGATTAGAGAGGATTTAGAAATGAGCAAATGTTAGAATGGGTAGGAGTGGTGTATTTATAGTTGGGGTGAAGGGGTTGGGTATTTAATGAATTAATTAGGGTGGTTAGAAGTTAATTAGTAGTAATTATATCCTTAAAAGAAAAAGAAAAATAATAATAATAAAATGGACGGCATTTTTATTGTTGAAACTCCACACTAAATCACATTTCTTTTTTTTTAGGTATTATTATAAAAAGAGTATATATGTTTTATTTAAATAAATATATATTAAGATCTTAACTAAATGAGTTTCTTGTTATAACGTCTAAATTGAATAGGATAAATTATAATGACGACTCGTCGCGAATTGGTAGGAGTAATATAAAATAAGCGAATAAATGCGAACTTCGAATTTGTTAAGTATAGAATTTAAAATACAAGAAACGTAGAAATAACGCGATGTTACAGTCTCCCCTACTTTAGAAAATTTCGTCTCGAAATTTAGTTAAGAGTCAACCTTTTTTTTTAAAAAAAATAGGTAAGTGGTTTGATATGGGTTTAATAAGAACAAAAACTTGTTTGTTTATTATGTTTAAATCCAATACGGTATGTAGTTATTTGTGCAATAATTATGCTCGTACTAAAAGTACTTTTAAAATTTTAACAAGGTTGTACGTAGAAATTTGAAAACTTAACCGATTAAAGCAGTTTTGTAAATAGCGAAATAGAGGAGTTCATATAAGTAGGTTTGTGTATGGAGTTAATGCAACAAATTTTTGAGAATGAATAGTAAATATACAATATAGCATATATAAAATAGTAAAAATTTTGTGAAGATAGGTAAAATATTGTATAACATATATGAAGTAGCAATAGTTTGGAACGATAAGTAGTTATACGGTATATCATATATGAAATAGTGGAATTTTTTTTTTTTTTTTTTTTGCTTGTAAAAGAGGTGTCCTTGTGTAATTGGGTGTAATAGTAAAATATGAGCATAATGAGTGACTAGGTGCGGGAGTGAGCAATATTTAGTAATAGATATTTGGTTTGCACAAGGACGAAAATTTTATTAGAAAAAGAAAACTTTTAGAAGTGATAAGAAATTGAACCATTTGAAAACAGTTTTTTGGCGAAATATATAGTAGTTATTTAGTTTTGAAATCCAGTATATATTTAGTCGAGAAAATATAAGAAAGTGAGAGGCGAATCTTGTTTTAAGTTTATAAATGCTTTTAGGGGTTAATGCCAGAGTTTAAGGGACTTAGAACGAGATTTTTGATAATGAGAGGATTGCTGATTAAGCAAGGAAAGGCAAGAGGAAGGACACGAAGTTGATGGAGATTACAAGTATGGATTAATCATAGCAAGAATGATGTTGCATAGTAGAGAGTGTGGTTCAAAACAATGTCATAATATGCATAAAAGATAAATAAATGCAAGCGTAATTAGATTAGTATAACATAAACGGTATCGTAAAAGATAAATAACGTAAGTGTTGGTCAAAATTTTAACTCGACACCCAAAACTTCTCATGGCACGAATAACTCTACTTTTGGTAGTATGACAGGACATTTATGTATAGGATGTACCGGCGGCGTATCCACCATGCCGTTATCATACCTCATCCGTGTTGTTATTCAAGTCATGATAGGTTACACACACTGGGACTCGTTATGTTTTCCATTCGCCAAAATTTTGTAATTACGTGTGCACCCGTAATTAGTCCAATTGTCGTATGGTTCACATAATTTGTCTTAGTTATGTGTGGGTCGCTAGTGGACACAAAATACTTATACACAAAGGAAAAGACATTAGGCTAAGGCATTAAACAGTTTTGATGTTGTAAACATAGCAAGCAACGTGACATGCAACCACATAATGTAAGAAAGGCATTAAGTAGGTTTTTGATGTTGTTAACCGTACGTGTTTTTGGCGTAGATATATGGTTTCATGATATAATGGTGTAGACTTGTGTATATGTGGTTACGTTCAGATGTATAAAATCAAACAGAAGCATAGACGATTCTTAATGAAAATGCGTAAAATGTTTTGACTGAGGGCAATTTTAGCTTTTTAAGACTAAGGGTCAAGTTTGATGGAGGAAGAATTTTAGTCCGTTGGGTGTTAAAGAAAAAAACGGATTTAATTGAAGTGGGGAAAATTTAGTGTAAAAGTCTTATCGAAGATGGACGTTTGATTTATGGAAAACCCATTTTATTAAGCAAGGAAAATAGTTTATTGACAATTTTAATTTGGCGTTGATGAATATTTTGACTCGTGATATGATTTCAAGAGAAAAGGTTTGAGATTATAAAGAAGTAGGTTGTCTGATTTAGCGTGTCTTTTGCTCACAAGTCCTGTTTTACAAAAAGAAAATTTATTTCAAACATTTTTTATCATTTAGAATCTTGTTTGTCGTACAGGCTCGACACACACATTTGTTAGTGGGTTGAAAGCGAGGATTATATAGAAGAATAGGCATCCTCTTAGAAATAGTAGGAAGAATTTTGTAGATTTTTTTTTTTTTTTTTTTTGAAAAAGATCGTGTGCGAGGAGAAAAGGGTTTTACGATATTTGAATTTTGCCGTTAAATTATGAGTGTAACTACGATAACGATGGTATAAAAAAAATTTATATCCGAACAATTTCTTGAAAATATTACATAAGGAAATTCTCATTTTTTTAAAGAAAAGAAAAGTCAATCTTCTTTAGTGTGGTGAGTGGGTCTTCCAGCATCATAGATCACCATGGCAAGTCTTGGGCATTGGTTGGGTCCATGGGTTAGGTTGTTGCACTCAGAGCATATCCATTCATTAGTTTTAGTGAATAAGGTAGTGGTAGTAGGTTTTTCGGGTCGTGGTTTAGTGGTGTGGCGACATGTTTTGCTTAAATGACCATATGAATCACAGTTGGTGCATATGCGGCATTGTATGTGAGTAGGATGGTGATATTTACAACTGTCGCATAGCGGAAAGGTTCCTCGGTACTGCTTTTTGTTAGAATTCAGAGTCCTAGGAGTTGTTGAAGTGTGGTTTCGTTTGAGGTTTTTGCGTTTTCGGTTATCCTTTTTCGTTTGTTTGGTAGGGGTATGGGTAGAAGGTTTAGTAGCTACATGGTTTGTGTTTTCTTGGATGGTATCGCCGGAGTTTGGAATTGGGTTTGTTGGTGTCTTTAGGTTAGGGAGAATCTTGATCATTTTTTTGGGTAATAAGACTCGCCAGTTGGTTGAGATCGATGCTGTTGAGACGGGAAGACATCTACGAGAATCATGCATAAGAAGATTTGCATAAGCGTTTTTAAACAAAGTGACTTTTGAATTTAGGAAGTAGGTTACTAGAATTGTGGTTAACAATGAAAAGCTTGCGGGTAAGATTAGATTGGTGAAATTGATGCAAATTTAGATAAACAAAATACATAAGTTCAAGTTGTTCTCATAGATTTAGTATGCACGTTCAAGTTACACGTATAGGATGCAAGTTTCACATTGTTCAAATAGCGTAACACGTATGTGTAAGCAAGCATAGTGCGCTTATTTAGCATAAAAGGAGTTTTGATTTATGTTGGTTTGCGAATATTATTATTGTTTAGAGATTGCAAGAGTAGCTTGAAGCGCGAGTCTTGAGATCGAGTGCGAGAGGATAAGGTACAATTTCAAGTAAATCGAATATATAATGAAAACATAGCATGAAAACAACATTGAAAGTAGTATTAGCATAAAATGAGAGGCTTGTTTTATGCAAGCAATTGGAGTGTTCCGGAACGGAACTAAGACTAACCAAAGTGGTTCGAATTTACCTTTGAGTTTGAAAACATGCTTTGGCCTAATAGGTGGAATACTCTCGCCGAAACTTTCGGTTAACGGTATTCACCCTTCCAGTTACTACATGTTTCTTGTCATTAGTAAATTTGAGACTTTGGCGAGATTTTAAAAAAAAATATATCAAGGATTGAAACTAGTCGCTAAGTTGCGGATTTCACTCCTATCTTAGCGAGGTCGTTTCTTTGAGTGTGGTTTGTACACTTTGTCCAACGTGGTAAGAAAATTAATTCTAACCTTCGATTGGTAAGTGTCCACTAGAATGAGAATTGTGAAATTTCCACCAAGGTGAGGATATCACCCCTATCTTGGTGTAGTTTCAAAAACACAAAGAATTTACGCAGATTGAAAGTTATCACCAAAGTGAGGGTTTCACGCCTATTTTGGTGATTTCCTTTCGTTTGTGTTATACGAACGTCTTCGAGTGTAGAGTAATCCACAAATAGGAAGGTAAACTTTAATTCCGAAAGAATGAAGTAGAAGCAAGATAGGGAGAACAAGTATATTAAGCATGATAAAAGGAATGGTCAAATAGGTTCCTAACTATAGCCTAGGTCAAACATGGCAATTTTTCCTAATTCCCTATAGTCATGGCTCTGATACCAATCTGTCACACCCCAACCGATGGCGGAATACATCGGGGCGAGACTTAGTGGTAGATTGTTCAAAGACTTCATGACACTAGAATTCGTGATAATATAATTTAAAGATAAAATTTCATTCATAGCATAATCATTGTCTAAAAAGATAACATAATACAAATTGTTTCACGAAAAGAAAAATAGAACATCAAAATATAGAACTTAAACTAGCGTGAGTTTCTAGTCCAATCCTAAGTAGATTTCTTGATAAACCTGCATTAAACATTTCCTGCAACATGTATAAAATATCCGTCAACACATAAAGCATTGGTGAGCATACTAGTTTGAGTCTAAGTACATAGTATAGAAAAGTCTACTCGAATCATCATGTTATAGGCATATGCACGTAGAACCATACAAACGGCAGCAACACTCGATAACACAAAAGACTTCATCTTATCATGACCCATAAAGGGGGCGGCGTGTCAACCTATAGCGCTATACATGTAAGGTGGGTTGTTGGCTAATAGTACATTTGTATGTAAGACTTAGAATTCTAGCATGGCATAGCATATAAGCATTTAGATTGAGCATGATAGTTTTAAGAGTATGAAAGCATTTAAGTTTTGATAGTGATACATGTTGAGCCCCAAAGAATAAAGAATAAAAGGGGGACAAGTATGAACTCACCTTTGGGTGCGTTTGATAGAGTTCCAAAAAGGTAAGTCTTGGTAGGTTTAGCTTTAGCCTTGGTTATCTAGAATTAAAGAATAAAGGGTCTTAGTTTCGAGTTTAGGTTATAGATTCAAGAGAGTCAAGCAAGCCTTTTAGGCTAACCAAAACACAAACCACCATGAAGGTGATTCGGATGGTCATAAGAGTCAAGCAAGCCTTTTAGGCGAACCAAAACACAAACCACCATAGAGGTGATTCGGATGGTTAGGAGAGTCAAGCATTGGTAAGGTAGGGATGTATCCACAAACCTTTCCGAGTTATTAAATTAGTAGAGTTTATATAATTTAGTATTTATATAATATAACTTAGAAAGTAGGGTATGGTGACTTAGTTTGGATGAGCCTTGGCCTTCCTTTTGTCAACCATGAACCATAACACAAGTCCCTCCATCATTGAGTTGTTGGTGAACTTGGTTGGTATTATTAACAACTTAGTGCATAAAAGATAATAGAAGATGACCACATTTGAGGCCTCAAATTGGTGCCCTACTCATGTTTATTTGCCATGGCAAATAGGAGAGAGGTCCTAGAGGTTTCCTCAAAGGGTTTGAAGAAGAGGAGAGTGAAGAAAGTAGAAGAGAGGTTGAAGGTGAAGTGAGAAACTCACTTATTCTTGAGAGAATTCTTGAGAGATTAGAGAGGATTTAGAAATGAGCAAATGTTAGAATGGGTAGGAGTGGTGTATTTATAGTTGGGGTGAAGGGGTTGGGTATTTAATGAATTAATTAGGGTGGTTAGAAGTTAATTAGTAGTAATTATATCCTTAAAAGAAAAAGAAAAATAATAATAATAAAATGGACGGCATTTTTATTGTTGAAACTCCACACTAAATCACATTTCTTTTTTTTTTAGGTATTATTATAAAAAGAGTATATATGTTTTATTTAAATAAATATATATTAAGATCTTAACTAAATGAGTTTCTTGTTATAACGTCTAAATTGAATAGGATAAATTATAATGACGACTCGTCGCGAATTGGTAGGAGTAATATAAAATAAGCGAATAAATGCGAACTTCGAATTTGTTAAGTATAGAATTTAAAATACAAGAAACGTAGAAATAACGCGATGTTACACGAGCAACGTTTGTTTTTTGCTGTCCTTAACTTTATTCCATGGTTTATAAATCGGACAGTACTTTCCACTCCTTGAAAGGGTTCCCATGAAATGGGTTAGTTTACTAACTTTGTCACCAATAGGTTGTCCAAGTTCATTAACTAAAATAGGAATTCTATCCCCTTTTTCTTGGGCCCAAACTTCTGGCATACGCGTAGGTCCTCTCACTCTTTTACGTACATGTCGAACTACAAAAAGTGAACATGATTTACAATGTACATGTATACATTAAAAATACTATATAAATTGAAAGGCAATATATTAAGTCTGTACGTTTTCTTAGTTTTATTATAGTTTCTTATATATTCATCACGTGTCAAACAATATATGTATTGAGAAACAAAAAAAAATGAAGCAATCAAGTAAATTAGATAAACCTGCTTCATTTTCTGGTTGTGGGACTTCAAACTCTTCATCCACCAGTTCATCGATCTCATTTTCTAAACCATCCATGTGTTTATTTACATCATCTTCAGCGGCATCTTGTTATTAATTGATATATATAGTTACAAAAACAGTAAGCATCGAAAACAGTTAATTGAATCAAACTTAATACTAATTGAATATCATAATAAAATATTTTAGAAAGAGAAAATATAGGTACCATGAAATATCATGTCACGCTCCCCGTGGTCATCATTGTTGTCGACTGCAAATAACTTTCTTTTAGCTACAACTGATCGCCCTCTCATGTGGCCTTCATCAGACTCTGGTACACCACTATTTATTGGCCTCGTTGTGTCAATCACTTGTACCTTTCGCATATGAGATTTTGCAGATGCTAGCACATGAGAGACATTAGGAGCAGTAACTCGTTTCTGTGTTGAATAAGCATATCTTTTCATGGACTGCGGAGCAATGTATCTTGGATGTTTCTGTAAGTCAAACAGTTAGAAAACAAACATAAAGACATTATATTATCCAAATTTGTTATTAGTACCTTTTTATTTGTAGCAACTTCTTTTAAAGACTTAGAAGCATTTTTCAATCCCAGGGCTTGTAATTGTTTTTCGTTCTCTAGAATATTCAACCTTCTACTCTTTTCATAAGCATTCATAGGGCTTTGGCCTTGCATGCTTTTATCTTCCATTAGTAGTGTACACAACAAAGAAAAATTCTTATCAGATCAAGTTATCAAGACCTTTTGGATAAAGATGACTATAAAATAGCAAGTAAACAATCAGAACGTAGCAACACACACTTTGACCTAAACCAATTAAATAAGCGAGATATGCCTATCAAAAAAGATAAAAAAATAAATAAAGAAAGAAAACATAAAAACACTCCTTCCCACTTAAGTGCATTATAGAAATCCCTTCCAATCTTAACCTTCAATCAAGCACCATAGTACTAATAAACATAAAAACACTCCATTTCACTTTCTTAGAAAGCTGATTATGCCATGCCAGGTTCAAATCGCGTTGTTATTCTACCACAAATAGTAAAGAAAACAAATAATGCGCGAGTCCATTTCGTGTATGTATGAATCTTATCGGCTAAAGCTACATCTATTGACGCCAGAAAAAGAAAATACAGAATGTGATTTTCAATTACTTCTATTATGATACATGCCTTGTAATAATATAAACAAAAAACATTCTGAGAACTAAGAAAGTTCTTGTATTTAATTCAAAAAAAAAAAAAAAAAAAAAAAAACTAAATCGCAACGCACGGTTTGAATTCCCCTAGTTATAATTATTTGAGAGTTTATATAGAACATTTTACACTTTTGTCTTTTCATAAACTCCCTGACACACATCTAGGGGTGAGCAATGGTCCAAACCCGACCCGACCCGGCCAAACCCGACCAGACCCGAGACCCGAGCCTAACATAAAACAAGAACCGAATTCAAACCCTAAGATTAGGTTCGGTCTTCGGTTCCTTCACACCCGGTTCCATCGGTTCATGATTCAATACCCGAACCCGATCTGCAACAACATATCCAACAGCAAAAACATTCGATTCTGTTGCAATCAACATCAAAAAACCATATATTGAGTTTAAGACACGAATGTTAAGTGTTTAGTGCTGAATTTTTAACCAAAGGCAATTTATAATTTATTTTGCATGATGATTACTTATTGGACATACATAATTTTAAAACTTACTGGAAGACAAACTCTAGCATGACAAATATAAACATGTAGCATTTACTCAAAATTCTATATTTCCTCAATATATGTTATGATTAAGTACATATAAAGGACATGGCCAAATTTTCTACCCATACCAAATTTTGTTTAATATGAGTTCGACATTTCGAATCAGATTGTTCAAATTTTATACACATAACCTTCAATGAGTTACACTTCATATCTACAATAAACATACATTGCAGAAAGTTGTTAATTATAGTCTATATTTTTATACCTTTGGTCATTCATCAAACGAAACAGCAAGTACATGAAATTGCTTTTATATCGCCTTTGCCTAAAGGAAACATACATAAATGAGGTACCACAGCTCAATTGGAACATATAAACCAAAACTAGTCTACTAGTATACTTAACAAATACAAGTTTCTCTATAAAAATAGGTCTACAATGGCCAATGATCCAAGTTACTTGTTAGCATAAGCGCAAAAGTTATAACAAACAACAACATATATAGGCTTTTAATCTTCTACAGACTTAGTACCACAATCCATTGTGTATTTACTACTTTACTTGAAGCCACACTTCACACATGCTAAGCGAAACACTAAATGGTCTTCACTTGTGCTTAACATGAATATGATCAAACAATTTGATAAAACATTGTTGGGCACTCTTGTTTTCCAAGATCTCACTTTCTTATGTAAGATCACATTACTATGTGAAGAATTTTTAACCATCAAAACACACATATAATTATATCCGTCATACAAAACCTTCTTATATATAAGAGTGAGTTTAATCATGAATGGATCTGCTAACCATCCATCCTATTTGGTTGGTTGAACAGGTTATGAAAACTTTTATAACAAAGGAACAACTTCAAAAGTTAAAAAAGTTTTGAGTGACTTTAGGGAAAAATATTGAAACTTCTTATTATTATTTTCTTCTTCTTTTGGATCAAGTTCTTCTGTATCTTAATAATATGTTTTATAGCCCAACCAAATGAGTGTTTACCAGAAGCAGCAGCAGCAGTTGCTGATGCAGAGTTTAAAACAACAAGGTGTGGATGTGGTGGGAGCGATGAAAGGGGTGGTGGGTAACGGGGCAGCCGTGGCGTTTTGGTTAGATAAGTGGGTGTTGGAAGTTCCTTTATCGATTCGGTTCCCTTCCCTGTTCGCAGCAGCTAGGAATAAATTCATATCGGTGGCAGATTGGGTTGGGAGGCATGGGTTGGGTTGGAATCTGGGCTGGGATACAGTGGGGTTGGGCCCGAATGCTTCTGCTGAGCTTGCAGACCTGTTGCAGCTCGCTGCGCAGGTTGGCATGTCTTTGTCAGTTGCTCGGGATAGGTGGGTTTGGGGCATTTGTGGGCTGGGCATCTTTTCGGTCAGGAGCGTCAAGAAGGCTCTTCAGCAAGGAAGTCAGGTAGCGGCTGGTTTGGTACTAAAGCAGAACACATGGGTGCCGCGGAAGGTAAATATTCTGATTTGGTGAGCTGCGTTGGATCGACTCCCTACAAGGACGGCGCTGCAGAGTCGGAACGTTGATATCGGGTCTGTTTTCTGCCCGTTTTGTGGTGAGTTACCAGAAACCGTCGAACATATCGAAATGAGGTGGTCTTTAACCATAAGCTATGCTCGGTACAAATGGTCATGGGGGATATAAAATCATTAAGTTTTCTGTGGGTGAAAGCTAGGGGAAAATATCAGTCATTAGATTTTGGTTCTGAAGACGCGGAATGTATTGAAAGTCGCGGTTGGCTATCCGCGCCTTTCCCAATTTTTACCTAAAGATGCGATGTATTAAGTCGCGGTTGGAGTCCTATTAGAAATTTGGCCATTTGCGCAAAGACGCTGCTCGTTTGGTCCTAGATAAGAGACGGAAACCTTGCTCAATACGATTTAATAGATGTAAACATGAAAACGGAACACAATCATGATCTTGATGTCTAGCAAACAGGAAGAACTCGAACCGACGGAAACCTTGCTCAATACGATTTAATAAATCCCAAATACATGATATCAAATAAAGCAAATAACTTCAAATAACTTCAAAAAAACTTCATAGTATTTCCTCATGCATACTCTAAGCCTCAGCTTCATTGTTACCTGAAACATGTTAATTTTGAAAATATTTTTGGGTCAACAAAAGTTGGTGAGAATTACATAGGTCTAGATAATCGAATAAAACTTGTACAATTCAAGTGTCATGGCAAGTCTAGTCCATATGTGAAAACATACTAGAAGTAAATCGAGTGCATAATCAACCCTTGTGACTGTTATATTGTGGTCCATCCCATACACTCATGGTTCACTCGATTATGTTATGCGATAACAATCACCCACGCTACCTTTGTAGGAGGCACGTATCCGGGTGGGATTGTCAGTCCAATAGATCTATCATTGTATACCGTCGGCTGATCAATGTTAATGATTATGCTAGAATATTGTGCTTACCCTAGTCATGTTTAAGACATAATGCAACATAGAAAAACACATAGACACTTTATGATTGAATTGCATATAGAATGTTGTAACATGTTTCACCCCAAAAAATGGTGATAAATAGAAAATGGGCTATGTAAAACTCACCTTAGCAAAATGTTATGTCTCGTGAAAATAGAATAAGTGTTGCCCCAAAGTTGCCAATTACAAGAGCTTATAATCAAAGCTTCAGTTGTAGAAGTAATAGACTATAGAAGAAAAGTATGAGAGAAAGTTTAATCGGATTGAAACAATCGATTTAGAAGTGGCAAGTGTAATGGTTCATAGGTGGGTTTTTATACTAGTTTTGGATTCAATTAGCCATTAAAATTGGTCAACACCATAAAGTAAGGTTTTATGATGAATTGACTATTTGACTAGGACTTTGACTGTTTGACTAAGACTTTGACTAGGGCTTTGACTATTTGACTCAAGGCTTTATTTAAGAAATAGAAAAAAAAATCATTAGTTTGAATTAGAAAATAAAAAAAAACACTGTCTTATAAAATGACGATTTTATAAATAGAATTAGGATAGGACATATGTCATGATTGAAGATTTTTTTTTAAGTACAATGATAAAAGAAACTTAGAAAAATAGAGTGCACGGATAAAGATAAGAATACTTAGAAATAAATTAGACTTTATATCATGGATCGGGAAATATTTTAATGCAAAATAAATGGAAAAATTCGTGAGGTTACAAGTGGATATCTACATCTTGTTCTTATGGAAAAGTTTAAAGGGGTTCGGCAAGCTATTTTGGTATGGGAAAAAAGAATAGATCTCACAGAAGGGGAAGAGGCCGATTGTTTAAAGCAAGATATTCATGATTTGGATAACACTGTGGAGGATCGAGAGCTTACATAAGCTGAACAATGGGTTCATGTCGAAGCCAAAAAACGCTTGAAGGAATCGGAAGAGTTCAAGAACAAAGATACATGTAAAAAATCGCGGGTTAAATGGGCAAAGAAGGAGACAAGAATACACGGTTCTTTCATGGCGTGATTAACAAACGAAGAATGTCGAATAATATACCGGGTTGATGATTAATGGTGCTTGGGTCTCGAAGCCGTCGGAAATCACGAAAGAAGTGTATAGGTTTTTCAAAAATAAATTTGTTGAGGATTTGAGTTATTGGCCGGCTTTGCTTTGTTATGGTCTAAAAATGTTACCTCAAGATTGTGTAGAAGATCTTATTTGTCCCTTTTCAGAAGCCGAAATCAAAGTAGCAGTTTTCGAACGTGGCAGTGACAAGAGCCCGGGTCCAGACGGTTTCAATTTTCGCTTTATTAAAAAGTTTTGGAATATTTTTTCTATTGCTTTTATGCAGGTGCTTCAGAAGTTTTATGATATCGGTATTATTAATCGTGGGGCGGGTTCATCTTTCATTACATTGATTCCTAAGGTAAAAGACCTGGTAGATCTTGGAGAATATAGGCCTATTAATCTCATTGGGGTGGTTAGTAAAAGGATTTCTAAAGTCCTCGCGAATAGATTGAAGAAGGTTATGGGTTTTATTACGCATGAGACGCAATCGGCATTTTTGACAGGAATGTATTTTCTTGATGGTCCTCTTGTTATTAGTGAGATTATTTCGTGGGCTAAGCGAACGGAGAAAGATATTTTTATGTTCAAAATAGATTTTGAGAAAGCCTACGATAATGTTCATTGGGAGTTCGTGTTATCAGTGATGCGTCAAATGAACTTCCCCGAGGTGTGGTGTAAGTGGATTTATGGTGTCTTAGCTTCGGCTAGATCTTCGGTTTCGTCAAGGAGATCCTATTTCCCCATTTTTATTTGTTATATTTATGGAGGTTTTTTCAAGTATAATTCGGAAGGCTTGCGACATTGGGGCTTTTGATGGTGTTAAATTGAAAAATGATGTGCCGACGGTTTCGCATTTGTTATATGCGGACGATGCTATGGTGATGGGTCAATGGTCTCAGTTTAATTTTCGATCTATAAGAAGAATGTTACGTATTTTCCATTTATGTTCAGGGCTCCGGATTAATATTCAGAAATCAACTTTATTGGGTGTAGGGAAGACACAAGCCGAAGTAAGTGAGGATGCTAACATTTTGGGTTGTCGATCGGGGGATATGCCTTTTAAATATTTGGGTATTCAGGTGGGAGTTAATATGGTCGTATCAACAATTGGGAACTGGTAATGAATGTGTTTAATAATCAGTTGACGAGATGGAAGGCCAATACTTTATCGATTTGTGGAAGGGTGGTGCTAATCAAATCCGTGTTAGAAAGTCTCCCCACTTGTAATTTTTCTTTGTATAGAGCGCCGGTTGCGTTGACCAATAAGCTTGAAGCCATTGTTAAGCGGTTTCTTTGGGGAGGCAATAGTGATGTGAACAAGGTTCATTGGGTCGCATGGGATAAGGTGACTAAGGCGAAAAGTGATGGAGGTTTGGGTTTAAATAAATTAGAAGTCACTAATAACGCTTTACTTTTAAAGTGCTTATGGAAGTATAGAGTTGAGTGTAACGCTCTTTGGAGGAAAGTGATTGATGCTATTCAAGTGTCCGGGTGAAGGTGGGATGGGTATCCTTTGAACAAAAAGAATTTGGGTACGTGGGCGAAAATTGTGAGTGTTGGTTATCGGCTCAAGTTGCAAGGTACTCAGTTTATGAACATGATTCGCGGGGTTGTGGGTAATGGCTTGATGGTTAGATTTTGGATCGACCCATGGATATCAGATGAGCCGCTTAAAGATTTGTTCCCAAACATATTTCGATTAGATAATAACAAGTGGTGCAAGGTGGCCAAGAGGGTGGGATCTCATTCCGAGGTTGGTATTATTATGTGGGATTGGAAGAGGTATCCGGATTCAATGATTGAGATTCAAGAATTGTTGGAATGTCATCGGATGGTGAAGGATGCTAGGCTTAAAGCGACTAACGACGGTTGGGTTTGGAACAATGGGAAGAACTCCGAATATACAGTTAAGGAATCGAAAAGTTGGATGAATGGTGAGTTTCCTAGAGACGACACTTGGAGTTTTGAATTGTGTAAGTGGATCCCGAATAAATGCAATATTTTCATGTGGAGAGCTTGTTTAAATAGAATCCCGACTAAAGGGGCACTTAGGATGAGAAACATTATAATAGAAGATGGGGAATGTCCGTTTTGTGGCGAAGTGGAAAAAAAATACGGATCATCTGTTCAAGGAATGTAGATTGGCGAATGGAGTTTGGTATGGTATTTCATCTTGGTGCAATATTGCCCCGATTTTCCTGTTTTCTATATCTGATTTGATGCAAATCGTAAAGAACTTGGATGGGTTGAAGACAAAAAAGGAGCTGTTGTACGGGGTTTTAATTTTGACTTGTTGACGTATTTGGAAAGCTAGAAACGAGAAGTTTTTTTCTAATATTGACGTTAATGTCGTTAACATTGTGTCGGATGTCAAGGCGTTGGGGTACTTGTGGTGTAGGCAGTGGCGGATCCAGAATTTTTTTTCAATGGGTTCATTGTTTTTATATGCTCTAATTTATATAACCGGGCATAAAATTTTCCGGGTCGGGTCGACGCTTCAGGTTGGTTCGGGTCAGATAAGGTTAATCGCATAATATTCACATAAGCATTCTAGATATTAACAAATCAACAATATTCATATAATAAATTTCTAAACCTAATAGGAGTTTAAGAAATTGAATGTTCACCTGATTCACATTCGATTAGCAAACTAAGTATTGTATACTTTTTCTTCAAGAGCACCTGAAGCTTTATGAAAAACAAACAACATCAAACAATCAGCAACTTAATAAGCAGATAAGAAGCTCACAAAAAAGGAATAGGGGAAAGCAAAAATGATGTTGGCCTGTTCACTCCACTTTTTATTATATAACAAAATGTCCCCTTCCCCCTTGTATCTGAATTGTAAGTACAGTATTAGATACAGTTGGTGGTGTGCTCGTGGATGAGCCCCTGAGCCCATACATATCGTCCAACCTGATTTCCTTTGTATGTTGGGCTGTTCTAAATAAATAGAATCACAAAAATTGTATCTGAAAGGACACGAACCTGGATTACTTTGTATGTGGGGAAGCTACTTATCCACTATGCTATGAACGGTTTTTGCTTATGGGTTCAGCCAAATTATATTAATGGGTTCAGACTGGTTTTTTTTATATATAATTTCTATTAAAATTTCGAAACGCAGTGGGTTCACGTGAACCCGTAGCTGTCAGCGTAGATCCGCCCCTGGGTGTAGGAGTAGGTACAAAGATGGAAAGGTCAATTGGAAGAGTTGGTATAAATTCTTGTTTGAATGATGTAATCATTTGTTAAGCGGTTATCTCTATCTTGGAGATATACCGTTTTGTTTGTGTTAATTAAATTGACCTTACAAAAAAAGATAAAAGAAAAAGTAGGTAAGTGCGTAACTTGGTTTCCATTTCCCATTTCACAATCTTACCGAACTAGAAAATTAAACATCAAATTCTTTTTTTGTTTTACAAATAGTTGTATTTAGAAATGGTAACAAGATGAAAATACCTTTTAAAAAATCATATAGGAATCTTACTTTTAGCGCAAATATGAATATATCTTTAGACACCAGTGTTGGCTTAGTTTAGAGAATTTTTTTTTTTTAAAATTATGTTCTTTTGTTTAATTTTATTACAACCCAAGTACCCAACACAACACTTTTATTAAATGGGCACGATAGTTGACTCAAAACCTACTTATTTTCATGTAAGGTTCGTGTATAGTGTACAAAATTCCACTCCTCGTGTTAATATCCCATCATCTATTCACATATTGTAAGTGTCCTTTTGGCCCAGACAATGTAAGCCCAAAAATATAATTTCAATTTTTTTTTTTTTTTTTTGACACTAAACTTTTACTTCTCATTAAAACAAAATACGAAAGTTACATATCTGGTCCATGATTGTTTTACATGGATAACAACCAGTTAGTTATCATCCATTCCATTGAGATATGGTGGGGCATTCAAAGACATACAAAGGACAAACTCAATATTGTATCACAAACAATACAAATATACACCATAGAAAATATAGATAGCCAAAAAATAATAAAATTAAATTTAAAAACAAAACATAGCAAATTAAGGCAAACATACATTGGCATTCAAGCAATGGTTAAGTAGGCTTGATATTATGAAACATTAAGGACCAAAGTGAAGCCGCCGCATCATCTCCACCACCCGCGGTCTGCACCATGCCATATGGTATCCCAATCCTAGGACTATGGTCCATGACGTCAAGCGGCCTGGAACGGTTTGGGCCATGTCTAGCCTCCATCGGGCTACTATACATGACCATCAGGTTTTCTTGCACTTTCCTATCTAAAGGTCCGGAAACACTTGAAATACTTTTCGGGCTCATATACCTCTCTTGTACTCTTCTATCCAATGGGCCCGATTTCATCTTTTTCAACACTTTTTCTTCCTTATTCTCATCAAACCCCATGTTCTTCCTTAGATTAATACCGGGCCATTGTGGTCTAAACGGGTTGGGGTCAGGCATAGGCGTATGGACCGAGTGTTTAAACGAAACACATTTTCCAAATTTCTTGGAAAGTAGCAATCTCGTATTGGTGATGGCCGACATGATCTTTGCGAACCCATTTTTGGGACATCCACCGCCTATGTTCTTTCGTGCAAGCTTGAGTATCTCAAGCCGGTGTTTGGCAACCGAGACTCCCATGCTTTGAAGAAACTCATGGGTGAAGTAGTTTGTGTCACCCCTTTGTAGCTCATTGTGAGTGAAGGCTCGACCATACTCATAAACTAAATAAGGGTCTAGATTAGTTTTTGTTAACCATGAATACCAATCCATGGCTAACAATATCAACTTGATAGCCCATGAGTGTTACTTATATACTTATATGCATACACATGTATATAAAATTAATGCACAACAACTAAAACAGGAAACTTAAACAAGTTTTGAATAGAGTCTTAATTGAGTTGTAAGTGGTGGTTGAGATTTGAGAAGAGCACAAAAAGTAAGGGATATCACATTGTCATTCAAAATGGAAATGAAAGTAGAAACAAGAAAAAAAATACTCTTTTAAATTTTTTTTTGATCGGCGAACAACTGTGTGGCAACCACCCTTGCGGGGCGCCGTGCCTAAGAATCGACTACTCGACCTCCAGCAGCCCCCGCCTTCTCTCGATGCGCGGAAACCCAAGCCCCACCCGCCCGAAGGCACGACAGTGTTATAGAACTCGGTAAAACCTCGCCGCCCTTCAGATTCGAACCGGCGCCACCCGTATTCGATCTTCACCCGGATACCAAACCATAATGTTGGAAGTGGGAATTGAACCCTTAATCACCTAAGTGAATATAAGGCCTCTCCACCACTCCACCACTATGGATGGATAAATACTCTTTTAAATAAATAATATATTTTTAAATGCCTCCTAAAATTAATGCACCAAGATCCTTTTTACAGGAAAATTCTTGCAATTTGTCATCAAATGGACAACTAAGAAATTAAATATGACAATCAAAATAAATAATGTGACAAATAAACAAATTGTAGTAGTAGCTGGTGGTAACTCATGTTTTTTTTTTTTTTTTTTTTTTTTTTTTTTTTGTGTGTGTTATGAAAAGTCTAGAGAAATCTCTTAATTCAAATTTAAATAAAAAAGAGTGAATTTTATGACATTTTCTTCTCCCTTTTAGTTTGTCCACATTCCATCACACTCCACATAGGATACAAGGGTACAAGACTATGATATGTGACACATACAAAATGTAACAAATGGTCCAAACTCTTCATGTATACCATGAGATATAACTTCGTCATATATGGAAAGAGAAGTTGTATTGCGTCTTTAGGTAACGATAACTTATATTTGTGGAATTTAGAGCATTCACACTAGATACTTCATCTTCATCTCAATAATTACACTAAAAATCATTGCCTTTCTCTCTCCTTTTCTATTTAATAATACTTATTCTATACTTTTATCATTACCTTTTCTCTCTCCTCCAAATTTACTGATAAACATTGTCTCCTCTATATATTTTCTCTCTCATCTACTCACAACCACTTATACTCACTCTATATAATATAGAGACCCACCTCACACTAATATAGAGCTTCTATTGTGAATGCTCTTAGGCGTAATGAGCCTAGATCGTATTCATTCTTTTAGATTATTAATAGAACCAACGAACTTGTGCGGTTTTGGCCCTTGTAATCATTCGCATTAAGAGAAGTAGATCCACACTCGTTAAGGAGACAGTAGGGGTCACATTACGTTTGCAAATTGGATGTTTTGTGGGGCATTGAAGAAGAAAAATTGAGGATCAGTTAGTTGGACATTAATACATGAGTTAATTTTATTTAAGAAAGAGACTAAATTTACATTTATTAAGTGACAACTAGGTTCATAGATGTTCACATGTAACTTGAAGTCAAGAACATGCTTGTCTACTTTAGGATATTAAAGTCACTAATTAGAGTATCCAAACGTGCGTCAAAGTCCAAAATCTAAACCAACCACATCAACACATCATATCATTCCAAACCCAATTTTTCCTCCAACACTAATCCATTTTAAACCTTCACATCACACCTCAGTTTTACTTAAAAAGACAAATTATAAAATAATGCATGTGAGAGTGTGGTCCCCACAAACACATTCCGGACTAGTCCGGTGTGCCAAACCAGACCAAAAGAGTTGTGACATGGGGTGTTACAAGAGTCCATCTCCTCCAGTGCGTCACTCGTCTGGATGACGGGGTTTAAAATTTTGGACCACCTCCATGCCACTACGTTGGAAGTGTTAATATTGATTTTTGAATAATGTGTTCGTGTGGATCTTAAAAACATACATGTAGTTTAAATTTTACCTTTCATTATACATGTAGTTTAATGAAAGGTAAAATTTAAATTTAATGAAAGGTAAAAATGTATATGTAGTTTGAAATTTTGGACCACCTCCATGCCCCTTTGCCTTTGATACTTTTGGCTCACTAATGCTAGAAGTTATTCGTTTCTTGACCAGCATCCAATGAGTTGTCCACAACAATAGTTCATCTCTAGGGGGCCAGGGGTTTGTGTTTGTCAGATTAGGTTTCGCAATTCAGAAAAAGGTGGTGACGCAGTTTGTTGCCCGCCTATCTCATATTTTGATGTAATATAATGAATGAAAAAAAAATACAATTTCTTAAAAAAAAAAATAGAATAACAACTGAGATAAAGTTAATAATATTTTAATATATATCATGTGTAAGTTAAACATGATGCTTTTTTTTTTTTGAACGGTGACTTTCTTGAATGCGGTTGTGGCAGAAGATCTTCACACCCGCTTTTTTGTGCGGGCCCTAACCCACCACCTGCCAGACTATGTTGTCTGAACTGGGTCCACGCTGGTCTAAGTGGGGGCTGCGGCGTTCTACCGGAAACCTTATCCACCTCCACACAAGATTTTTACCTTGTTGGAGTAATGGCAGGCTGAAAACCGGCCTTGCTCAGATTCGAACCCGGCCATTTGCAACGGGTCTCCTCTTCATCGCAGTGTCACAACCAACTGCTCTGCAGTGGAAGGACTTAAACATGGTGCTTGCTATTAACTAGTGAGTTTCACTGGCGGAATAACATTAGGAAAATGCATACTCAATCAATTAAACACATGGCACACCTGTGTAACCAAAAGAATAAATCTAAAATTAAAGACGTGATATACCAAAAAGGTAACAAACACATGTTATACATCAAACAAAATCACAAAAACAAATACCACAATGGTTCCAGTAGTACCGATATTAATGTTGTTCAGACGTTACTGATTCGGTTCGTTACCGTACCGATACTCAATGTAGGTTACAATACCAAAAAAATAATTTATTTTGAATACAACTCCATTTTCACTAAAATTGATATCGCAATGTTTGGAAAAAAAAAACTAAACACAATTGTGTATTTAGCTTTTTTTTTTTTTTTCAAAAAACTTAACCAATGCAAGTAATTGGAGAAAAACTAAATTAATAAAAGAGTTAAATGAGTTTAGTGAATATTATTTATAGTTATGAAGATTCATGGCACACATATAATTATCTATTCTTCGTTATAAAGAGCAAAAGATGGCTAAGATAGTAATTTTATAAGTTTTTTAAGATGGCATATGAAAAGTTTCTTACTTCACACTTAAAATGTTATGAAAAATCTTTCAATACTATCTTATTTGCAAAACTAATTTGTACATTTTTATCATAACCCCTCATTTATAATTTCACATCAATTAGTAAAAGATTTATCATGTATAATATGAGTTGAAGCAATTTAAAAGGTTGTAAACACTTGTTAAAAATGTTCATATTTTATGACTTTTTTTTCTTTTAGTTAATTTTACACTAAAATACATTTTGGTTGACTTCTAACTGTTCAACCTCTTTCGTTTTACATTACATATCAATCCCACTCACTTGGCCTGTTAAAAACAAAGTACGACTATAATTATTTCTACATTTTAAACTTTTGATTTTTACGATGTTTGCTTTAATGTAAAATTAGTGGGCTAATCAATATTTCTATTCATAATTGTCAGGTTTGATGTGGCTGTAAATAAAAATAATTTTAATCAACATTTCTAACTCTAGAGTGGGTGTACAATAATCAACAAAACTGTATTTTTTAATTTCAGTCTCAGTCTAAAATGGGTAAAACAATAGAATTGAGTATCACATTGTAAATTGTTACCGCGGCGACAAGATGCAGATTTCTTACTAGTTATTCTATTAACTTTGAAACCTATTTGGTTTCTTTTGTAAATGGACCTGAAAGCGATTCAGGTTTTAAAACTTTTGGGCCTTCAAAATCACACACAAAGTCATCACTCATCATATCAACTATTCTCAAAGCCCAAAAAAAACATCCATTTGGGCCCAACACAAGCCCATATAAACAACAAACAAACCAACAATAAATCATGTATATCACCTTGACCCAATCCGAGTCAACGAGTGAACCACCATGTTTCCCGCTTAAGCTTATCCTACAACCACTCCTCTCTTCTATCAATCTCATTCACTCACATAAATACCATTTATCCCATACATTCCTCCATCTTCATCCCTTCACATTTACCTTATTCTCACATTACCATGCATTATTATTTTTATTATTATTCGTCCACATTATTCAAAAAAAGCCCTTTGTTATCTTCAACCCGTAGAGCCATTGCAGCCCAATGCCACCCTCGTTTGATCTCCACAAATTGTAATAACAATAATAATAATAATAACAACAACGGGTCGCGGTTAAAAGACCGGGAAAATACGGCCCATTCGGTTTTTGAATGGCTGATGTCTAGTGCATTTGTTGTGGGAATGAGTATGGGGGTATGTTACTATGGTTCTATGGGTCAGGGGAGCCCGCGGGTTGCGTATGCGGATTGTGGCGATGAATCGTTGGATTCGGAGAAGGAGCCGAGGTACATTGTTGCGGATTCGTATAGGAGGAAGGTGTTTTTTAAGTATGAGAAGAGGATTCGAACTCAGAGTCCTCCTGAAAAGGTATATGTTCTTTATGTGTTTAGGATTTAATGAATAATAAATGAGCTGAGCCCGAGCTGTTATTGTTTATGCACTTGATTAGGGCTGTAAACAAACCAAACGTTCGGTGAACAGTTCGTAAACCGTTCGGCGGGAAGTTCGTTTGTGTCTGTTTGTTTAATAAATGAACGAACACGAACAAATATTTCCGTTTGATTAAGTAAACAAACAAACACGAACAAATGTCTCGTTCGTTTGACTGCGTTCGTGAACGTTCGGCAATGTGTTTGTTTACGTTCGTTTATTTATATCAGTTCCTGTATGTTTGTTTATGTTTTGATCACTAGTTAAAACTTAGGATAATTATGAACTTTTGAATTAGGAATATCATGTATTCATGCCTATGCCTAAGTAATCTTAGATAATTATGTCTAAGTTAGTACAATTTGACTTATCGACATTGTTTAGTAGATGTACTTTGTCTAACGGTTAATATTAACAATGTTTTTTTAGTTAGTTGCATATTAAATGTGTTTTTGTTTGTTTGTGTTCAAGACCCGTGTTCATGAACAGTTCGCAAACAACTGAATTTCTTAACAAACAAACACAAACATAGAATTATGTTCGTTAGTGTGTTCGTGAACGGTTTGTTTGTCCAAGAAACCTTAACAAACAAACACGAACAAAGCCATGTTCGTGTTCGTTTGGTTCGTTTACAGCCCTACACTTGATGATTTAATAAATAATAAATAAGATGAGCCTGAGCTTGAGTTGTTATTGTTTATGCACTTGATAATTTAGGGGGTGTTTGGGGTTGCGTTTTGAAATGGATTTTTAGTTTATTGCGTTTCGAAAACGCAAATAATCAGTTTTTAGTGATTGGGGTTGAGTTTTGAAATGAATTTTTAGGCTACTAAAACGCAATAATCTAAAAGCAGCTCCACCCCTGCGTTTCCAAAACGCAGAAGCTGTTTTGAAAAATCAATCCCAAACACCCTCTTAATAAATAATAAATAAGATGAGCCCGAGCTGTTATTGTTTATGCACTTAATGATTTTATAAATAATAAATAAGATGAACCCGAGCTGTTATTGTTTTTGCACTTAATGGTTTTATAAATAATAAATAAGATGAGCCCGAGCTGTTATTGTTTATGCACTTAATGATTTTATAAATAATAAATAAGATGAGCCCGGGTCGGACTTGAATTTGAAAAATTACTCATGAAACCGAGCTCGATTATAAGAAATACACTACGGAACAAAACGAGCTGAACCGAATCCGGTCTTTAGAATAGAGGGTTAATGTTTAAAAATAGAGCTCGAAATAAACTGGGCTCGATTTATTAGTTAGAGATCGAAATGGGTTGAGTTGAAACTTGAAAAGTACTCAAGTGGAGATCTCGATTATTAGATATAGAGCTTGAAACGAGCCAAGCTAGATTTTTAGAATTAGAGCTCGAAACGGGCTTAGCTTGAGCCGAACTTGAGTTTGACAAACTACTCATGTGCTAAATTCTATTACTAGAAACAGATTTTTAAGTTTGATTTAAATAAAATCACAACATTACAAGTGGATGAGTGGTAAGCGGGTAACAAGCTGCGCCGCCACCTCTTCTTGGATAGCAAAACCTACTCTATTAAAAATAAAACTTTGGTCCCTAGCTGTCGAGCAATTGCTATGCATCACCTTTTGCACCCGATCAAGAAACCGGATGGCTTCGGGGGCAAGGCCCCCAAATGTATCAAAAGCAAAGGGTACAAAGACATGCTGGTTTTCAGGCATGCGTTTTTCATGTTTAGCGACTTTCTTAGATTCAGATTATTAGAAAATAATCTCAAAATGAGCCAAGCTCGATCTTTAGAAACAGGGCTCGGCTCGGTTGTTACTCGCCTAGCATAATTGTATAGATTTAAGTTTTATCGATCTTTTTGGAGTCGTAGGTGTTCGAGTATTTTGCATCATACAGATCACCAACAGGCGAGCCGTTTATGATGCCAGCGGACTTGATGAGGGCAGTGGTACCCGTGTTTCCGCCTTCTGAAGCAACTCGCGTTCGCGAGGGAAGTTTGCAGGGGGAGTTAGCCCCAACTGAGTTACATTGCCCCCCTTCAAAGTTCTTCATGCTTTTTGATACAGATAATGATGGACTTATATCCTTTGCTGAGTAAGTATGACAGACATCCTTAATGTAACAAATCTAATGACTAATGATGCTAAATTTGGTTACATTTTCTGTAACAGGTATATATTTTTCGTTACTCTATTGACCATTCCTGAATCAAGCTTTTCGATAGCTTTTAAGATGTTTGATCTTGATAACAGCGGGTGAGTTTTCGTACATTTGTACTAGTGGTTCGTCATTCTGTTTAACATTGATTCGTGCAGTCGTGTTTTGGTTTTTGAATAGTGAGATTGACAAGGAGGAGTTCAAGAAAGTAATGGCGATGATGCGCGCTCAGCATAGACAAGGGTCGCGACACAGTGATGGAAAGCGTAACGGGCTTAAAGTTTCGACTCCAGTTGAAGATGGTGGCCTTCTTGAGCACTTCTTTGGGAAAGACGGCAAATCGTGTCTTCCTCTAGAGAAATTCGTTCAGTTCTTGAAAGACTTGAACAACGAGGTCCGTATTTCGTCTTGTTGAGTTATATGGGTTGAGTAACAGGTCAAAACATGGTCAGGTTGGGTGAACCAAACGCGTTTTACCCAAATAGAATATCATTTGCCATCTATGCTAGATTGTTAAAACTTATGATCTTGTACTAATAGAAGGAAACATTTGTTTGATCTAGATTTTGTTACTCGAATTCGCTCACTACGACTACAAATCAAGAGGCACAATATCCGCTAAGGACTTCGCGTTATCAATGGTAGCATCGGCCGATATGATTCACATCAACAAGTTTCTTGATCTGGTTGAGCAACTAGAAGATGAACCAAATCTCAATAACATCCGGATTTCATTCGACGATTTCAAGAAGTTTGCGGAGTTACGGACACATTTGAGACCGTTATCCCTCGCCATTTTTAGTTATGGAAAAGTGAATGGGCTCCTTACGAAGAAGGATTTCCAAAGAGCAACTGAACAGGTAAAATCAACATCTTTATGAATAAATATATGTATAGATGTTAAAGAGGCCACATTTGCGGGCCCCATGAAATTTTTCGTTTCTATTTGTAGGGGACTGCTAAAACAAGTAGCCCCCTACAGTTCTCTATAGAAGCGTTGTAACATGAAGCTAATAAGTAATAACCAACTTACTTTCATGGTGCTAGGTGTGCGGGATTGCTTTGAGCGATGATGTGATCGATATAATATACTACATGTTTGACGCGAATCGGGATGGAAGCTTAAGCTCGGACGAGTTTCTACGAGTCTTGCAAAGGCGAGAGGAGGAGAAGTTGGAACAAAGGGAGATGGGACTAGTAGGTTTGTTCTCATGTTGGTTGCAATGCTCAAGAAACAATTGTTCCTCAACGAGTATTCTTTTCAAGAATTTGTTTTAAACAAAGATGTACAGATAAATCGAGTTAAGTAGTACTTAAAACGTGATTTGTAGATAAGTTTTATGATCTCATTTCACGATCAAAATTAGGACTTACACTCATTTCCCATGTTTATTTTTATGTTCTTTTGGCTCCGGTTTGATTGGAAAAGATTGGTGTATCTAGGGGCGAAGCTTGGTTTTTTAATCGGGAGGGGTCGACTCAATTTTGTTTGATCGGTAGTGGCAAATCGGTGGGGGCCGGACTCAATTTACCTACAAAAATCACAAACTTATACCACTGCGCCAAAAAATAGGGGGACCAGGGCCACCCCTGGCCCAACACATCCTTCGCCCCTTGGTGTATCATGTCATTTTGAGATTTTATCTAACATGTTTATAACGGCAACGAATCCAGCACGAAACATGAATGGGTTAGACCAAGCGTAGTGGAAGATATAATCCACGCCTTCCACTTCAAACGGAGGAATTTGATTGGCCCTTAATGATTATGCCAAAACCACGCCGTGGAATTTTCCACGCCAAAATCAATTCAAGCTCTTCCACGCCGGTGGGCAGTGGTGGATCTTGAACGAAAAACCTGGTAGGGTCGGGCTCAATGCATATAAAAATTTTAAAAAAATTTCGGTAAAATTTACAATACGAAACAAAAAAACTCAGTGGACCAAGGCCCGTTCTGGCCCTAGTGAAAAACCACCCCTGCCGGTGGGGGCGGTGTGCCTCCGCGTTGTGAGGCCTTTGCCCCTTTCCACCCCAATTTAGTTACCACTACACCCAGTCTTATGGAAAAATACCAAACTAGAGAAAAGCAATTTCCATATAAAAGGATGTAATACTCGTACACATTTCAATTTATTATTGTTTAAAAAAGTATTGTAAAATCTAGTAATTGCATGAAATTTTCAGCCGTAAAGACCATTTTAATGTATTAGGCCAGTCAAAATTTGCAAGATAAATTATCTTGGTTGGTCGTAGAATTGAGTTTATAGACAAAGCTAAAGGTTTCGTGGCCTTGTGATCTAGTGGTATTGATGATAGATCCTCAGTCCCTCACAAATATGATGTGCCGGTGTGAGTTCAAAATTGCACCAATTTACCTATGTAAATAGCAAATTTCTACCACTGTGCCAAAAAACAGGGATGTCGGGCATCCCCTGGCCCTTTAAATTCTGCGCCCCTGTTGGTGACTGTCCCCACAAGTATCATGTGTCTTGTGGGTTCACAAGCTCGGGTTTGTCGCAAACATGCCATAAGTTTAAAGTGTTTTTATCATGATAACTAGAGGTCATAAGAACACACATGTAAACAATTACTACATGAAACAAGGAAAGCAACACACCAAAACCTACACTATAAAACACCAAATTGCATACTTTGTAAGCACAATTATAACATCTGCCTGACTTTTGTGCAAATAAAAGGCGTGAAGGGACTGAACTAAAATCGCACCACATAAGTTGTGTAACTTCCCACGGGTTTACTATGTCATTGGAAAACTGTGTACCTCTAAACGCCGATAAATCTTTGTTAGTAAATTTGATGTGACGATACGCAATGTGCACATATCTTTAAGTTGCATATTCTTCTGAAACAGGTGATGATGGTGACTTATCGGTTACCATAGCAATATCATGTTCATGTACATGTACAACTTCATCTTCCGTTTTTGGTTGTTTGTAGTCTTTTGGAAGCGGGTTACAGTTGATTGTATACCAAACAGGCCGTTCTTCTTGGAATAATCTGAAAAGACAAAAATGCCCATCAGGAGAGAAAGAGGAGGCGCCTGAATATGAATTGGATTTTAATAATCAATACTTTGACTCGTTGGCCGGAAATAATCTGTACTTAAGAAATTTCCCACAACAGTCCTAACTTTCGACGTATTGGCTGACAATGAACTTTTTGACTTTCAAACTGTTTCAGTTTTGAAAATGGTTAGTTTTCGGTTAACAAAAGTTCATTGTCGGCCAATACTTTGAAAGTTGGGACTGTTGTGGGGAATTTCTTAAGTACAAATTATTGTCGGTCAACGAGGCAAGGTTTGGATTATTAAAATCAAATTCCCCAAAACTATTTTATATATTTTTAAAAAATTATAAACAACTAATGTGATAATTAGGTTGTCGGCAACTTTCAGCCCGTTCACATAAACAAAATATTCAACTCGATTGAGCTAAAAACACGACCCATCCATCAATAATGGGTCAAAATTTCCACCTCTACATGTTACAATGTGAGAAGGAAGTGTGAATATTATTAAAATGAGATAAGACGCTTACGGGTGTTTGCAAAGTGTTGGGCATTGGATTGTGAGAGCGTATTTGCATGTTGATAGCTCAGTAATAGAACTAATCATAGCTCTAGGTTCCGAACAAACAAATCTTACCTGCAAATCACAAAAACAAAAATAAATAAGACAAGTTGAAATCTATACAAGAACAAGTAAACAGGTTGGAGCCCATCAAACCTCAGTCTCTCGAGGCGCATTTGTAAGATCACAAGTGGTTCCATTTGTGTATTGATGAGCATGATATCTGCATTAATCATATAAAATAAATTCACAAGAATTCTGCTTCCGTATTAGAACAACAATTCGACACATTTATGGCAAACTGATCAATTTGGGTAAATATTTAATCGATATTAGGTCATGTGGGTATGACAAAAAAAAAGGCGTTGGTTGATAAGTAGTCAACTCAACCTGTTCTGACTTCTGACTAGGGCTGGCAATTTAGACACGAACACGATAACCTGATACGAACCTACACGATTTTAACAGGTTTCGTGTTTGGCCTTAACAGGTTTCGTGTCTATAACAGGTTGACACGTTAAGACCTGTTTATTTTCGTGTCGTGTTCGTGTTTGCCTGTTTCGTGTTCGTGTCTTATCGTGTACGTGTCTTATCGTGTACGTGTCTTAACAGGTCTTGTCGTGTCTTATCATGTCTTGTTGTGTCTTATCGTGTCTTGTCGTGTTTTATCGTGTCCTGTCGTGTTAACTTATTTTAGTAGGTGTTCCTTATCGTGTCTTGTCGTGTTAACCTGTTATACACAGGTTCGTGTTCGTGTTTGAAAAAAATTACACGATTAGATTTCGTGTCGTGTTCGTGTTTACAAGTTTCGTGTTCGTGTCTTAACAGGTTCGTGTAACCTGTTATGCCAACCCTACTTCTGACCCTTTAAGCGTTGGTGGACAAAAATATTTCGACAGGTCAACCCACGAGATCTGTTATGACCCACTAACCATATCACACATTTTGACATAAATCAATGACAAGTTGACTGCAACTACCTTTGTGATGCGTCTTTAGAGCGGGGATCTTTCAAGGTTGAAATGTCAGATAGGTTACGGTTGTACGCAGCTGTAGCTTCAGCATCAAATTCACCCAATATAAACTCTTGAACCACCTGATAATGGACCAAAAAAACAATAAGAAATATATGACGGGTAGCAATTTGCACACCTGTACTTATGTATGGATTGATCCAGGTTATGTTTTATCTTTAAGGGGTTAACCAGTAAATAAAAAAGTGAGCTAAAGAGGAAACGGGTCGAAAGACTACCATAATGTATTTTTAATGCATAAACCTCTGAACGAATTCACTAAAAAAAAATAAATAAATAAATAAATAAATAAAATAAAATAAAAAAATAAACAGATTATTATTGAAATAGTATAGATTTTGTAATCATATCTGACAAAACTAATTATCTACAAAAGATCTAATAATTTGACAACTGTCGTCCTAAAAATTACATGTTTTGACCCAATTGATTGACCCGTAACCCAACCAGCCTGACCCACGATATTTCAACCTCTAAAATGTGTACATCTCGATTCATACCTTGTCATCCTCCACGTGAATTTGACGCAACTTCTTGTTATAGCAAAATTCATACGACCACCAGCCCTCTTGCTGCAAATGGAAAAACATCCATAATAACTTAAGTATGTTTATTTTATTTTATTTATTTCACCATGTTCTCATTTAATCATCTAAACATGATCCACATCTATTTTTTTTTTTTTTTTTTTTTATTGTTTTTGGTGAAAGATCTAACCCTGATAAAGCATCTGTCTTGAAGTGCTTCAAGTAGTTCATCCGGTGTCTTTAATTTAGTTCGTTTTTCAGTTTCCAGAATTAAGCTTGTGGTGTTTTCATGTATGGCTGGCTTCTCAGTCTTGGTTTTCTCCACTTTAGGCAAGTAACATAGAAATTTATCGCCGTTTTTCTTTGGCATGACCACCGATTCTTGATCATCATCCTGCAAAAAAAAAAAAAAAAAAAAAAAAAATCACACATTTTATGTACTTATGTCGTAATGGGGCAGTCAGGTGGGTTGGTAACTGGTCAGAACCACTTCGGGTCAAATGTGTGGTTTTTAGTGAAGGTTCAAATGGCTCAGGTGGGTCAGCCGATCAACACCATATTGCTCAAACTTGTATATAAATCTATTAAATAAGAATTATAAAAATAGTTTGAAATTTATAATAAGAAGATTTAGAAGTTTTATGCATGCACTTTGGGCAACTTTCACATGTTTCAGTGTTTGACCATGTTCACCGATTTGACCCAAAAATTGACCCACTGAAGGTAAGATACAACCCATATCGATCCTTTTTACAGGGTTGAAAATGCCACCTCTATCAGACTGTGTTTGTGAGATTTAATATGTTTATACGCTGCTCACTTACAGGAATAAACAGTGAATCTTCTGTGTGGAATTCAATATCATATTTTGGTTCTCGAGAGCTACGACTTAAGCCACCTGACAATTAATCATATCTAATCATTCAAAATATATATCAAGTATATTAATCAAGTCATCGGTCATAAATTATACACAACTAGTATTCCAAAATAAAAGCTTTAACAAACCATTGGCGTTCGCTAACACTTGAAACTTGTATAGTCAACCCTAAAAAGCTATGTTCCTGATTTATTACGTCATTTCCATTCCTCAATTCTCCATTTTTGTTGATACCACAAAATTATTCATGCCAAGTGTCTATCAAGCTAAAGTCCTATCAGCTTCTACATTATTAAGCATTAAATCTGAGTGGTAATATGTATTATTACCACAATGGCTCACCAACTCGTATGTCGCCAATCCTATATTCCTATTGTATGTAAACCTTAACTTTTTTATAGATTTAACGTGCTCAAAAGAGCACAAATCATCATGTAACTATATGGTAACCCACCGCCAAACCCCAACACACACACACACACACACAAAGAAAGAACAAAAAACGAGATATCAACACAGACATTGAGATAGCACAATATTGCATACTACATGCAGGGCGAAGGATCATTAGGGCAGGTGGGCCTCAGCCTCGAAGCTTTTTCAAGCATAAGTGTATATTATACTGAAAATATTCAAAAAAAATTATATGTATTGAGTCCGGCCCCTAGATTTTTTGAATCCGGCCTACCCTGAATTTTTTTCGTTAAAATTTCAGGATAATACAAACCTAAAGGCCACTACACCTAAACCAAAAGCTCAATAAGACAACAAACAATAAGCCCATTTTTTTCTAAAAAACTAACTCGCCCACTCATTTGACCTAGCCGACCATCGTGCATGAAGTCGTCTCAGTCTCGCATCTTGGCTTTGTTTGTTTAACAAATTGTTTTTTTTATCCCAAACTGGATCACCGACCCAAAACTTATCAGTAGAATTTTTTTTTTGGGTCTCGTGACTTTCGCAACCCCCCCCCCCCCCCCCAATTCAAAAGTTCAAGGTCCGCCAACGACTAAATGATCATGATCAAAACCCTGAACATCCAATTACATAGACGTTTACCCCCCCCCCCCCCCCCCCCCCCCCATTATTCTCTCAAAATCATCCCTAACTGAACACCAACACCGATCAGGGCACGTTTGGATTAAACTTATTTCCCGGCTTATGAGCAAACTTAACACAAGCTCATAAGCCGAAAAAACCGAGTATACCAGCTCCTCAAAATCTCATTAACCCAAAACTCTTTCTGTTCACACATATTATACAAACATTTACCAATAAAAACACCCTTCAACCAGATCACTCAACCAAACCAAATATTCCCAAAAACATCAAACATATACTCAAGCATTAACCCTAAAACCTCTTCACAAATTATCAATTACCCACTAAACATATCCTAATATTTCACAATATACTTCAAAATTAATAACAAAAGAAACATACCCAATAAACTAATTGTTCTTAAAATACTAAAAATTGAATTTTTATTCAGTTTTTTTACCTGCATGAGTTGGGAAGATCTGATCGGCTACGACGTCGTAATGGACGAAAATGGTGAAAAGAAGCAAAACCCAGAACGAATTAGAGGCCATTTGTGACGTTAAAGTGTGTGGATTATTCAAGGAAAGTATTTTGTTTTGTTGTTGTAATGGTCCAGGGGGTTGAGTGTAAAAAGTGGTTTTTTAAAGGGGTGAAATGTAAGTTTTAAAAATAAGTCATCTTAACCAATTAAAAAGTGCCATACTGCCATGTCATTAGCTGAGTGTGACGTGTTCAAGTGTTTGGATTTTTCTCATGCTACATGCAACATAGTAACTCAAACAATTAAGATCACTAGAGATGAAAGAAGGATAACATTGTAATTTCACGTCATTTTAAGATAACATATGAAAAGACATAGGGTAAATTTGGTAATCTTTATGGTTTTTTTCCATCTCTACCATTCTTTACACTGTGTTCCCGAATTTCATTTAACGAAAGAAAAGAAAGGATGTTGGAAAAAATTGTGTTCCAGAGTTTTTTTTTTTAAGAGGGAAATAGAAGGAAAATTTTGGTTTATTTCCTTCATTTTTCATCCTTCCAAATTAAAGAGATTTGGAAGGAAATACTATTTTAAACATAAAATCCTTACTTTCCTCTCCGTTTCCTTCAAACTCGGAACACACTAGTTAATTAAATCTTTTATTTCTACTCCCTTTCTTTTCCCTCTTTAATTCTCTTTCCCTTCTTTTCCTTCATTTGTTAAACTCGGGAACATAGTGTTAGTGTCAAAAGGCTAAACCAGATTATTTCCCACCGCCCTGCTTTGAATTTGCATCACAACCAAATCGATTCATCCCACAATCAATTCATCTCTACCCATCTTCTTATGGTTCGTTACATTGCCTCCAATCATTGGTCGGAGCTGCAACCACCGGGTAACCGATGTTGTCCCTCCGAATCCTACCGGAAGCTTATAACTACTATTGCCGCCTTAATCGGCTCGTGATCCGTGATTAAAGGTAATAGTTTTTTGTTTAGTTCGAAAAATAATATTTGAAAATCAATTATTGCAACAACTTTTTTAGTAATGGATTTTCTCTAAATGTAGGCTTGGATGGATCATTAGCTTTTATTAGCCATTCAGCAATTTCTGGCTTTACAACTCCTTCAGCTTTTGTTATTGACTTGTTTAGTTATTACAAGCAAAATATTTTCTAGGTTATGACATGAATAGAAGTAGTAAAATAATTTTGTAGCAGGGCAAGCGGTGCGGAAAGCGGAGGCGAAGAAAGTTGAGAAGCATGCTAAAGCCTGTGAGGAGAACCAACACGTTTTCGTACCCCTGGCATTTGATACCTTTGGCGCTTTGGCACCGGAAGCCATCCGTTTCCTGACCAGAGTCCAACGAGTTATTCATAGCAGTGTCACGACTCCGGGGGGCAGGGGTTCGTTTTTAGTAGGCTAGGTTTTTCTGTCCAGAAAGGGGTGGCGGCGCAGCTTGTTGCCCGCCTGCCCGCTATCTTGATGTAATTTTTCGCGAATTTTAATGAAATGGAAAGAAAGAATGAATGCTAAAAAAAATAGGTATCCTATTCTTCACTTGGGTTTATATTCTTTTGATGGATCATTAGAATTTATTTTGCATTTTTCTATTCTTTGTAAACATTAAGAGTGTTTGCGCTCATTATTTGTGCATCCTCCATACAGGTAGAATGGTTTTACTTTACCGTCAAAATTTAAAGATAAATAGAAGTTTTCTTTTTTAGTTTTTCAATATAATTTTCACCTCACACCTTGTTTTCTTACATAATGGGTTAGGCCCAACATTATCTTTACACATCATTTTCTTTAATTTATATTCATTAGTAAGTGTAGACCGATTACCCCTGAAAAGGTTAACCAAAGATAATACGAAGATGTATGATATCTAAACGAGAAAGTACAGTTGTTTTACAAAGATGGCAAGTAATTCCTCATAATCATCTACAGCATGTTACATATGACGTAGATTTGTATAACGTTTGATGTACGCTATATGCTCTGTAACATTTGAATTGTGTAATTTGAAGACTAACCGGGAAAAAATTACAAAAAGAGGATGGAATTTGTAAATGTATGATGATTGTTGAGAGAATGGAATTTGTTAAAACTTTTTAAGAGAAACAATTTAGCATTGTGGTGATAATGGAATTCAGTTGCTTCATAGGATGTGGAAGACACTTCTGATTAAATAGCTTATGGCATCATTGAACGGCATAAGGATTATGTATGAAAAACAGATGAAACATGTATTACTAATTAGTATTTATGACAGATTCTGTGAATGAGCAAGAGATGAAAATTACAACTTTGAAGTGATGCTAATGGATGAGTTTAAGGTTTGTGTATATGAAAGTTAGCTACAAGGGTTGCACTCTTATTGTGGTATCTTTAACTGTCAAGATCAAACTTTAATAAGACTTTGATGTTTTATGTATGCCACCAGAAATCCACTTTAAACGAAAATGGATTAAATACTTCAAATGGATGCTTTCAAATGAATATATCTTTTCTGGTATTATTATATTAAACTTTGATAAATAATGTACTTATTTTAGTGTTTCATGTTCATTCATATGTATAAACAGGTTACAGATTAGAGAAACACATTTTTTTACGGTAAAGTACCTAAGGTACATGGTTATAAAACTAGATTGTTATCAATATAACTAATTAAAATACTAAATTTACGTAAATAAATTAAACTTTTAGCATTAGAAAATTTCAAACATTGGCGGAGCTTGAAAATATTTTTCATGGGGATCGAAAGTCATGGACCCTTAAAACGGAAGTGGTCGGACTCAATACGTATAAAATTTTTGGATGAAAACACCTAGATTTACACTACTGAGAAAAAAATGGGAAGGGGATGGGGCACCACTAAACCACTGCCCTTGATTTCAAACTTATTTATACATGGGATTCGATCTTGGATTGATTAAAAACCATATAATTTGGATGGTGGTCATAGTAATTTAGATTATTTATGGGTTATCAACACATGTTCATGCATTCCAAATAATTTTAATGTTAGATTATCACTTATAAGTTACATGTATATGACTGATGACATAGATATGCTACATTGATGTTAGTAACTTGAAAAATATAATAAAAATAAAAACATTTAACATACAAACTTTTCTATTATAGAAATAAGGAAACCAACATATATTCATTGTCATAGTAATTTAGATTATTTATGGGTTACCAACATATGTTCGTGCATTTCACATAATTTTAATGTTAGATTATCACTTATATGTTACACGTGTATGACTTATGACATAGATATGTCACATTGATGTTAGTAACTCGAAAAATATAATAAAAATAAAAACAATTAACAAATAAACTTTTCTATTATAGGAATAAGGAAAGCAAACATACATACATTGCAATATATCACGAGAGCATGACCGGGTATGGGCCAAGCGGGAAATCCACATGGCTCGGGCTCATTTTTATCAGGACACAACTCTTTTGTTGTAAAATTCCTATACATATATGTGTGTGTCTTTTTTAAATAGAAAAACCATTTAAAATTTAAAGTTGAACCCAATAATTATCCATTTAAAAACTAAAAATTGTTAACCTATACGGCCCCATAACATTCATAACCCCAATACCCATTTATAGGGCCTAAGGTGCATATTTTTAAGGCTCTGATGGGGTACGAAAATCATCAAGGACGCCACAGCACAAGAAGACAGATAAACTAAATATAGAATATCGCATTGTATATTATCACTCTCGCGACAATGCGTCGATTTCCTACTAGTGTACGTTTTTAGTATAAATCATGTGTTTTTTAAATTTAGTTTCATGCCAAAAAATAATCATTTTCATATAATTACCGTTAGCTATAACACGTTTCCCAATGTCTTTAAACATGCGTGGACTGTCACATAGAAGGCAAGTGATAACCCATCCGATTGATACTTACAAGGATCGTGAACATTGGTGTTTTTGAACTCAAATTGGTTTATGTTTACTTAGAATTCTCCATTTTAATTTTGCTAAGTATCTACGCCGCAACGTGAGTGAGCAAATTACTAGTACTATTTAATCAACAAAAGATAACCAGATTTGTCATTGAAACTTAATTGCATGAAGAGATACATATGGAAATTAACCTACATACCTATCACTGGCCCATGAATCGGGTTACATTAACTGGAAATTACACACAACCTAGATATACCACATAATACGATTCAACATGATAAACCTTCAACGGAATTAAACAATGGGTTCAATATATACTTCAGTCACAAAGTCAGCTGGTCTAATAGTCGCAATGTTCATAAAGTCTCAAAAGTTATAATAGTTTTTAATTTATGTCGGGATGTTTCTCCTTGGGTTATGCAGCTTCGTTAGATAAGTCATAGAAATTTCACATTTTCCATACCAGCAAGGCCCGTATGGCTCTTGCACGCACATGTAGCGAATGATATTCATAATGACCATTATTGTTAACCTGCTGCCAGAGGTTGTGATGAACTTAAACATTTCTTGTGGTTGTGCCGTCGATTAGGCAAGTATGCTTTGCTAGGAAAACAAAAAAAAAAGTGTATTAATAAAGTTTACAATGAAAAGTAGAATATGTTACTATGTTCAAAGAAAAAAAAACTCTTCTTAGTCTTTTCAAGAAGGAAGAAGTTAATGGAATGAGCCACGCGAAGTGAATATGGATAAAAGAGTGACGATATTGGAAGATTCTAGAAGTCGTCAGCTAAAACTTTGAAAATGTAAAACTTATAAAGAGGAAGTGAATGTGGTTGCAACATGCTATGATAAAATGTTATTGCCTCTTTTGCTCTACAAATGGCAACATAAACATACCTAAATCCTATTGTAAATTGTCTTGTGACCAGTCAACATAGATTCATTAAAGTGTCTATCAGGGCCGGCTCAACGTTTCTCGAGGCCTAAAGCGAACAATGAAATGGAGACCTTTTTAATATATATATATATATATATATATATATATTGTAGCATTTTTATAATGGTGTGCACTTCTCTAAATACACATACGCAAGATATATATTATATTAAATACAATTTGTTTAAATATAAATATAACTATGTAAAGTAGAGCAAAATATTGAAATTTATATAAAGTAATAAACGTAATAGAAATAAAAAGTAAAAACTTTGAAAAAAAAAACTCATTTAGAACAAACAGGCAAACTTAAAATAATTATTAAGTGTTAAACTAAAGAAAAAAAATCTAAAAACAGTACATAAGGAAAGTAAAAAAGGTAAGTAATAAAATATTAATTTATTTTTGAACTGCACCTTTTACTCTTTTTCTTTTCCTATTTTCCTCTACAATTCATCATCTTCTACGATGGCAATGCTCTGAGTTCTCCAAGGTGAAAAAAATCATATTAAACTTTGTTTAGTTTCTCGCTTTATTTTATATGGTTTACTGACAATTTTAGGGTCAAACACCGAAAAAAAACACCAAGAAACAGTCAAAAACTGGATCTCCGGTGAAGAAAGCTAACCGGCCAGAGTGTTGGACCACCGATGATTGGGGCCCTTAAAATTTTGGGGCATAAAGCCCTAGCTTCATTTGACTTATGCTAGAGACAGCCCTGGTGCCTACTAAAGGAGTGACCTTTCTACACTTATTTCCAAAGAATTAAACACTGAGCATGAAAAATTGAGTAGAATGATCAAAACACCATTTATCCTCATAATCCATTCCACTCATGTGAGTTTAATGAGTAAATTGCTAAAACTGTCCCTGTGGTTTGGGCCAATATGCCCGTCCCAGTCCAATCTTTTAAAAATTACATGAACAATCTTCGATCTTTCAGAAAATAGGCCAAAACAGTCCAACGACTTAACCCAGTTAACTTTTCTTCGTTAAGTCAGGAGCATTTTCGTCCAGTTAGGGCAAAATTCATCTTCTTCCCCCATTTCTTCTTCCCTAATCAGACCCAGCACAATCTTCACCACCACTATCACCACCACCACTACCCACCATCTCCTCCACCTTTCACCACCACCCACCATTCCTCTGTTCTCCCCTCTCAACCTTTGAGCAATTGAAGGTACTGGATCCATAATTCTAGGTGTAGGTTTATTAACCTCGTCTGTTCTTTATCCTTCAGAACACCAAAATCAACAGCACCAAATTCTCCCTCAACCTTATTGGTTTGTATACTCCATGTTGTTCACACAAGATTTAGATTCAATCCATAACCTTGAAATTAATTCGTATTTACCAATTTTGTGATGTTATTCTTTGCAGAGGAAGATACCAAGAGGTACAGTACAACACCCCCAATTTTGAAACACTAGATTTACATATTGCTGTTAGAAAAAATAAAATAAAATCATACAAATATTTCTGAATGTAATTAAAAGTTGAAACGATGATAAGATAAATCGAATCTATTATCCTCCTATTTTAAATCTAATTCAAATTGTTATTCTAATTCATGCGTGATTGGTACGTAACCCTTCCTATAAATCCCATCTACCATCTAATTAATATTCGTTGCAAATTTGTTTGATAAGATGGGTAACTCATATCACAAACTTCAACAAAATCGTGAATACCCTCAACAAGAAGCAGAAACATTCACCTGTGAGATCTGTATCGAACCATATCCTTGGGTCTTCCCAGGCCTTTCAGAGTATTGGAACCTGACTGGAATATTAACCGGACCTTTGCTGGGAAGATGGAGGAATGGTGGGTAGTGATGGTGGTTGTGATAGGTGAAGTAGATGGTGGGTAGTGGTGGTGGTGGTGGTGTCTGATCAGGGAAGAAGATGGATTTTGCCCTGACTGACGAAAATGCCCCCGACTTAACGAAGAAAAGTTAATTGGGTTAAGTCGTTGGACTGTTTTGACCTATTTTCTGAAGATCAAGGAGTGTTCATGCAATTTTTAAAAGATTGGACTGGACATGCATATTGGCCCAAACCACAGGGACAGTTTTAGTAATTTACTCGAGTTTAATAAGGCTTTGAGAGTTTTCTCATAGCTGATGAGCCTTTTTAATGTGCGAAATAAGAGGTACACCTTGTATGACCCATTAAAAGAAAGTCAATACCTATGTTTTGCATAAGATACCAAGAATTAAAAATGATGCAACAGTGACTCTAGAAATTGCATTTGCAACCACGTTTTCTTTGCCCTATTTATACACAATATCATAGTCATACCCCATCAATTTAGCAAGTCAAGTATGCTGCAATAGTGTTGTAACTTTATCTCCCAATAAGTATTTTAGACTTTGCTAATACATACGAATTGTAACATGATCCGTGATCAAATAATAATTCCAGTGCTTATCCGCCATCAAAATAGCTAGCAATTCTTTTTTCATAAATAGAAAAGGGCATGAGTTTTAGAAGAAAGAGTCTTACTAATATAGGTAATTGGGTGTTTATCCCGCATTATAACTGCCCACGACCCCAGAACAAAAACATCAGTTTCTATAGTCAATGGTCTGGCTATCCTTCCAATGACTTAATGAATCGCCTATAATACCCTGCAAGTACCTAAGAAACCTCTAAACTGTTTGACGTTTATAAGTATTGGCCAGTTCTTAACAACTTCTTTCTTTGTAGGGTTAGTGCTAACCCCTTCACGTGAGATAACGTTGCCCATAAAATATGTATGTGAGTAAACGAAGACGTTAATAGCCTCACCACATTCGATCTAGTTCCGACGGATTGCTTCAAAGGTGAATTTACAAATTGAAAAACATTGATAGTCTCACCATATCAAGGGAATTTTTTTCTCAAAACCACCCCCCGACATGAGAATAAATATAAGTTCATCGGTGAAATATGATTAAGTAAAAGATGGAGAACAAGGGATGCAAACTAACATTTCTTATAAGATCTTACTTGTATTTATGCTAGAAATGGTTATTTGTCATTTTCATAATATTTGTGGTCTTTTTCAAGTATAACCACTTGATGTTAACATCTCCTCCCATTGGTGGGCACTTAGTCATGCTACTTGCATGGTTAGCCCATCAAGCATGGATCAAGTTTCACAACTTTTTGTTACTAATGTGTACACGACCCTTTAGATGGATCGAGACCCATATCTCAATAGTATATGAAATACTAGTAGGAATGCCCGCGCGTTGCAGCGGGAGCGTTTGTTTTGTCTCCTTGTAATTATTGTTGCTTGTTGGAGAACCAAATTGAGACGGGGATTGTTTTAAACCCACATCAAACAGGAACATTACAACATAATTAGTAAAGTAAAAGTGGAGTCCATTCGTCTCATTTTCACTCATGGAAAGGAGCTAAACACACATCAAACACGAACATTACAACACGATCACTAAACTAAAAGTGCGAGTTCACTTGTCTTATTTTCACTAATGGAAACAAGCTAAAGTGCTACAAGATGCTTGTGGCGATTAAGAAAGCTGAACACAAGCGCATTCACCTTTTTAGGGAATTGCTCCGAAAGAAAATGAGAACCCTGAGGGACATATATATCATCTCTTGGTTCGGCACGTACTTCTTCAGCTCTCCACTCCTTATGTATTCTCATATTCTCGTAATCTTTAACACATAATCCGCCTCAGCCATGATCATTGTTGCTGAACTTCAACTTTAGGAATCTGCACCTCGGACCCAACCATATCATTGTTGGTAAAGAGCCAAAAATTATGTAAAAGTTAAGATTACGATCCTGGAGTTCAAAAGTATAAATCCTTCTTAACAATGACAAATGCAACATAATAAAACAATCACAAATGCAACATAAGCATAGAATGGGAAATAACGTCTTTTTAGAAGTTGTGTCCTCGCATATTCGGCATCCGGTGGTACTGTGGTACTGGGGTAGAATACATAAACAACTGAAAACTAATATACAACAATTTTGAACCAAGTTTAACCCACATATGCCGGGTATTGACTTTTTTTATATACATCTAATAAACCATGATCACAACACCAATGCATAGCTACTAATACACTAATACATAAATATTGACCCACTAATATATAACCACAAATTAGTTCACGACTGTGCCTTCAGTCAACGAAAAAATGTAGCCGTGCAAAGACAATAAAACGGTAAAAAGGATGCAAAATAAAATACTGGACATACCTGCTTACTTGTGCTGATCCTATTATATGTTCCGGTAAATTTGCACACATGAGGGAAAAGGTGGGTAAAAAATAAATGATGGAATTCCAAACATGATAATCATACTAACATGAAATATGAAGTGTTTTACATCATTTTAACACACTTAATTTAGTTTCTTTAAAGTTATATAACGGTTTTCTATTACCGTGCATTTGCTCCAGAGAGGCTTGCCTCTTGTGGAGGGTGCAACATTTGTCAAGTGGCGGGATTCGGGGGGGGGGAGCCTTATGCCTACCACCATCCCAGCATGGAACCGGTTCAGACAACATAGTCTGGGCGTGTGAGTGGGGGCAGGACGTGCAATTTTGATTCCAAATAATAACAAATACTATTGAACCATCCGTCTAAACGAAAATAGGGCTGATTATTCAATTGCTTATTCAACAACAGATCACAAAAATGTTAAATTATTATTGCAAGTAACATTACAATCACAATGCAAGTAGCACTAAGTTCAATATATGAAAATCTATATGTATTGAAATAGGAGGTTCAGTACCATTCGAATTGTAATATTGATATTCAGTTATCACCAATTTGATGACTAATTAATTCATCTTCTCCCAGATTAAAGTTTGGCAGATTAGTCATTTCCAAAGTTTTGCAACTTTAAAGCACATGACACTTTTCTAGGCATAAATTTGATAAACATTTCATCAAATTCAAATAAATAACCATAGTTCTAAGGAAAGATCTAATAAAACTACAAAAAAATATACGAAGAGATTCGTGTATGATTATCATCAAAATAAAAAAAAATACAGAACTACAACGGAAACATAAGCATTACCGGCCAACATAACCATTTAATCCAAGAGCAAGGTATGAGGCATTGAAGAATCAGATGGTTTCAAGAACGACGATGGAAAGACAATCAAATGAACCCTGCATCACACCAAAAACCAACAAAATTAAAATGCATTTCACACAATTGACGCCATTCATGCTTAGATTTAGGGTTAGGATACGAACCTGAGTATATTGCCTAAACAATTAACATCAAATAAACATACAAAATGATACTATAAATAGGCAGATTCAATACTAACCATTCGGATGTACTTTGTGTGGATTGAGTACTCAAATGGTTTAATTCAATCATTCAAGATATAAGAGAAATAAATATGTTAGTGTGGATTTGGTTTCAAGATTTTGGAATGGAAGGATTAAAGGGGATACAATGGTTAATTAAAAAGGTGTGTGGGGTTAGATGGGTTCACAATTCAATAATTAATTAGAGATATTATATCAAGGGGTTACATTTGATCATTATACCAAGGGGTTACGAACTTTAGTGAGTTTTATGAGGGTGAGTTCCATTAGAGAGATATAAAGTGTGTATTACACACATATACTATTGGCATTACATGTTGTACATGAGGGGTATAAAGAGAAGAAAATAGGTAAAGATTAGATATTTGTTAAGAAACCCTTCAACTCCCATCTTAAAATGATAATAAAATGACTATCTTAGTCATATCTCCTCCTTAAGAAGGTAACATAGACACCTTTATACTTTTCCAACAAACACTTTGAGTCGAAAGTTATTTATTACATTAAAAATAACACTTGTGATTAAATTTATATGGAGTTGTAAACTAAAAGTAGGTAATAATATAAACCTATTAAAAAATAAAATTTATTTTCAAAATATAATCATAGTCATAGTGTAGATGGAAACTCATGATTCTCTATGCAAACAGAATATACCATCTTTTAGATTGATCGGTATGGGGCGGCTAAGGGACGTCGTGGCCGTCTTGGGCCGATCAACACCGCCCCCGACGCGTGTGGTCCGGTCAAAACGGCTAACTTTGGATGAATTGGACGGGTCTTGTGCTTGTTTCTTGATTGGCTGTTTGCTTTGTGTGGGACCCTCTCCAATCTCCAGCTTGTTTTCCCTAGGGATGACAATGGGTCGGGTTTGGCACGGGTTTAGGTAATCCCAACCCCATACCCGATTAGGTATGCTTGTTCCAAACCCGTCCCAAAACCCATCGGGTTTGTTTCGGGTAATTACCCGTCGGGTATCGGGTATACTCGCGGGTTTCGGGTATACCCGTTAATTTTAAAAACTTATCCATTGGGTATATCTGACTAAAAACCTGTCGGGTATCTATTGCGTGACTACTAACCAATACATTTAGCATTATCAAATATGTATGTAAATAATTACAATGTATAAATATAAAATAATAAATCATATGAAAACACTAAAAGACATAGATAACAGATATTATATACAAATAATTGGTGTTTTTTTTTATAAAATATGACAATATAGATGGACAATTAGATATATTATGAATACATAATTTAAAAGATATACAGGAAATTACATCGGGTATCTAATCGGGTAAACGAGTATACTTTATCGGGTAAATGGGTATATCATCAAATCCCAAACCCGCGAAAAAAATAAAAACCAATCCCATCCCCGATTACCCAACCCCAAACCCGTCCCAAATGTGTCGGGTTTCGGGTTTACCGCATCAGGTTCGGGTTTGATTTCCATCCCTAGTTTTCCCTCCTATTAAAAAAAAAAGGTAGCTAGTTACAAATCTGGAGTAAAGGCCCAAGGTTGAAGATGACACGTTGCCCACGAAATCTTAAATCAGGCAACAATCTTGAAATAAATAAACTTTATTTTAAATTTCAATTTACCCCTAAACTATTAAGTAAATTACAAATTACTATTTATAATTTAGATTTAATTTAGATTTTAATTATATATTATTTATAATTTAGATTTAATTTATATTTTAATTATATATTATTTATAATTTAGAATTAAATAAATAAAAAGATGAGCCAATAGTAGTGGAGGACTACCCAAGTAGGACTACCCCAAACCCTTAGGTAGTCCTCAAAATGTCTAAAACCATGTGGGACCCACTTTCTGCTAACGTAGCGGCAAGTCTTCCTAAACCTTGCCTAAATCACACCACATAGTCTTAGAGGCTGTTTGGTTGATTAAGAGCTGAATTATTAAGAGGTATGAATGGTTAAGAGACTCTGAATGATTAAGTGTTGAATGATTCAGCTATGCACCAAGTCTGAATGATTCAGCTCTTAATCATTCCATTCAGAGCCTTTTTTAAATTGAAACAGACAGTCTAAATGCGAAATCATTCAAAGCTGAAGGTTCAGAGCCTCATTAGGAGACTACACAACATGTACTTAATCCATTTTTAATGCAAAGTTTAAAACTTTAATAGTCAAAACCATAACTTTTACAATTTTACCCCTTCTTTTTACAAAAAAGTTTCAATTCACACCCTTACAAAACCCTAACACACCCTTCTTGTTTCAACCAAACAAAATCCCCTTTGTCCTGACAATACCCCTAAATTATCCACACACAACATCCAAACCCTAACCCATCTCCCTCTACTTTCCCAATCTAGCATTATTATTTTCATTTTTTTATTTCTTTTCTTTTTTAACCTCAATTTCAGTAATTTTTCCTAAAATCTTATTTTTAGTGTTTTTTACAAAAAAGGTTTTCTGGGGTTTCACAATGGAAGCTGTAGCAAAATCTTTAACCTCTGATTTCAGTTTCTTGCAGATAAAGATTGCATCTTTGGTTACTCAGGCTGTGGTTTCTGACACCCTTTTGTTTGTTCTTATGATGGTATGTATATTATTATTATTAACCCTGATTTTGTTTCTGTTTCTTGACTTAATTTGTTCTAAAGTTGGGATTTTGTTTGTGCTTACAGTTTGGTGTTTTGATAATTGGATTATTTTGTATAGTTTTGCAGTTTTTTTTTTTTTAATCTTTTTATTTGTTTTGCTTCTTATGAACAAGTAAATGCATTGTTTATGTGATAAACACTTGGTTGGTTAGTAGTGTGAGGACAGGAAAGACATAGTTTAGAGGTTATCTATTCGTCGATAGCGATAACTTAATCATAACCGTTCGGATTGGGAGAAAATTATTCATTTATCGAGTTTAGGTTGTATGTCTGTGTCATTGTGTGTTTTAACATTGTTTAAAGTTTATAACTCGGTTTTGCAAATTTGAGAGCTTATATATTCTGCTAGTTAACTTTGAACCGAAAATGCCCCACTAGATGAAACTTATTATCATGCCTCTGCATTTAGTTAAAAAAGATTGTTGTTAAATTTTACATCTTATTATTGTTTAAGGTATCTTAATTAGTATATGCTCTTGGTTTTAAAAAGCGCGAAGCGCACTAAAGCGACGAGGTCCAAAACCGAGGCGCAAAGCGCAAAAGCGGTGGGATTTTCGTACGCGAAGCGCAAGAAGATTATATAATTTTTTTTATATATGCTATAGGTTTTTAGCATCATTTACCCAAAATATAGATACAAATAAGGTTTATACATGATTTAACAACCCTTTTAGCTACATATATAACAATTTTAAGCATAAAAACACCTCCCGTACAAAAAGCGCGCGCCTCAGGGGATTTTTTTTTGGCAAAAAATCGCGCTTTTCCTGCACTTCTTGTACAAGGTGCGCCTTGGGTTACATGAGGCGCAAATCCTGGCGCCTCAGTGCGCCTCGCGCTTAAGCGCGCTCGAGGCGCGCTTTTTAAAACACAGTATATGCTTTGTTCTTTTTGGCTTCTAGTGCTCTTTTGGTAGTATAGAAATAAAAGTACATCCATTTGGATCTTTCTATTGGTTTATTTGACCAACCTTTTGGTTGGTGGGACTGGTAAACAAATTCTGACACAAAAGACATGTTGCTAGGATATTCATAGTGATGGCAATTTCGACCCGTTTACAAATGGGTCGATTTGGGTTATGTTTTATCTCTCGTGAGTCTCATGGGTTAACCGTAACTCTGCAAGATTTAATTGAAAAAGGAAGCTGGTAACACAGATGTCAAACTGTGTTTAGAACTTTCTAAATTGCGTTATTAAAGTTTAGGTTATTGTTATGTAATTTTAATTTTCCAACCGTGTTTGCGATATTTATTTAGGGAAATAACAAAAAAAAGGATACAAAAAGTTTCTGCCCCAATTCAACCAGACCTGTAACAAAAGTGTTGATGTGTTTTTCGTTCCGTTTGACCTGCCCTTTTGTGCAGACTTAGTATCTTAGATTCGTTTTTGTTTATGCAGACTGGAACGCTGATAGAAACTGGTCAGAGGTATCGATTTCCCCCCTTCTTTTAGGTGTTTTTGTTTGAATGTAAAACATTTTATATGTTCTAATTGATATGTATAACTGGAAAAATGCAGGTTCTGTTTTTCTGAGCTTCACAGGAAGAACAAAACCGAACCTGAAGCGAAAGACGAAGTGACACAGAGGGGGACGATAAGGAAAATGAGGATGATGCAGGGGAGCAAGAAGATGACGATGCTGGAGATGAAGATTTCTCAGATGAAGAAGGTGAAGAAGATGATTTGGTTGGAGACCCTGATGAGAATCCTGAGGCAAACGGTGATCAAGATGATGATGATGATGATGACGACGATGATGATGACGACGATGACGACGATGACAACGACGACGATGATGATAATGGCGGTGATGATGATGAGGAAGATGAAGAAGAGGAAGACGAGGATGAGGTGGAAGAACCACCAACTAAGAAGAGAAAGTAAAGATGTCGGTTTCAAGCAACTTTAATTGGGTGAGTGTGTAGCAGGGAGGGTAAGCGTTTCATTATGTAGGTTAAATTATGTAGGATTTTAACCGTCGTTTGTTTAGAATGATTATGGTTTCAAGTTTTCTTGTTATGGATAGATTGGTATGCATATATATTTGACTACTTGGGATGAATAATCCTGGGATTTGTGTGATTTAGCCTAGCCTTATCATGCAAATGTTTCTTGGTTCTCTTGTCTTTTATTCTTCATGTCTTGGGAAGCTTGATAGCAGTGGCGAAGCTTGACCCGAAACTTCGGGGGGTCGGAAGTCACTGGTTTCGGGGGGTCGAAACCTTATATACCAAAAAATTTCTACACGAATATTGTATAATCGGAACTTCAGAGCAAAAATTCAGGGGGGGGGGGGGGGGGTGGCCGCGCCCCTTAAGAGCTACGCCCCTGCTTGATAGGTAACCCATTGCGTTATGAATACCTTCGTTTGGATTGCGATTTACATCAAACGGGTTATACAAACTCTATGCTTAAAGACCTACAAAGCTATGATCTTTATTTTAAAGAATTATACTATCATTGTAGAGTTTTTTTCCCTTTCTTTTTTTTCTTAAACGGTGTCAGGTGAAAAAATATTTTACCAAGTAAAGTCCCGTATCAAATGGTCCATTAAAATCCAAGTCCACCCGTTGATCCATGCATACTCTTGAAAGAGACTCGTCCTCGAGTCATGCAGATGAAACCGATCCACGGACCCCCAGACTTTCAACCTGCATCTGAACCGAACCGGATGTCTTAAGTTGCAGGTGAGACTTAAGTGTAAGATAATTAGTTACTGGATTCTGGAATAGTTGTAACCAATTACCAAGTAGCTGTATATTCCGTGTGGCCCCAAGAAAAAAGGACCATTCATACTTGTAATTTGAACTTTAAGTAATCATAGCCACTTGTTATTTGACAAAGACTTTATGTTGTTAATTTCCTTTTATTTTCTATGTATGTGTGGAGAAAATATTTACATTATTATTCTTGATCCACATTGTAATTTCCTGTGAACTTCATCTTGCTTATAAATCCTCATGTTATTTGTGATTTAAAAAAAATGTACATACAAAAATTCAAGCAGCCGTTATCGGTCATTCGGAAGATCCTTCAACCCTCAGGTATCATAATTCATAATACTTTATGATGCATTGATGATGATTTTCTTGATTTTACTTTGATACAAAACTTTCTGGTTCTTTTTCAGCATATGCTATAATCTTTCAACAAAATGCCAGAATACCCAATATCCAATCTAAACGTTGATGACGAGAAGTTGTATTCATTAGCTAAAAGACGCGCCTTCAATCGTTTTTCTCTTGCCGAAATTCAGTTAGCTACTCAACACTTTGATAATAAGTTGATCATTGGAAAGGGAGGTTTTGGGACGGTATACATAGGTCGTATCTATGGTACTAGAGATGCTATTGCACGTACTGTTGCCATTAAACGGTCGAATTCATCTTCTAGCCAAGGGGCAGCTGAGTTCATGACCGAAATTGAGATGCTTACCAATATGCACCACTGTAACCTGGTGTCTTTAATTGGTTATTGTTCTGACGACAACGAGATGATACTGGTTTATGAGTACATGTCCAACGGGACCATTGAGCATCATCTTCACGAAGCTCATACTCCCTTATCTTGGATGGATCGACTCAGGATAAGCATAGGTGCTGCACAAGGACTACAGTACCTTCACAATGGTTGGCATTCCCAACATGGCATCATACATCGAGACGTAAAAAGCTCAAATATTCTGCTTGATGAGAATTTGGCAGCAAAGGTCTCAGATTTTGGGATGTCGAAAATTATACGTCCACCGTCTTCTGGGGTGATTACCGACCTTAAAGGTACATTTGGGTATTTAGATCCAGAGTACTGTAGCACCGGTAAGTTGACTAAAGAATCAGATGTCTATTCCTTTGGGGTTGTTTTGTTTGAGTTACTATCCGGGAGGCGTGCAGTCGATTCACTGTTTGTAGATGAAGGGATTAATTTGGCAACTTGGGCTAAAAAGCGTATCAAAGAACGTCGAATAGAACAGATTGTTAGTTCTCATATTACAACAAAAATTTATCCCAAATGTTTGAAGGTGTTTGTCAAGATTGCAGATCGCTGTTCAAATAGCTCTAGAAAAGAACGCCCTGCAATGGCAGATGTGGTGGTTGCTCTTCAGCAAGCAATGGCACTACAAGAACAATATGACAGTTGCCCTCGGACTACAGGTTCAATGGGCTTCACCCAGAGAATGCAGCATTTGCTTTTCGGGTCTATACCTAACCCAGGTATAGTCAAACTCCATCATATATATATATATATGTTCTGTGTGATATATTTGGTTGTGTTCAATGCTAACAATTTTGTTACTAAAACCATTCTCATTGCTAACAATTTTGTTACTAAAACTTTTAATAATCATACATTTGTTTTTGGCATTAACTTTGATAACTATTTGTTTTGCAGTGGCTTTAACATCAGCTAGCCCGTCAAGCGTGCCACCAAGTCCTCATAGATTCTTGATGTCTCCAAAAGTTAGTAGGACTAGGCCGGTTCATTTGACCATGATCGAGGTGGTAAGAGCCACGCAAAATTTTTCACCGTCATTAAAGCTTGGTGAAGGTGGTTTTGGAACCGTGTACAAAGCTCAACTACCAGATGGTCAACTTGTTGCCATAAAACGAGAAAAAAAGGTAAGTTTAAACACTCTTCCTTCATAACTTTTGTCATTATTGGATCCGGTTGGGAGTACATGATTACATTCTATGGATAGAGCAAAGTTTTGACTTTTTAGGTCAAACAAATTAGTTGTCAATTGATACATATGATCTTTGACTTTTCTTCATCTAGAAAAGTTGATAACTACATCAAAGGTTATAAAAATTGCTAACCTTGTCGTATGAAAAGTTGAAGTCAGTCTGTGTGAGTCAAATCATGGTCATGTGTGATGTGTTATTTATGTATTCGACGCTTATTGATTTACCAAACATTTTCGTATGTGGCTCACTAAAATACTTCTTTTTTCCTTACCTGTTTAGCTTTTAACCGTAAAAATATGTGTAGAAACATTTTGATGCTCTAAGAAGCGAGGTTGAACTTCTTGCAAAAATTGACCATCGGAATCTAGTGAGGCAGCTAGGCTATGTTGATAATGGAAACGAGCGCCTAATCATCACAGAATACGTTCCAAACGGTAGCCTTAGAGAACATTTGGATGGTAAGTATTGTTTTTGTTTACCATAATATTATTAATAAGTACACATAACTTTAGCAAAAATAGTAATTTAGTCGTTCCCTTCACTTTCGGCTTTCCTTGATTCATCAGGTGTTCATGGAAGCTATTTGGACTTTAGTCAACGTCTTGAAATATGCATCGATATTGCTCATGGTTTAACGCACCTCCATCTGTACGCTGGTAATGGTTAACATCAATAATCATAATCTACTTGTGTACTTTATATTCAAGATTTTACTTGCTATGTTTTTCGGGTTAATTATTTTAGTTATCATTTCTATAAGGCGTGTTTGGATTTGTGTTTTGAGGCCATTACCTCATACAAGTTTGAGCTAAATAATATTAGCTAACTGCCCCTTATTATACCTCATTAGAGGGTTTTTCTTCGTGTCACAAAGACATGTCTCCTTTTTCATAAGAATGTCCCTTTTTGTCATTTTATTAAGTGGTATAAACTAGCCGAATCCGAGTTTAGCTCGTTTAAAGTTTTATAATTAAGGCTCGAGCTCGGATCGTTAGTAATTACTTAGCTCAACTCAGGTTCATTTATTAATTATTGAGGTTATATAATTATTTTTATATATAATTATATTCCTCTGAATATAACATAGTGTATATTATCTAGTTATTATTATCATCTACTATATGTATATATATGTGTGTGTAATATTTATTATGCATTATATATTACTAAATCAAATATAATAATATTATATTTTTAAAGAGTAAATTCGTTTAAGCTCGAGCTCGTTTACTAAATGAACTCAAATTTAAGCATGGGCTCAAAATCGAGCTCAAGCTTGTTTAAGCTTGACTCAATTCGGTGTGTTAGTGAGTCAGTATTCATTTCTCAAATAATCATAATTTGCGAAACACTTTCCAATGATATTATTCTTTTCATTTTCAACAGAAAAGCAAATTATCCACCGGGATGTTAAGTCGTCCAATATCCTTCTAAACGAGAGATTTAAAGCAAAAGTGGCCAATTTTAGGTATGCAAGACTTGGAGAGACCGATAAAACACATGTTGTGACTAAAGTACAGGGCACACTCGGGTATCTTGACACGGAATATATGAGAACCCGTCAACTCACCACAAAGGTTGACGTTCACTCGTTTGGAGTTCTAATTATAGAAATTCTAACGGGTCGTAGACCCATTGAGTCCAAGAGAACTCCTACGGAGGTGGTGACACTAAGATGGGTAAGTTTCTTGTCCTTTTCATCGTTTGTGCACATGCAAACATCGAGTTGTATCTTATGCATTGACGCTGGCCCGGCTCAAGCCCAATTATTTTGAGGCTAGGGCTTTGGGCCCCCAATTTTATAGGGCCCCCATTTTTCTGTTAGTTTGTATATGAGAAATGTGCTCGATTTGATATATGGTAGCTTTATGAATTCCTCTGTTTTTAGTTGAAGCCATTTTGAAGAATATTAAAAATGAGGGAGGACAATTATATGAATTTACATTCTTATCCTCAAAGCTAAAAATAATAATTTTTTGTGTATGTTGGCTACTAAAAAAATATTAGTCAACCTTTTTTTTTTTTTTTTTTGTCTTTTAGCTCTTTTCTTATAAACTTTAATACTGTGTTGTGAAGTAACTGTCATGTTAGATAACATATTTAAATAAGAGCTCTTTTGAAAGAAAAAAAAAAACTCTATGAGGATGACTTAAAAAAAGGCCCCAATTGTTTATGGCCGCTTTAGGCCCTAAAAAATGTTGAGCCGGCCCTGCATTGACGGTTGTATTGAACTAATAAATAGTAGGGTAACTTGTTGATTTAACTTCAACAAGTTAAGAAAAACGTTAATACACTTCATATGTTGTCACAGTCTTCCTCCTTTCAACCAACATGCTAATTTTTACCATTTGACTATGAATGAATTATTTCAGGCGTTTGAGAAGTACAATAAAGGTGAAATCAAGGATTTGGTTGACCCTCAAATGAAAGAAGCTCTTGACTTGAAAATTATTGAAAGGATGTTTGAGTTAGCGTTTCAATGTGCCGCCCCAATACGAGCAGATCGCCCCGATATGAAGGCGGCGGGAGAGGAGCTGTGGGCCACTAGAATGGACTATCTTAGAAATGGAAGAAGAGGGTGAGTTTTAGTTAACAAGATAAGGCTTGACGCTTTCACTTGTATCAATCAAACTATCATGGTTGGTATATAATGCACAAGTTGTTGGATATCAATCCTCCCATGTAAAGTAATTAGTCAAGGGTTAAGTTTGTAATTAGTATAGGTTTAAGTTTGTAATTAGTATATAGTCTAGTTTAGTGTTTATTGTATAGTGTAACTGTAATCAAGGGGTCAAATGTGTATCATTTGTAAGTTTGTGAAGGGAAGGGATACGATGTTTCATCAAGGAACATGTCTATCTCCATGTATATATGTGTATATATATCAACTAGGTTAGAACTCATGTATAACACGGTTCGAGAAAGGGTTACACACAATCTTATTTAGAACAAAAAATCATTCTGTTGTAAAATCACTATGAAATTAAATCAAGAATTAACAAACAAATGCTTTGAAAGCTTATTATTGATGATAATGAATATGAATTACAAAGGAATTAGAAAAGAAACGAGTTACAGATTATTAGACCTAATTGGAATATATAAACCCTAAATCCCAATTAGTCTGTTAAAGTCTGTTAAGATTTTCAGACTTGACATAATCAGCCCCTCATTCTTCTCAGCTTCATCTTTATTGACACGAACTATTATAACCCTGAAAAGAACTTTGATAAATGTCACAACTAGTCCCTCAAACTTTCTTGACCAATTTGACTTATTGTTTGACCTTTGATTTTGACTTATTTTCTAACAATCTCCACCTTAAGTCAACAATCAAACATCTATCCATCTTATCACCAATCCAAACATGAATCAAACATCAGTTCACCACTGATTTGAACACCTCAAAACAGTTGCATGCACACCAGATTCATCTTGGACCATTTTGCCCTTCCTTAAGCCATCTGCCATAACAGTTGCTCCTGATTCAACACTATCCAGGTCTGATCCATGTTGTACATTGTTTTCAAAACTTAAAAAACATTTCAAGACCTGATAAACACCAATAGTTTTGACCCATTCCCAGCCTACTCCTTCTGCAGACTCAGAAACATCCTAAAACACGACCTTTTTACCATTGCAGTTAGTTTTGATCTCAATGACCATTTCAGAACTAAGCATCATGAACAAATCATTATTACCACATACTGAATACAATTCCTTATTCACTTCAGTACACCACTTGTCCATATTAGCTGATTTTCCAAAATCTTCACAAGTCAAAAGCTTCCTAGCTTTCCACCTTGACCTGTCCTTTTCACAGCAAAGTTTTTCATCAAAAACAACACTGCCCAACTGAGAATCTTTCCCTGTTACATCCCCAGACTCCACTTGAATCTGAACAGACTTCACCTCTGCTTTTACAGGCTCCACCTCAGTCCAAACACCTTCTAACCATAGCACCAACTTGCTACCTTTTAACCTTGGCTTATCCATATCTAGACCACACATTCTGATCATCATCCTTCTATCAGAATACCCCAAGAACCTTTAGCCACTTGTTCTTGATTCCCACTTAGCCTGTCTAGAACTCAACTTTGAGCCACACTCTTTTTCAATCATTTCCAAAACTACCCCTTTTGGAAACACATCTCCTTTAACCAGAAGATCATCATCACACATATTACCATGAACACTTGATTGAATCACCTCAGAATCATAACCATTCTGCACACAAACTTCAATCATCTCCTATTCATTTGACTTTATGTCATGATCCACCACTTGATTGAATCACCTCAGAATCATTATTCTTCTGTCTAGTTCCTATCATTACTTCCACATGTCCTTTCATAACCAAGGCTTTACCATCCTTTAACATTACATGGCAACCCTCCTTTTCAAAACAACCCAATGACAGTAAACTCTTATTCAGAGTAGGAACATACCTAACATTATGGACAACCACAATCATGCCATTATCCATCATGATCATAACACACTTCCAATTCCCTGAATTTCACAAGTTCTGCCATCTCCAACCTTGACAACACCAAGATTCCCATATTTCAAATTCCTGATATACCCTTCAACATTTGTCATTCCAAAAGATCCTCCTGAATCCATCACCATTGGGAAGACACGATTTGTGCTCTTTGTGGTGAATGGGAGGAAACGGTGGATCATGTTTTTTTGGGTGTGGGATATTGATGGGAGTTTGGGATAGTATTTCAAAGTGGTGCGGTATTCCAAACTTTTCGCATTTAGCGTTAAAGATGTATTAGAGCTCCATAAGGTGCAAGGTATGTCTATGGTTCGCAAAGAGATTGTTAGAGGGGTTGTCATAATTTGTTGGAGATTATGGAAAGCTAGGAATGAAGCGATATTTGAGAAGAAAGTGGTCAAAGTCGTTGTGATAGTGGAGGACATAAAAGCTTTATCTTACTTATGGTATAGTACTAGAAATAGTAGTAAAAGTATGGATTGGAAAGATTGGTGTAAATTGTATATGATGTAAGTGTTTCGGCGGCCTCTCCTCTCCGTCTTGGAGAGTAGGTGGTGTTCACGTTTGTTTAATGAAGTTCACTTTTCAAAAAATAAAAAAGATAGAATAGATTTCTTTAAATATTAATTATATTTCTTTTATTTTTTTTAATTTTAAAAGGTGGAGATGGGTGGTGGGTGGGTTAGAGCGGAGAAGATGAAACGGGTGGGATAGGTTGTGGGACTCATTTAAATTTTATGGGAGGGACGATTACAACAAATGAAACTATAAAACACGAGTTGACAAAATTATCTCACTTAAATGACAGAAACTAGATGGAGTTAGTGTTAGGGATGAGAATGACAAAAAAATGGAAACCATAGTACGATTATGACAAAAAACCAAATGTTTGTACCTAAGTGACATTTGGTAACAAATCACATGGACAATTTTGGCAATTTACCCTATAATAAACGACAATAGGTATGCCACATGGCACTAGGTGAGACCTTCCCACCCCTTGATTCCCTCCAAAAATCTTTCTCTCTCATTTGCATGGCACATGCACTTCCTCCCACAAATTTTAAACGTTAATAACTTTTATATACGACATTTTAAAAAAAACACACCAAATGACCGATCGTTTTATTATCTTCAACGAGTACCATAGTGCTATACAAGAAATGAAAAAAACTACTTTTTTTTGTAGGTTTTTGTTCATGCTGAAATAAAAATGTGTTGAGGTAATTTATTAATCATGTTAAGATAATATATATGTTTTTTAACCTACTATTACATATAAGAACTGCTAATTACAAATATATATTCAAAAATGTAGTCAGCTTGGTAAGAATCTAATTTCTTTTATTTTACCGCAACAAAATTGATAATAGATCATTGCTAATTAGGGGTGCATGGCTATTAGATTGTATAGTGTAAAAAAACTAAAAAACTTTGAAAGCATGTAAATATTGAACAACATACAAGTTTCATCAACATGCATGCATATTAACATGTGTTAACAATAATAATAAGATTTCGAGCTTTTTTTATATATATAGGGTTAGGATCCTCATAAAACCCTTGTTATAGTGAAAACTCTGACTTCCCGAGCTTTTTTTATATGAAAATTATAGGGCATGTAATATACATGATTTTTAGCATTTTGAGCAAAAAAAAAATCAAAAAAGCGCCGAGCACTTTTTTTTAAAAAAAATAATAATAAGATTTCGAGTAAGACATGTTAAGCGAAATTAACATGTGTTAACAATGTGCTACCCGAAAACTATTTATTTACTTTTTTAAAAAAGTGCTCGGTGCTTTTTTGATTTTTTGGCTCAAAATGTTTAAAATCATGTATATTACATACCCTAAATTTTTCATATAAAAAAACTCGGGAAGTTAGAGTTTCTAGAGTTTAATTTCACTATAACAAGGGTTATATATATATATATATATATATATATATATATATAACATGGTATAGGTTCCTGTACAAAAGACATTTTTCGTACAAAATGTGAGAAGTATATGTAATCATTGTGTTTTAAATTTGGGTTATGATGTTTTCGATTCCATTTGCAGTGTATTATATAGAAAAACACCAAATGTTAAAACACAATTAAATGTATTCTAGATATGGAACTTTAAACACACTGATTACTTTCTTCGTATGGTGATTTAGATTGCATGTCGAGAATACATCGAATAGTGTTTTAAATTGTTATGTTTAGAATACTATGCCAAAAGAATATAAAACATCATAGCTAAAATTTAAAACACAATGCCTTTGTAGATTTCTCACACATTATACGAAAAATGTCATTTGTACCGGAACCCTGCCCTATCTAACATATACCTTTCCTATACGGTCTTAACTAGAAAAATAAAAAGCGCACACGTGTAATTAGAAGTAAGTTTTATGAGTTATCAAGTGTTGATCCTATTCAAGTTTTTTTTCCTGAAAAAAACGACGTATTCCTTTTACGGTACACACATTTTGTCACTTCATATTAGAATTGTTTATCCCGAAAACCTCCCAAGGGATAATCTAGTTATTTATATGCAAAAAGAAATGTACATAAAAGTCCCAACAAATACTTTTTTTCTAAACAAACTATACGGGTATACCTAATACCCATGACTATGCCTCATACATGCCGCCGAGTAATTACTATTCTATCAAGAACACATCCCCAGTAATTCAGTAAATGTTAATTATATCTGTAATAACTTATATTTACTCACATGGCCGGCCCTTAAGGGGTGTGGGGATGACTCCCGGCTCGGCCCCAATTTCTCGAGGGCACATTAACCCTCCGGCAATCCAAGTTTTCTTAATAGTGATGTACTTAATTCAATGTATTTTTGTATGTTTGAGCCCCAAAAATTGTTAATCAAGCATTAATCAAAGTGAATGGTAGTTTATATAAAACAGAAAGTAAAAAAATATTGAGAGATGTTAAGAATAAAAGAAGAAAATGAAATGGTTTGAGAAAATTTTTTTTGTAAGTTTATTAATGAGCGTAGGACTAGAGAATATGAAGAAGATGAAATGATGATGGCTCACACTTAGTTGTTTTGTTTTTTACCAGTTGGTTTTGACTTCCTTTTTAACTTTTATTTTTGTTATGAAAATATGAAATAATTTTTTTTAATTGCCAAACTTTCATCCCTTTATATTTTCACTCTTTGTAAGATTCGAGCTCTCAACCTCCCCCCAAGAGGATTTGTTAGACTACAACCTAAGTGTGAAATAAAGTTTGATCCATCAATTTGATATTACTTTAATCGTAGCTTAAAAAATAGTTTACATTATTTATTTCGTTAAGGCCTAAAGCTAAAGCTAAAGCTAAGGGGCATAATTTTTTCAGCTCAGCCTGGACACCTGAATTTTCAGGGCCGGCCCTGATTACTCATGTCCAAAGTTGGTGAAAAACCATATCTTAGATTTGCTCACAGTTCTTAATTTTTTCATTTTTACTACTTTTCCAACATCCTCCAAGGGTTAATCATTAAATTTTAACCAAATCTCATAATTGTTTCGAGAAGATATCTGAGTTTGAATATCTATAATCTATAATCTATAACTTATAATAAAAGAATTGAATATTGTTGAGGTGACATTCAATGGAGGCCTCAACTCTTAATCTCTTATTTGAGAGATGCCACATAAGATGTGATGTGACAACTCTAGACCAATTAAAAAAAAGGAATAAATATGGTTTAACCTAATCTATTAAATACCTAATCTACTAAATTTAAATATTAAACCTTTATTATTTTCTCTCATGTTTCATCCCATAACTTTTAAACGTTGATATCTTTTATATACGGGATTTTTTAAAGAAAAAAATTACACCAAATTAACGAGCGTTTTATTATCTTTTCAACGAGTACCATAGTGCTATATAAAAAACGGAGAAAAAAAAACGACTATTTTTTGTAACCCGATAGGTATTGTGTCAGGTTTGGAATTAGTTTAAAAAAAATTGTGGGTTTGAGTCGGGCCTGGGATTAGGTGATACCCGACCCAATTACCCGAAACCACATACCCAAATACCCGAACTATATACCTGATCATATACCCATGAATTTTTACTCATGGATTTTTTAATGCATCACATAACCCTTAGACTAATGCCTTCGATATTTTAATAAATAACTTTTTTTCCTTATTTCATTTTAGTTCTTTTTAGAATGATCGATTACAAACTTCCGCATTCATTTGACATTATATAATATTTTGTAATGGCACTAGATTTATATCCCGGCGCAGAGATTTGTTTAAAATAAATAAATAATAATAATAATAATAATAATAATAATAATAATAATATATTGGCAAGTCATTAATTATGTTGTCATATTAGATATTTTATTATGCAATATTATATATTTCAATCCGGGACGCTCCTGGGATAAAAACTAGTTTCAGATAAAAGAATGAAAATAACAAAGTTTTAGTGATTTTAAAATCAGTAGATATTTAAATAACTTCTGATAAAACAATCAATAATCTTAATTGATTACTGACCAGTTGTAACCTGTTAGCTGTCTTTTGCATGTGGCCCCATGAAAAAGAAACACCACTCATAATTGTTGTTGGAGCTTAAACTACATCATATCCATATCAAAGATATTGGGAAGTTACCCATTAATTTCTATGTATTAGTGGAGACAATATACTTAATTATTCTTGAACAAGACCCAAGGCATTATAGCCTAGTGGTATCTTGGTGGTGAGATAAGACTTAGGGACCATAAGGTCCTGGGTTCGAATCTCACAAAGGGGGTTTTCTCATAATTATTATGAGTTTCCTCCTGAAGTGGTGACTTGGTGGTGGAATACGATCGCGTGGCAACATTGGTGGCACGATGATACTCCAGTGTTCCGTGAGTGATTCCAATTTGTTGGCCGTTCAAAAAAAAAAAAAAAAAATTCTTGAACAAGACATGAAGATTCCTTGTAAACTTTATGTTATTATTTGTGATTTTAAAAAGTGTGGACATTTAAATCCAAGCCACCTTTATTGATTAGGAGGATCCCTCATCTACGTTGACAATTGACAATTGACCTTAGGATATTTTGGATTATAAAACTCTATGAAGAGTTTCTTCATAACATAACCTGTTAAAAGTCACAGAAAACCATATATCTAACCATGCTCTCTGTAGTAGCAATCAGTGATCAAGAGAAGCTGCATTCCTTAGCAACGGAACGCGTGTTTCATCGTTTTTCCCTTGCAGAAATTCAGTCAGCTACTCAAAACTTTGATGATGATTTGGTAGTTGGAAAGGGTGGTTTTGGGAAGGTATACAAAGGCCGTATATATGTCACTAGTGATACCACTGAACGCGTTGTTGCCATTAAACGGTTGGATTCATTTTCTAGACAAGGCGCATCCGAGTTCATGACAGAAATTGAAATGCTTTCCAAGTTGCGTCATTGTAATCTAGTGTCTTTAATCGGGTTTTGTTCTGATAACAATGAGATGATACTAGTTTATGAGTACATGCCCAATGGGACTATCGAGTATCATTTGCACAAAGCTGATAGTCCTTTATCTTGGATGCATCGGCTCAAGATAAGCATAGGTGCCGCTCGAGGATTAGAATACCTTCACACTGGTGTGGGTACCCAACAAGGAATCATACATCGCGATGTGAAAAGCGCAAATATTCTACTGGATGTGAATTGGGCTGCAAAGATCGCAGATTTTGGGTTATCAAAAATTATAGATGAACCATCTTCTGGTGTGAGTACCGGCCTTAAAGGCACATTTGGGTATCTAGATCCGGAGTACTATAACACAGGGCACTTGACTAGGAAATCAGATGTTTATTCCTTTGGTGTTGTTTTGTTTGAGTTGCTATCTGGGAGGCGTGCAGTCGATACAAGGTTTAGAGAAGAGGATATGAATTTGGCGAATTGGGCTAAAAAGTGTGTAAAAGAACGACGATTAGATCAGATTGTTAGTTCTCATATTATAGCACAAGTTTATCCGAAATGTTTGAAAAAGTTTGTCCAGATTGCAGACCAGTGTTTACACAGCTCCAGAAAAAAGCGCCCCGCGATGGCTGATGTTGTGGCCGCTCTTCAGCAATCAATGGCGTTTCAGGAGCAATTTGACAGTTCTGCTTCGGCTGCAGCTTCAACGGGTTTTACCATTAAAATTCCGAATCTATTTCTCAGGCCTAGGCATAACTCTGGTATAGCCGAATTCCTTCATAAGTGCTGTGTGATATATTCTGTTATGTTTGATTGCATATGTTTTTTCATTATTGGTATCTTATAAATTTACTTTTATAGAATTAAGTCAACAATGGTATATGATAGTCAATATAACCTTTTCGTTTTATTGCAAATGAGCCGAGCCAAGCCCGAGCTTGAGCTCGATTGACTTATAAGAGCTCGATTTGAGCTTTGTTTTCAAAGCTCGAGCTCAGCTTGTTGACAATTTATCAAACTCGAGCTCGGCTCGTTGACAATTTATCAAACTCGAGCCCGGCTCGTTTATTATCAGTTAGTTAATACATTGAATAAAAATAATATAAATACTTGTTCGTCTAGGCTCGTGAGCTCGATAAGTGAAGCTCGAGCTCAGGGCTCGTTTACTAAATAGTGCTAAATATTATTAAATAAAAAAAACTAATATTACACTAGGCTCAATAAGGCTCGACGAGCTTTGTTTTAGGCTCGAGCTCGAGTAGCTCGCAAGCGGCTCAGCTCGTTTGTACCCCTACATTTATGTGAGTGACATTTTCAAAGATCATAAAGATGTTTTCTATGTTATTTAGGTGACCCTGACATGTCATCATCTACCCAGAATGGGCGTATGGAGCAGTCTTTTAGAATATTCTGTTATGTTTGATATATTCTGTTATGTTTGATTGCATATGTTTTTTTTCATTATTGGTATCTTATAAATTTACTTTTATAGAATTAGGTCAACAATGGTATATGATAGTCAATATAACCTTTTCGTTTTATTGCAAACGAGCCGAGCCAAGCCCGAGCTCGAGCTCAATTGACTTATAAGAGCTCGATTCGAGCTTTGTTTTCAAAGCTCGAGCTCAGCTCGTTGACAATTTATCAAACTCGAGCTCAGCTCGTTGACAATTTATCAAACTCGAGCTCGGCTCGTTGACAATTTATCAAACTCGAGCCCGGCTCGTTTATTATCAGTTATGTTAGATATTAAGTCATAATCAAGGTCAATAAATAAGTCAAACTGGTCAAGAAAGTTGAGGGACCAGTTGTGACAAGTTACAAAGTTCTTTTACTGCTTTAATAAAGTTTGTGTTGATTTTGTCAAGGCTGAAGAATTGGAGGGTCATTTGTGCCAAGAATGAAAGTGTTAACAGACTTGTTAACGAACACATTGGGGGTTTAGGGCTATAAATAGATCTCTTCTTTTAGCTTGTAATTAGTCTTTTTCTTTACAATTTTCTTTGTAATTCGTTTTCATTAATCAATAATAAGCTTGAAGCTTTCGGCAATTGTGTTCTTGATTCAATTTCATAGGTGTTTTTCAACAAGTTAGTTAATACATTGAATAAAAATAATATAAATATTTGTTCGTCTAGGCTTGTGAGCTCGATAAGTGAAGCTCGAGCTCAGGGCTCGTTTACTAAATAGTGCTAAATATTATTAAATATAAAAAAACTAATATTACACTAGGCTCGATAAGGCTCGACAAGCCTCACGAGCTTCACATGTCAGGCTCGAGCTCGGGCTCAATAAATAAACGAGCTTTGTTTTAGGCTCGAGCTCGAGTAGCTCGCACGCGGCTCAGCTCGTTTGCACCCCTACATTTATGTGAGTAACATTTTCAAAGATCATAAAGATGTTTATTATCTCTATCAAATTGTTACAAGACTTGCAATCATTAAGTTTTCTATGTTATTTAGGTGACCCTGACACGTCATCATCTACCCATAATGGGCGTATGGAGCAGTCTTTTAGAATATTCTCATATAGAGACATGGAACGCGCCACTAGGAATTTCAGCAGTCACATGTTGTTAGGCAGCGGACATTATGGAGAGGTTTTTAGAGGTTGGCTTGATAGGAAGACATATTCTCCTTCAATGTCTGATAGTGGATTGATAATTGCTGTCAAGAGACTCTATACATACAAGATTAAACCAGACATGGTAAATGAGGTAACCTATTACTCTTGCCATTTCACAATTAGGGTGCGTTTGGTTTGCTAAATTTTCATGAAAGAATTTATTTTTTTCAAAAAGAATTGGATTATAAAACAAAATACGAAAGTTACATCAAAAAGAATTTATTTTTTTCAAAAAGAATTGAATTGCGAACCCTAGCCTACCAAAGACAAATCCTTGCCCCCTGGAGATGAACTATTGTTGTGGACGACCCGTTGGACCCTGATCAAGAAACGAATAGCTTCTGGTGCTAGGGAGCCAAAGGTATCAAAGGCCAAAGGGACAAATACATGTTGGTTCTCTGCACAAGCTTTAGCATGTTTATCTACTTTCTTCGATTCCGCTTTTCTCGATGCTTGCGCAGCTACAAACCCTGTTTCCCTTAACCCAACCAAAGAAGAAACCCCTGTGAGGTCCACGCAAGCATGTTTCCCCCTCTCCCAGCCAAAGACAAGCAGATCTGCTGGTCGCATGGTGGATCTCCCTTCCGCAGGGTCTGAGAAAATTTACACGGGCCTCCTTTTTGGCAGAAATCTCAGCTCTTCTCAGGATGTCCCACAAAACATCCCTCACCCAGTCATGCCGGTATTTGAACCCAGTGAGCTCTTTGCAATGAATTGCGTGCTCCCCGTATTTATCCATGCAAGCTTTACGGCAGATGGGGCATGTTTCATCTTCCGGATACATAGGGATCATCAACCGGTACTTGAGTATAGCCCTGTACTCTGCTGCAGACATACATTGACCTAAACCCTCAATCGGGATAACGGTCAAAGAATTGAAATTTGAAGGAATTGGGTTTTAAATTGAATATGCCAAAAGTTTGAATTTGAAGAAACTGGAATTTAATAAAACGAAGGGAATTTGTGACACGTTTGGGTGGAATTTAATGACTAATGATGAGTTTATTGTTGGTTAAATGGACGGCATTCTTAATACTACTTCATTATTTGTGGATACAGCAGAAGATGAAATGTCTGGAAGAACTCAATGATCCCAATGTAGTTAAGATCTTAGGGTACTGCATGGAAGGAGACTCGATACTCATTGTCTACGAGTTCATGCATCAAGGAACCTTAAATGATTATCTATTCAGTGGTAAGTCATGTCGTTTAAGTGTACTTAACAAGTAGCTGAAACGTAATTGTTCAAGTGTACATGATGAGACAAAATATGTTGTCTTGCAGTTGAAAGAAGAACAGATCGACACCTGTTTATTTCGAGGGTAAAGATTGCGATAGGAGTTGCTCGAGGTCTTGTTTTCTTGCGTACACAGCCTCAACTTGCGGATTGCTCATTGCAGACGCACAATATTTTGTTAGATGAGGTATTATTTCGAAACAACTTGCTTATAGCTCATTGCGGATTGCTCAACCTTTTTCTTCTTTTGACACGCGAGTGACAATTCTTTTATTTCCCTTAATAATCCCAGGAATTTAATGCAAAACTCTCGGATTTTGATGTGAAAATGTTGGTACCGAGTAGTGATGCGGATGCACCCTTTTATCTCACTCCAAGTTCATCCTGTAAGTTAACTTGGTTCACTTCCTGCTGTCTACATTTTCCATAATTTTTCGGTATAAATCTTATAGTATATAAGAGTTGCAGACTATTTGAAGGTGAAGAGTGGTGTCTTCGGTTTCGGAGTGCTACTGATGGAGCTGCTAACAGGGAACCCAATTGCCAGTGAAAGTGATCTGACAAAAACAAGACATTGTTTACCTGGAGAACATGGGTGTGTTTCGTTGCCAAGTATATATGGTTCATTAGACTGCCGAATAAGATTAAACTTCCAGCAAACAAAACCAGCAGTCCAATTAGCTTTACTTGCTCAAAAATGTGTAGTGGATAAATCCTACCTGCGCCCAACCCTTGAATCGGTCTTGGAGGAACTAGACGAAATCTATGGCGTCATGTTAAATATTGGTAATAGTGGTAACTAGAGAGGTGATTGCTTAATCATGTATATTGATTGTAGAGTATGAATGTTCTTTGGTAGTTACATATGTTAGTATCTTTTCTCTTCGTTAAATTTTTGGCGTGCTTGCATATTTTTAAACCAGACGCAATGGGCAATGACTGTAAGCATTTGGCGGATCTTCGTGTCCATTTGAAAGCTCATGGCATCATTTTTATATATAAGTCTATAATTTGAGACACTTTAAAATTACATCTCTCTCATATACAGTATACCAACCATTTCACCGTAACGTCAAGTCGCCAATGGTTAATCTATCGACCAACTCAGGTAGCAACTAGCTAGCGTCCAATCACGACATAAAAGATTTAACTGTGCCGAAATTTAGCAAGTAGCAAGTCTTTAATTTGTCATTGTTTGATCACTCAACAAAATTTATGTTTCGTTATGTGCCTGGTGGCCCTAACGTCACAACAGATCAAATCTATACTATTATATAATACATCCTAGATGGGTATTAAGGTAATTTCACTACTTTTTTAAGATGACATATGAAGAGGCATAAGCATACATCTCTATATTTTACCCCCTTTCTTCTCTTTATGCCCCTTTATACAACATATTATGCATATGGTACATGTGGCTAATACACGGTTAATATCTTCTCCATAATGTAACCCCATTCTTCTCACAAAAAGATTGAACCGGTTGTACCGTTCTTCTCAGAAAAGATTCCCATCATGTCCTATAATTAGTTCACTCCTTATTTGACCCTCAATATGCTATTATAGCTACATTGTATTCTTATTTTCAATATTAATCTCTGTTATACATGATGACTCATATCTTGATAGTTATACCAATACAAGTGGTTAAAGTAATATTTTGTGTTATTTGGTCGGTGAAGCTTACTGAACCACTATCGATGGCGGAAACATCGAGGTGTCACGTAGTGACGATTGCTCAATTTTTTTCAATAATTTAATTTAATTTGACAATTCCAAAACCTCTATTGTAACATCAAAAATTTTGAAAACATAAACTTGATAGATAATTCCTTTTAATATGTATGTAACGTGATTTACGTTTTTTTATTTAGATTAAATGAATAGAATATTATATTAATTAGAATTCTTCATAAGGAGGGTGTAAATATACTTTAATGAATTAAAACGTATATGATGTTATGAATTGGAATAAGTTAAATAGAATTGAAAATTATAGTAAATTTGCCAATGAAGAGTCATGGCAATAAACGAGAACTTGTTAGAAATGCATTTATATAACCATTGGCATGGCCTCATATGTCATTATGTTGTCATTCACACACAAAGCCTCCTCTTAATCACCATTTCGATTACAAGAACGCAGCCATTGTCAAGCTCCCATTAACACCCACTTCGAACATAAGGATCTGAAGATCGTCTATATACTGGTTACATTCGTCTATTTCAATCAAGGTACGGTTGATCTATACGTTATATATTCTAAAATTCTATAAGTGTTACTTAATATATTCAGAACTATTTTAGATATATGAAGTTATTATTGGAGCACTTTATATATATACACACACACTATACACATTATATAAGCTTCTCGATGACAATAAACAAAGCGCAAGGACAAACTATTCCACATGTTGGTGTTTACCTCCCCGAACCTGTATTCTCACATGGCCAACTTTATGTGGCGCTGTTAAGGTGCACCACAAGGCACAACACAAAGGTATTGGCACACCTAAGCAACAAAGATAACGAAAGCGGGGTCTACACTACAAATGTAGTGTACTGTCAGGTGTTACTAGACTAAGTACCATAGCCTACATCAAAACAACGGTACATCACTACAAGCTTGTATACACATTATTGTGTTTAAAAGTATTTATTCAAAACATTATTCTTCGCTTATGTTTTTTGTATTCACATAACTCTATGGTCCAGTTCTATTGTTTCACACTTTGTGTTACTTTAAAATTGCATTGTATTTAATACAAACTTAACGTGTAACTCTACTACACTTTCTACTCCTATACATAAAATATTTGTACTATAAGTCAATTTTATACTTTCTTTAATATTTATGCTACCACTTCGTTAGGAAATATATTGTAATAGTAATAATAATAATAATAATAATAATAATAATAATAATATTAATAATAATAGTAGTAGTAGTATTAGTAATAGTAATAATATATATATATATATATATATATATATATATCATCTCTATATAAATGTATCCTCTATGGTTATCTCTATATTTTGCCAATAAAACGAGTCTTAAAGCTACACGTACAAATCTTAAAGCTAAACACAACAATTTTACATATATAAAATTATATAGCCAAACATCGTGCAGCCCCGCTGCAATGCACGGGTTCCTGCTAGTATGTGAAAACATTTCTTAGTATATCTTGAGATGTGACTCACCACAAAATCTGACGCACAATATGTTTTTTCATTATTGTAAGAACCATCAGTGTGTAAAATAAAATTAAAACAACTTTAATTTCGATTACAATACAAAAAAAAAAGATAGGAAAGTAGTAAATTACACTACATATTACAACTGAAACAAACAAAAGTACAAGAAAGGAGTAGAAACAGAAGACTGTGGCTGAGAATCGTGTTAAACACGGGCCCTTAAAACAAATTTCGAGTCTATTACGAGAGCTCGTTTTGTTTTCCCTGCACCGTCTCTGCCATGACCACGGCCCATAACATTGGCCATCAGTTAAACAAGCACAACCCATAATGAAATCATGTCCTACAATAGAAATAAAAATTATTAGTCACATTATTATATGTAATAAATGAAGTAAAAGTAGTAAACATTTGTATTAGTCAGTATATCTGATTTAACAAAATGTAAATATCTTATCAATATATTTGATTTAAAACAATTGTTTTTGAATGTAAATATCTTAGAAAGACTTACTTTTCATTAATTGGGATAACAATATATTCTTTATGTAAAATATTGTCTTCATGCCACCACCTTCTAAAGTTGTTGAACGAATTTTCAGCAATTTCCTATTTAAGGGATACATGGACCACACAAGCATGCGTGGGAGAAATGATAGTCATAAAAAAGTCTAGCAAAATGGGCGGGTCAAGCGGGTTTGGGTAATGAGTCAAAACAGGTGTGGGTCAAAACTTTACACACATAAAACTTTATCAACTACAAGAGAACAAGAAAGATAAAACCTTGGATAATAGAAGCTCTTTAAACTTCAAGTAAAAAATGTGTTGAATAAGTGATAATCACTTATTTGTCAATTTCTTGGAGATATATTCTGCTCTAAATATCTGGCTAAAACACATACCGAAGGTAAAAGTTCATCAAAATCAATTAAATACAGACCGAAGGTAAAAGAAAAAACAATTAAACACATACCGAAGGTAAAAGTTCATCGTTCAAACAGTTTCCAGGCTCAAGCCTCTTAATATCACTCTCATTAATGTGATAATCACTGCAAAAAAGATATGATAGACCAATTATGTTTAGTTAAAACTGTCAGAGAAAGTCATCCACTCACACAAAATAAAAGAAAAATCAACACAAACCTAGATGGGTCACTTCTGCTAGCAGCAATCGTCTTCTTACATTTCTCATTAACTGCATTGAGTTTTGAAAGTAATGACAGTTTTACTTGTTCTGGTTGAGACTTGATAACATTGGATAAATACTTCATGTCTTTACAAACCTTATCCACTAAGTATTTCTTCCTTTTACTCTCCAAAGGATTGTCAATCTGTAAGTAGGGGAAATCAGTTAAAAAGATCACACATTCATAACACTAATAAACATAATAAAATATGGCACACATTTTCACCAACCATCTAGTTCTAACGGAACTTTTCAATCACTTCTTTAGTGAATAGATAAACTTGCTCTCCCACAAACATCTCCATACAATATAATTGTAATAATATGACACACCCCCTAAATTCTTCTCTTTCCCTTTCCCTTTAACAAATGATTTAAGACTATTCACGCGTTGCTCATTAAGACTATTCAGATCCTTCACATACCCCAAATATTTCCTTCCTAATTTTACCCCTTGCGTCAGGAAAAACAATGTAATTCAATGCTATTAATGCAAAAGTTTTCTTAATAGCGTTGACTTCAACAACATTTTTTAATTCCTTTTTAATCTTCTCCGTATCAATATATTTGTTGCCATTTTTTCCTCCATAGTGAAATATCTACTCAGAAGATCATCATCGAATTTTGCACTTTCATCAACTAGTGAGCCATTTTCATTTGGTATACCCATTATACGAGAAAAATCATCAACTGTAATAATAAATTCTTTCTTCTCACCCCCTATTTATAGTTAGCTTCTTTTCATCCCAATTAAAATGCCTAGCCATTGATTTGACCAAATCCCGTTCTACGCTTATCTTTCTCTTGTCCAAGTCTGGAAGTCGTGCAAAAGGGGTTTCTGCTATAACCTTTTCTTTATGGTCATTTAGTATGTCCAAAGCTTTTTTTAAATTGGCTACATTACACCTTATACGGGTTTTTTTATTAGCCTTACTCTCCACCGGCTCACTAGGATCCTTTTTTTTCATTCATGTATTTATCTTTGCAGGCTTGTTTACTTAAACCTTGGTTCTCCACCCATATAACAAATAAACGAGTGTTTTTCAGGCCAGTGTATCGATTCATGCATACATGCAAATTATTCATCTATTATCCGTTTAAAAATAAATAATCCCTATATATAATGCCATATGTTTAAACCTAAGTGCGGGAGGTGTTTTAAAAATTTCCTCATTTTGGTTCTAAAGTGTAAACCTAATGGGTGATCTGATCTTAGCATTATGATTCCCCTTTTGGTTCATAAAAAACTATCTCCCATTCAACAGGGTCTTTGCAGGAAATTGGTGATGGTATTATATTACCATCTTCGCCACCTATGGAAAGGGCCAATAGACGGTTGTTATGAAGTATCTACACATGATTGGGCTTAATAATGAAACGCCCATTGACAAAGACCATATCGTTACCAGGCGTCAAATTCTTTCAGAAACAAACCCCAATTATGCACCGGTTTTCGATTAAGATGTACTTGTTTCGATTAAACTCATTTTTATTGACAGGAATCTAACTTATGGAGAAATGCAATGAATAAAGGCATAAAAACATACCTAAAAATACATGCTGAAATGTGTTCCACTGATTAGTCTTTCTTCTTTCTTCTTCAATGTTTGGGTCTGAAGTCATCTCCTTTGTTTGAGATCCTTCTTCTTCATTGTTTGGGTCTGAAACCATTACCACTGTTAGAGATCGTTCTTCTTCACTATTTAGGTCTGAAACCATCTTCTCTGTTTGAGATTATGATTTGTATTAGGGTTTTGTTTCAGAATTTGGTGAATTTGTTGTAGATAAATTTGTTCGGTTAATTTTTTTTGATAACTGCAATGAAAAATAAAGGGGGTTATATATGAAATCATCTCCATGAATTACAGTTATTGTGTTTTTAATCAGCCTCCATGCAAGATGGTTAGTCGTAACAACGCACAATATGGAATTCTTTAAATAGTTAATAAGTTGTGCTAGAATGACAGATTAGGGTTCTAGGGCTCTTAATTGGGGAAGATGATTCAGTTAGTTTGAAAGTTAAAACCTTTTTGAAAAGAAAAGAAACACCCAAGAATTGTGTAGCCCATGTGGTTAGGTCTTTTGTTTGTTGTTTCAGACCCGGCTTAGGTCTTGGGTTAGAATCTGGTTCCCACCCCTTTCTCATATTTTCTTTTCTACCTTTTAATAAATTAATATTATATTTTAGAGGTGACTTGACTATTTTGCCCCTAACTTAACGATAGAAAGTTAACCCCGTTAAGTCAGTGGACTGTTCTGGTCTATTTCTTCAAAAGTCAGGGACTGTTTAAGCAATTTTTAAAAGTTTGGACTTGAGTGGCACATTGGCCCAAACCACGGGGACGGTTTTGGTAATTAACTCTTTTTTTTTTTAAATTTCTAATACTTAGTCCAAACTAACTAATACTTAGTCCAAACTTAAAAAAAAAGAGTTAATTTCCTAAACCGTCCCCGTGGTTTGGGCCAATGTGCCACTCAAGTCCAAACTTTTAAAAATTGCTTGAACAGTCCCTGACTTTTGAAGAAATAGGTCAGAACAGCCCACTGACTTAACGGGGTTAACTTTCTGTCGTTAAGTTAGGGACAAAATAGTCAAGTCACCTCTAATATAATATTAATTTATTTAAAGGAAGAAAACAAAATATGAGAAAGGGGTGGGAACCAGATTCGAATCCGAGACCTAAGCCGGGTCTGAAACAACAAACAAAAGACCCAACCACCTGAGCTACACATTTCTTAGGTGTTTCTTTTGTTTTTTAAAAAGGTTTTAACTTATAAACTATCTGAAAAAGATTCCCCAATTAAGAGCCCTAGAACCCTAATCTGTCTTTCTAGCACATTTTATTAACTGTTTAAAGACTTCCATATTGTGCATTGTTACGACTAACCATCTTGCATGGAGGCTGATTAAGAAAACAATAATTGTAATTCATGGAGATGATTTCATATATAACCCCCTTTATTTTTCATTGCAGTTATCATCACAAATAAACGGAACAAATTTATCTGCAACAAATTCATCAAATTCTGAAACAAAACCCTAATACAAATCATAATCTCAAACAGAGAAGATGGCTTTAGACCAAAACAGTGAAGAAGAATCATCTCTACCAGTGGTAATGGTTTCAGACCCAAACAATAAAGAAGAAGGATCTCAAACAAAGGAGATGGCTTCAGACCCAAACAGTGAAAAAGAAAGAAGAAAACCTAATCCGTGGAACACATTTTAGCATGTATTTTTATGTCTGTTTTTATGCCTTTATTCATTGCATTTCTCCATAAGTAATTAGACTCCTATCAATAAAAATGAGTTTAATCAAAACAAGTACTTGTTAATTGAAAACCTGTGCATAATTGGGGTTTGTTTCTGAATGAATTTGACGCCTGATAAGGATATGGTCTTTGTCGATGGGCGTTTCATTATTAAGCCCAATCATGTGTAGATACTTCATAACAACCGTCTATCGGCCCTTATCATAGGTGGTGAAGATGGTAATATATTACCACCACCAATTTTCTGCAAAGACCCTATTAAAGGGAAATTGTTTTTTATGAACCAAAAGGGGAATCATAATGCTAAGATCAGATCACCCATTAGGTTTACACTTTAGAACCAAAATGAGGAAAATTTTAAAACATCGTCTGCACTTAGGTTTAAACATGTGGCATTATATATACAGGGATTAATTTTTTTTAAACGGAAAATAGATGAATAATTTGCATGTATGCATGAATCAATACACTGGCCTGAAAAACACTCGTTTATTTGTTATTTAGGGTGGAGAACCAAGGTTTAAGTAAACAAGCCTACAAAGATAAATACATGAATGAAAAGAAAAAGGATCCCAATGAGCCGGTGGAGAGTAAGGCTAATAAAAAAACCCGTATAAGGTGTAATGTTGCCAATTTTAAAAAAGCTTTGGACACACTAAATGATCATAAAGAAAAGGTTATATCAGAAACCCCTTTTGCACGACTTCTAGACTTGGACAAAAGAAAGATAAGCGTAGAACGGGATTTGGTCAAATCAATGGCTAGGCATTTTAATTTGCATGAAAAGAAGCTAACTATAAATAAGGAGGGTGAGAAGAAAGAATTCATTATTACAATTGAGGATTTTTATGGTATAATGGGTATACCAAATGAAAATGGCTCACTAGTTGATGAAAGTGCGAAATTCGATGATGATCTTCTCAGTAGATATTGCACTATGGAGAAGAAATGGCAACTAATATATTGATATGGAGAAGGTTAAAAAGGAATTCAAAAATGTTGTTGAAGTCAATGCTAAGCAAACTTTTGCATTAATAGCATTGAATTACATTGTTTGTCCTGACGCAGGGGGTAAATTAGGAAGGAAATATTTGGGGTATGTGAAGGATTTAGGGGGGTGTGTCATATTTTTATAGTTATATTGTATGGAGATGTTTGTGGGAGAGCAAGTTCATGTATTCACTAAAGAAGTGATTAAAAAGTTCCACCAGAACCGGATGGTTAGGGAAAATGTGTGCCGTATTTTATTATGTTTATTAGTATTATGAATTTGTGATCTTTTTAACTGATTTCCCCTACTTACATATTGACAATGCTTCGGAGAGTAAAAGGAAGAAATACTTAGTGGATAAGGTTTGTAAAGACATGAAGTATTTATCCAATGTTATCAAGTCTCAACCGGAACAAGTAACACTGTCGTTACTTTCAGAACTCAATGCAGTTAACAAGAAATGTAAGAAGACAATTGCTGCTAGCAGAAGTGGCCCATCTAGGTTTGTCTTGATTTTTCTTTTATTTTGTGTGAGTGGATGACTTTCTATGACAATTTTAACTCAACATAATTGGTCTATCATATCTTTTTTGCAGTGATTATCACATTAATGAGAATGATATTAATAGGCTTGAGCCTGGAAACTGTTTGAACGATGAACTTATGAATTTTTACCTTAGGTATGTGTTTAATTGTTTTTTTATTTTACCTTCGGTATGTGTTTAATTGATTTTGATGAACTTGTACCTTCGGTATGTGTTTTGGCTAGATATTTAGAGCAGAATATATCTCCAAGAAATGGAGAAATAAGTGATTATCACTTATTCAACACATTTTTTTACTCGAAGTTGAAAGAGCTTCTATTATCCAAGGTTTTATCTTTCTTGTTCTCTTGTAGATGATAAAGTTTTATGTGTGTAAAGTTTTGACCCACACCCGTTTTGACTCATTACTCAATCCCGCTGGACCGCCCATTTTGCTAGGCTTTTTATGATTATCATTTCTCCCACTCATGCTTGTGTGGTCCATGTATCCCTTGAATAGGAAATTGCTGAAAATTCGTTCAACAACTTTAGAAGGTGGTGGCATGAAGACAATATTTTACATAAAGAATATATTGTAATCCCAATTAATGAAAAGTAAGTTTTTCTTAGATATTTACATTCAAAAACAATTGTTTTAAATCAAATATATTGATAAGATATTTACATTTTGTTAAATCAGATATGCTGACTAATACAAATGTTTACTAATTTTACTTCATTTATTACATATAATAATGTGACTAATAATTATTTTTCTAATTGTATGACATGATTTCATTATGGGTTATGCTTGTTTATTGGCCATTGCCGATGTTACAGGCCGTGGTCATGGCAGAGACGGTGCAGGGAAAATGCCACCACATGGTGACGGTGATGATAATTGATGGCGCGTGTACCAATGAGACTATAAGTCTTACAGGTCGTTAATGTTTACTATTTTTACTTCATTTTAAATTCTAATAATGTGACTAATAATTTTCAACTCTAATTGCAGTCCCCGGAAAGAAAAAACATGGTAAGGCGAAAATCTCGCCTTAAGAAAACATATCGATAATACAGGTTGCCCAATTTATATACCCTTTGATAAAGAGGCCACCTACATGCCTCTAGGAAAGCTTGGTGGCCATTTCACACGGGAGGCGGGACTGTACATGTGGCACGAAATTCCATTTAACGTGGAAGGTTGTAAGAATGCTGATAGGTATGGCATCAATAAGTTAATGGAGTATATATTGATTAGTGGTTTGTAAATATATATTCTATATATTATGTGTTGATTTTTTTTTTTTTTTTTTTGCTTGACTAGCTTGTTTTATTTAATTATCAGGGGTTGTTCAATTTAAGGAATGTTTAAAAAGATATCGATGCAATGAATAAAAAATAGGAGGCATTGTGGGGGCTTTCCAAAAGTGGTATAAAGACCGCAAATACAAAGTAAAGAGATATTTTCTAAAGGAAGTGGGATTATGATGATGTGGAAGGAGCAAAGCGATGCCCCCAAGGATATGTTGTCTGAAAACTGGATTGTGGCTGTTGATCACTTCTGCACTCCATAACATATGCGAAAGTCAGAAACTAACAAAGACATTCGCCGATAACGAAACGAACACATACTGAGATGGAACAAGCTCTTTTGCCACCCACTGTTACAAAAAGGTGTGTATATATATACACACACATATACATAGACAATAATGTTTATTTAACTTATAATCTAAGTTTTAATGTTAAACAGGACATCGAACGGTATGAAGCATACCTTTCAGGGCGTACAGGAAGCCAAGAAAAAAAGGAGAGAGAGAGAGACGTCTAGACACGTGTCGCATAATAACTGATCCATCGCAAAAGCCTCTCGAGAGATGCCTAAGATGTTTCGAAACTTGTGAACCGTCTCTTCAAAAAGATGGAAGGTGGCTAGTTTAGTAATTCCCTTTGGTCACTGACCATTTTCGTGATTTTCCCTAAATTCAAGGCTCATGGCACCTCACTCATGTGACTACCTTGTTTGTAAGTTATTTTTTTCATTTGTTATTTAATATGTAATTTTATTTTTCTTTATATTAAAATATGATGCTATGAATTATGATGTGCTAAGTTTCATCTAAAAAACACTAAAAAAAAAAGTAAATTGCTAAAATCATCCATGATGTTTGTACTTTTGCCAGATCCATTCAAAATATTTAACATGAGTTTTTAATAGTTTTAAAGAAATGAATGAATATGGCAACTATTTGACAGTTTACTCTTAATTCTTTTATATAAATTTTTATTGATTATAATAATTAATTCATCTTTTTTTTTGAACGGCCAACAAATTGGAATGACTCACGGAACACTGGAGTATCATCGTGCCATCAATGTTGCCACGCGATCATATTCCACCACCAAGTCACCAATTCAGGAGGAAACTCATAATTATGAGAAAACCCCCTTTGTGAGATTCGAACCCAAGACCATATGGTCCTTAAGTCTTATCTCACCACCAAGATGCCGCTGGGCTATAATGCCTTTGGCAATAATTAATTCATCTAATAGATGTTTATATAATCTAACCTGAGATGCCTAATAATGATAATCACCCGAATTTTATAATAGTTTTAGGATAACATTGAAACTCTAACAGCATGGCTGTTGTAGTTTAAGGCATCCTTCACGGCATCTGCAACATCCTTTCATCCAGTTTGCGAAAGATGCTTCTATTAAAAACAAATTATTAAAAGTTTACATTTTATAAAATTAGAGAGGATTAATAACATACTTTTGTAATGTATACTCCACTAAAGTGACTAATTTTTATTAGTTAAATCCGTCCTTTTACTCGTGACTTGATCTTGGGGCTGTGTAGTCCACCGATTAGTTTCTCAAAATGTGCGATTACCGGATTCCAAAAGGTATCTTTTATTTGTTGATTTCCAATGTAGTTGTCTTTGGAAATATGTAAATAAGACTTTGTCAACGCCACATCTTCTTTTTGCGACCAATTTTGAATCCCCCTGCCCCCGCGTTTGGCTTTTTCTTTTATTTGTTCGACTAGTAGGTTGCACTTGTATGTCTTCCTCCTCATATTCATCTTCAGGTGTGTATTCTTCTTCTTCTTCATCCTCATCTTCTTCTTCCGAATCAGGATCACGAACCGTCGAACCGGGTTACATATGGAAGATGTTGGTAACCGGCTAGCGATACGCTAAACGGTCGATAATTTGGTCGTCCACCGGATCGGGAGGTTAAGTGAATTGAACGAATGCGACATGTGATGGCATGTTGGGTTGGTAAATGTTGTGGATATTGGATGGAAACGGTTAGGGCAGAAACAGTTGGATTGGAAATGTTTGGGTTGGAAAAGGTTGGGGTAGAAACAGTTGGGCGTTATTGGTTAGTCTTGTGAACGAAACCTATTGGGTTTGCCTAGATTACCAACAACCTTCTCTTTATATTTTCACCTCGTAGACGACACTTTTTTGTTTGAACCTTCCATTTCATTTTTTTTTTTTGGGTTGAAATGTGGGTGTGCTATATGTGCTTTTCATTGTTAATTGTATTGGGTTAAAAATGTGGTAAATATATATGGTTGGGTTTGAAACATTTTTTTTAATCCAACGGTCTCATGACCATTGCAGCCCCAACGACTCTATTTTCTCAACATCAAGCTTGCAATGTATATCAAGAGCCGTAATGTTTGTTGTTTATCACTAAGGGGGCGGGGCAGTGTTTGCGAGCATCGCACCGGTTTATCACAGATCACCCTGTATGTTCTAATGGCGGCGGCTTCTATAATGTGCTTGTATAGGCTTATATAAGTTTGTGCCTTCACTTCACATGTCGTCATATAAATACAAAAGGCTCAAAGAAAATACAAATATATTTCAAAAGGTTTAAAAGTAAAAAATTCTTTCAAATTTTTAACTTATACATGAAAAAGGGTTATAGAAACAAGTTCTTTATAATGTGTTGGTTATACCAATTGCCAAGCATGAGTTAATACGTTTGGATAAAATCATAAGGACCAAACTAGATTAGCTTAGTGGGCTTGGACTTATTTGAAAAGAGGTCTCGTTCATTCAATTGTATTCATGCACAATAATATGTTCATGAAAGTTTTTCTATTTGCGTTCGTTTACATTCGTTTATGTTTGTTTATCTATGTTGTTCATTAAATGTTTTTGTACATTTATATAATATAATTTATCTAAGCTGTTATATTCATTAAATTTTATTTATTTTATTATCTAACAATTAAAATAGGAGGTCATCTTCCCATCTTTGTTATGAAATGCTTCCCTTTCCTTCCCAATTATTCATATCGATGAATACTATCGAACTCCGTTCTTCGAACAGGGCTTCGAATTTAGTGTTGTTCTCTACACCATCCACCTTGATCCTTCATCACTTTTGCCGATTTTATCTGTGTTCGTGAATATGTTCATTTCCTAACTGATTGAACAAGAACATAAAATCTAGTCCGATAAGTGTTCGCGAACCGTTCATGAATACATTTATTTCCCATTAGTGCATTTTGTTGTGTTCGTTACTCGTTAGTGTACGCATAAGTTAGGTGTATTCATGTGCAGAATAGGTGTTATGTTTTAATGTTTGTTACTGACTGAGGATTAGTGGTTGAGTATCTAGTGATTAAGCTCAATCATTAAGGTCTCTTAGTGATTGACCCATCAACTGTAAATACTCAATCATTATGCAAACCCACAACCTTTAGAAACCCTTGGTTCACAACCTTAGGAACCTCTTAAACCTTAGACTCAGATCAATGCAGAGGGTATGTAATTGAGCGTGTGTGTTTGAAGGGAGATCACAGATGTTATGGTTAGTAAAGGTTGATGTATACTCTTTCAGTAGCAACACTAATCTGTGTCAGTTCGTTCTGCATGTTTTGATATCAATTTTATATTTTTATGTACATATCTCAAACATACGTTGTTGTTCGCCACGTTCAGTCAGATCTACAGTCCGATCGATGGTCTTACATTTCCTAAATGAACGAACATGAACAGGCTCTTGTATGTATTAGTTTGGTTCGTTTACAGCCCTAGATATGCTCCTAGGTACCAAACTTTAGTTGAATCGCATACTTCCTTTGCATTGGTGTATGGATATTCTTTTCATATACTGCTTATGCGAAACTAGTTGTTTTCCCGAAGACCATAAGCCTTTAATATCGTTTCCAACAAACTTGCACATGTGGTGATAAATTTTGAGCATTGAAGAGATATTTTTTTCTTGCTCATTAATTGGTACCGATGTGCTTAAACAAACGGACATTACTAACATAAATTAATTTAAACGATTTTGTATTACTAAGAAACCCAATTACTAACTGGTTATATTTATACAAGTAGCTAGAAAGCCCAATTTATGTTTTTGTTTATATAAATATAACTACTTATGTAATGGGAAATTGGATTGTATCGCACTCAACTATTTGGGATTGGCCGATAACGCACTGAACTATAAAAATGATCACCAACGCACTGAACTTTAAACCTCTTGGATTGTGTCACACTATGGCTGTGTTTGACCAGGTCCAAAACCACTAAAACGATTACTTAGTGATAAAGAGGTTTAAAACGATTACTTAGTGACAAATATATACAATTAACACATATGGATTCTTCCATTTGGACCTTATCAAACACAGCCTTAGTGTGACACAATCCAAGAGGTTTAAAGTTCAGTGCGTTGGTGATCAATTTTATAGTTCAGTGCGTTATCGGCCAATAACAAATAGTTGAGTGCGATACAATCCAATTTCCCTTATATAATTAATAAAATTTAAACGAACATAAATAGGCATTAACGAACATAAATGAACGAACACAACGTTTGTTCATTTAACTAAACAAACACATTTTTTTATTCATTTATTAAATAAACGAACATAAACGAACTTCCCACCAAAAAAGTTCAGGAAGAGTTTATGAGCGTTTAGTTCGTTTACAGGCCTACTATGCTTTCTTCACTTCTATCTTTCTTTCTCACCCTCTTTCTTTCATTCTTTCTCGTGCATTCTTTCTTTCTTGCAAGCTATTTCTTTCTCACACATTATTACTTTCTTTATTTGTGTGTTCCTATTTTCGTACTGTTAGGACAGAAAGGATTGAAGAAATCACTTTTGCAAACCTTAGTCTAATTCATACTTCTGCAAAATATTCTAAGTATAGAACTACTGAAGAAAGAAGACAAAAGTACTAAAGAAGGATTCAACAAGTACTAAAGAAGATAGATCAGAAGTTCTGAAGTCAAACCAGACAAGTCAAACTACTTATCAGTAGTTTGTCATTCATCAGCACTTGTAATAGAATCTTTCCACCGCCTTATGTTTCAGTAGTTTAATTGTTTATTATTACTTTATCTTTTGTACAATTTCCAAGATTGCAACTTGTTGCAACTTGTTGCAACTTGTTGCAACTTGTTGCAGACTTGCTTTTTGATCAAGGTTCATGTATTTGTAAGTCTATAAATAGATGGGTTCATCCCTCTGTTTAAGACATCGATTTTAATATAAACTAAAATCCTTCAAAGCTTATTATTGTTATTTCCATTTCATTTACTGAGAATCTGTTTTAGTATTTATTGTCATTCACATTCAAATACTTAGATTCTCATTAACTTATCTTTAGTTTGCAAACATCCAGGGGGAGTAATAACTCCTGTTGATAGTGTAACTTTACATACTTATTCCGCTGTGCAAATCTGATTGAACTTGCTAAACACATAAGTGTTCACTAGCAAGTAAACCTTCAAAGAGCATACTGATCCAACACGTCCTTTCTCTTGCCTTCTTACTTTTTCAGCCGTTCTTTCTTTCTTTCTATCTTTCACAAGCATTCAAATATCTTTGAACTCGACTTTCTTTTGCTTATCTTGTTCGCTTATTAGGAACAAGAAACTTTCTTGATTGTCAAGAGGGACCAATATACAAAATTTAATAAGAAAATTAGAGTAGAAATTTTAACACACTATTAATATAACAACCGAATAAACCATATCTTAGTGTAATCATAACATGAAATTTGTATTTCATATGTCAAACATGCAAAAAATATTCATATTATGTATACATACAAAAAGTAACTTAATGGTACTTTTTTCCATCCATCCAAAGCATATTCCGGTAAACCAACCGTCGACTTTTCGTTTCCGCCGTATTCACCATACATAACAATTTTAACAACCGCCATGGCACGTTGTAACACCATTGCAACGATTCTTATGACACTCACTATATGGCCCCCTCCGCAACAAATTCAACAGCCGCAACTAATAACCGTTACATCATCATAAAACGATCAACCGTCACTATTACCATACCTATAAGTAGTAGATTTGTCATCAGAAATTGAACGGCCATCATTAGATGAACGATAAGCAATCGAGTCGGGGAACATCAAACTATCGATGTGAAAATGAATGAGCATTGATCTGAATTCTAAAAAAGAGCTATGTGTACGTTGTTAAAAAGCACATAGTGCCAAAGATTCGATCTATATTGGCAAACAACGAATTAAAGATGACCAAATTGGTACATGCAACACAATTGGTTTCGCCGGAATTTTCAGTGGAATTGTTGAAGAAAGAAGAAAGAGATACCGGTAAAAAGGGATTGAAGAGTCGGATGAAATATTAAAAGTCTCTACGATTTTTTCTTTTATGTACATCGGTACATGGGTATCTGGAAAAACTATAGAATATGCGCGGGTTAGAGTTAACTAGTTATATATAAAATATATCTGAATAAGGCTTGACCTTTTACATAGATAATATAAGGCAGGAATGCAAGTATCAAGCATGTTGGATTTAACCATTAGTCCAGTACTTTAAAGAACAGAGCGTTTGCTTTAGGCTATTCATGGTAGGAGATGGGGGAAGGCATTAAGAAGTCTCAACAAGGCGTTTGGAAAAATATAGGCTCTATCGAAAATGAGTTTCAAAAGAAGAACATCAATATAGAACAAAAGTTGAGCAGCAAAATGGGTCGGGGATGTAAGACTCGTTTTGGGTACGATAAGTGGCTTGCAGATTCGCCTCTTTGTAGCTTTTTTTCCAAACACTTTTAAAAAAGCTTCTGACAAAATGCCCTTGTTCAAAACTACTCACTTATAGGAGGAACAAAAGAATTTTTAATGGTCAATCTACTTCAATGACGAGTTTGATAGAATATATAAAAGATTATACGTTCCTCAACTTGAAGATTCGAGCGGCGTGAAAAAGTCTAACTCTAGCTAGATAAATTAGTGGTTGAATTTCGATGTAAATTTATTTTAATTCTTGGTGTATTTGGATGTACTTTGGCTTATCTTTTCTTGCATCTTGCTAGTTGCTAAGAGGATGGTCTTTTTATTTTTATTTTTATTTTTTCAGAAATGTTCAAAAAACAAAAAAAAATTAAATAAACTTCATATGAGTCGATCATCAGATTGGCCAACCTAGGTTAGTTTTGGGCATGGGCATCTTTGTTTGACCAAACTGGAGTATGACCAAAACCTTCCGGAAAGTGTTCAAGGACAGCTCTTGTTAGTGCACTTCGTGTATGTCCCCAGCTAGTAATCGGTCCGTAATAGTCGTAGGCATGATTGTATAGCATTTTAGACGTTCTAGGGTTGCATTATAATGTTTTATAAGCTTAGGGGTATTTTGGTTATTTTATATGTTACATACACCTCCTTAGTTATCTCATACATGTGCCCCCACATGTATGAGTGATAAGCGTGCTAGATAGGGAGGTGTATGAGTTCTACTATAAATACCCCATGCCTTAGTCATTTTGTAACTTTTGCCAAACTTTTGCCCATTCCAATACAAGTGCAATCCTTTGTGTGTGTGTTTTTGTATGTATGCTCTCATATTATTATTATTATTATTATTATTATTATTATTATTATTATTATTATTATTATCTTATCCATAAACACCCACCTATAACAACTAACCCGATCGTTGATTCCGCCCTCGATCCGATACGCGTGCAATATTCAATTCTTGTGTCGATCCTACAAGTGGTATCAGAGCTAAGGCTCATATCACGCGTATTGTTATAGTGGTTTGCATCAGATCTGAAAGTTTTAGGCATTTGTTCATAGAAAACCGATTTTGACCCATTTAATGCATAAACATGGTTTTCGTTGATTTTGAGGTGTGTTTGATGATTGGATCATTGATTTGATTGTGGTTTTATGTTTAGAAACTGATTTTACAAATAACCAAATCAAATTTGAGCAAAAACGGATCAGATCTGAGGATTTTATGAAAATTTTTCATGTTCATGAGTTTTATGGGTTTTTATGACTTTTTGATGCAAAATCATGATCATGGAATGATTATTGAGATCCGATCATTCAATCACCATTCATAAGTGTTTTGGAAACTATTTGGATCAAATTTAGGTGTTAAACAATGATAATTTGGATCAGATCTGAATTTTTTATGAAAACCCATAAGTTTTGTGTTCTTCATGTTCTTGTGGATTTTGGATTATAATTCGTGTTTTGATGTGTTTTGGGTATTGGAAACTTGTTAGGAATTATTCCCTACACATAACCTTTCATTTGGATCACCGAAATTTCATCAAACACTTAAAAAACGATTGATTCAACCATTTATGTTATGTTTTGAGCTGTTTTGCAGACCTCCACATGTATCAGTGATATGTGTGCTTGTTCCTTCTGTCATACGTGTGCTATTCTGTCACATGTATCAGTCATACGAGTCCCTGGTAACCAACATCATTCATACGTGTGGTCTGCACAAACAACTCATACGTTTCTTTGTAACCGGTATCAGTTTCATACGTGTGCTACCTGTAATCATTCATACGTGTCCCTGGTACACTCATCATTCATACGTGTGCTGTTATGTTATATGTGTCCCTTCATACACCTAGTTGAATTTCTTTGACCAAGTTAACACTCACCAAAGTTGACTGTCTTTGACCAAATTAACTATCTTTGACCAAAGTTGACTGTCCTTCACCAAAGTTTAACTTTTGTTGACCAAGTTTTACTTGTGTTGACCAAGTTGACTTTCTTTGATCGAGTTTGACTTTCACTCACCAAGTTTGACTTTTGTCAACCGAGTTTGACTTTTTTTGACCAAGTTTGACTTGTGTTGACTGAGTTGACTTTCTTTGATTGAGTTTGACTTTATCATTTCTCATTCCCGATCTCAGTTTGATTATCAATATTCATCTAAGAAGTCATGGATTGGAATCATCTTCTACAACCTCTATCGGCCCCGCCTCCACAAGTAGTTCCCTCAAACTCTTGGGCTATAGTTTCTGCAACTCACCAAGTTCAAAGCATGCATCAAATGTTAAAGACTGACAATGAAACGGTTAGTAGCAACAAGACTCCCAAAACAGACAACTCATGAAGGAGTTCGAGGAATTTTGCTACATTGAGACTGAAACACTCTGAGACATGCAGTCCCGATACAACTATCTCATGAGTGAATTGACTAAGTTTAACCTTAAATATACTCACCGTGAGCTAATTGAACGGTTTGTAGATGCACTTCCACAAAAATGGATGAACTACGTGGATGTCATGAAGGTAATGGGTCAGTATAAGACGCTTTCCATCAGTGGATATCTGGTGATGTTGGAAAATAGAGAAATAGAGGAGACAAGAAAAGCTGAAAGAAGTCAATGCCATTATAATCATTTCCAACTTCCACCTCAACAAACAGTCAACATGATAAATCCTTGGGCACTCGCTACATCAGCAAATCAGTCGCAAAGCGTCCAAAGGAATCATGTGAGCGAGAAGGAAACACAAAGCTGTAACACGGATTCGAAAAAGGGTGTGAAGAGATGACAAGAATTCGAGATGATGAAGAATCCTCAGACACTGCTCGGAGTTCAGAGGAATAAAGCAGTGAAATAGATGAAAGCTCAAGTGAGGAAAGTCAGAGCTTCGGTTCAAGCTCAATGACTGATGAAGACGGATCGGGTGAAGAGAGAGAATCGCCTACTGATGAACGAAGTTACGAGTCAACCAGCAGCACGGATGTAGAGTGTTCAACATCTGGAAAGGATGATTCGGAAGAAGAAAAAATAGAGGAGAGAGATGATGACACATCATTTCAGTCAACAGAAAATCAGACTGAGCAGCATACTCAGGTAAGTTCTAACTCCTCCAAGCGTGTTTGTGCTAAATGTTTAGAGTATGAAGCTAGGTTAGAGTTAATCAAAGAACACAACACGAGTCTGGTGTGTGAATTAGAAGCCAGAATTGAATCGATCAAAGAACACAATACCAGCTTGGTATGTGATCTTCGATCGTGCACTGATGCTAACACTGCCTTAAAATCAAATTAAAAGAAGTTTAAAGAAACGGTAATGTTGTTGAAAAAAGGATGTTAGTGATATGAAAAGAACCAGTCTTAACAAACAAGACGCAATCACCAACTACATTGTTGAATTAACCCAAACCAAAAAGGCATTAGCAGTAGCATAGTGTGATTACGAGGCCATCAAGAAAAAGCTTGATAGTTATTCGAATTCCAGGTATGTGCTTGATCACATAATTGAAAATCAAATAACTGAAAAGAGTACGAGTGGTATAGGTTACAATGCAGTTCCTCTTTCTTTGCGTGCTAATTATTCCAAGTCACCAGAGGAGACAGATCTCACAAAATTTGTTGTCACAACACCACTTGTTGCTGACCCATCCGAGATCAAGGAAACTGAGATGGCTTTAAATAAGAACCTAAGGCCGTCAAATTCTAATTCAATGGGGGGTTTTAATCTATCCTATTTGGAAATGTCAGTGGGGTTTCCTATCGACTAATCCAACCCTCCAAGTATGCCATTTGTTTGTTTGTTTTTTTGCCCCTTTACTTGGAAAAAACTATTTCTTTACATGTGAATTTTTATATCTGTGTCGGTATAAATACGGGCTGGTTTATGTTTCGACATAAGCTCTTTTTTTCTTTTGGAAAAATTTTAGTTTACCCCTTTTCGTACCTTTTTGAAAAAAAAAACTATTTTTATGTGCGAATTTTATATATGTGTCGGTGTAAACACGGGCCACTCTACATTTTGACTTAAACTTTTTTTTTTCTTTTGGAAAATTTGGAGTTTACCCCTTTTATACTTGGGAAAAAACTTTTTTCTTATGAGCGAATTTTTATATATGTATCGTATATATTCGAGTTGTTCTACGTTTTTACTTAAACTTTTTTTTTTCTTTTGAAAAACAAGTAATGTCAAGTATGATACGTTTTCATACTTATTTTATGTGCGCTTCTAGTTAATCCATGTTTCGACGTAGATTTTCTTTTGAACTAAGTTAAAAACATTATGTTTTGCACTTTTTAGTAATTATCTTTTAGACATTGTAATTTACAAATTGTGAGCATCACATTGTATCTTACGCATTGTGTTTTATACTTGGTGCCACACGCACGCCGCCAAAACTCACGGTTGACAAAATCCTAGCTACATAGTTACATCTAAGCTATATTTTAATTATGGGTTCTGGGTTTCATGCACCTCATGACATCACATTCCGAGGTATGTGCCAGCCTTCTATTAGTGTATAATCTAAACCATATGTATGAATCCTAAATAGAGAACGTATAATTCCTAAATACCATTATTTTTTAATCAACTCACTGAATCAAAAAACTTGAAAACAAATTTGAAGTACGACATACGTGTAGCTTATAAATAGGGATAGTTTCTTCCTCATAAACCCTAGCTAGCAGCCACATTTCAGCCTCTTCTACCCCTAACCATCTACTGGCGGCTACCACTCACCGGTCCAACCTCTTCCAACACACCATCGCTAATAAATGGTCAGTCTTTCTTTTTGTTGCTCACTGGCATAAAGTTATTTTTGTTACTTTACTAAATTGGTTCCTTTCAACATTTTATTATTATTATTATTATCATGCCAAACTACGTATCATAAAAAGCATTCAAGACTGATTGAATTGGTTGCCAATCGTTTAAACCCAAACTAAAATTGAGTGTTATGGTTAGCCAGAGTTGATTTTACCTCAACAAGTTTGCCCTCTAAAAGCAATCTTTCCTCGTCATGGCGACCAGAGACAAAGGAGAAGAGAATAGTAGTAAATGGGTTTTAATTGTATCGGGTTAATGGATTCAGCATGTATTCATTCCGTTTGCCTTCGACACTTTTGGATCCCTAGCCCCTGAGGCAGTTCGCTTTTTGGAGCGGGTGCAGAAGGTGGTCCACAGTGACTCGCAAAGCCGAGGAACCAAGGGTTTGTATTTAGTAGAATAGGTTTTGCGATTCAAAAAGGGGTAGCGGCACACAGTGGCGAAGCTTGACCCGAAGGTTCGGGGGGTCGGAAGTCACCGGGGGGTCGGAAGTCACTAGTTTTAGGGGGTTGAAAACCAGTTTCGGGGGGTCGAAACCCTATATTTCCAAAATTTTCTATACGAATACTATATAATCGGCACTTCTACGCGAAAATTCGGGGGGGGGGGGGGGAGGGGGTCTGCCGCCCCCGCCGGCCCCTACTAAGCTTCGCCAGTGGCGGCACAGCTTGTTGCTCGCTTACACATTATCCAGATGTAATTTGGTTATTTGGAATTAATTAAGACATGGATTCACGAGTTGAAATGTGTAGCCCACACCTAATCAATATCATTATTCGTGTTAAAGGTTCCATCATATTATAAACTTTAAAGTTTTCGGTTTTGATATAGTTGGGTTTTTAGTATCTTACCTCTACTGGTGTCATTTGGCTATAATCGATACAGTACTCGGTTTGTGTTTTTACACGTTTATGGTACGGTTGGCCGCATTAGTACCTATATAAGTTCTAAAAATATTTTAGAAAGAGTTAAATGCCATTTTCGTCCCTGAGGTTTGGCCACTTTTACGAGTTTCATCCAAATTTTTATTTTTTCTCATCTGGGTCCCAAGGTTTCAATATCTTGCCGTTTCCATCCAACTCGTTAACTCCATCCATTTTTTCTGTAATTTTTTTATAAAAAGACTAAAATACCCTGATATATATTGTGGGGAAAAATCCGGTACAAATAGTTTTTTTGGTAAGAACTGTGAGAATCAAAAGAGAGTTTTTTTTTTGTCTTTTTTCAAATTTTTTTTCCCATATTGTTAAACATGTATTATAGTATTGAAAACTAAAAAAAAGAAAAAAAAATTGGTGTAGAGTAATTACGTGTAGAGTATTACTCTAGTGTAAATTAATGTATTTACCTTAATGACGTAATTACACTAAAAAAAAATTTTTTAAATTTTTTTGTATTATTCATGTAGAAAGAATGTTTAAGCACATGGGAAAAAAAATTCTAAAAAAAAAAACAAAAATTTTTTTATCCCCTTTGATTCTCACAGTTCTTACCAAAAAACTATTTGCATTTGATCTTTACTCTATATATTGTTTAAAAATAAATCTTATATATAAAAAATAAATCTTTGTATTGTAATTAGTCCTTTCCTACCTCTCATTCTCTGGTCTCACTCTTTTTAGTCTCTCTATCTGCATCCAAACACCGCCATACAATCACCCCAACCCACCACAACCATCACCCCCAATCCATCATCACCATCATTATCTTCTTCAACAAACACGACCCCGACCACCTAAGAATTAGATCGGAGAAAACCCCTCTCTGTTTTTTTTGTTACAAAAAACCACAACTGCAACAACTGGGTGTGGTGGTTTTAAACGGTGGCGACGGTGGTTGCAGGTGTGGTGCGAGTTCGGCTTGGTTGTCAGTGCGGCTAGATCGGAGAAAAGCCCTCTCTTTTTTTCGTCATCAGAAACACCACCAACACCTCATCCCGTTTTTTCAGTTTGAATACAAAAGCATCGAGTTCGTTTTGTTTTTTCAGTTTTTTCGTTCTATAAAATGTGGTGGTGGTAAGGTGGATTAGAATCCCAAACTAGCTCCTAATAAATCGGTAGTGGTGGTGATGGTTGACGCAAGAAAAAAGAGGGGAGAGATTGGTTGCAAGTTGTTGAAGATGGTGGTTACAGGAGGTGGTTGGAGATAGGTTGCAGGTTTTTTTGTTTTTGGAGGAAGGACCAAAGGAGTTGGTCAGACTAAAAAAAATATGTGTCTCTCCAAATTTCATTGTTTGTCTCATATGTATTTGGACTAAAATATTAATACAAAATAATATATAAAAGTACTAATATACCCCTCATCTAACTGAGATAAATTGACAGAGTTAGCCTATCGGATGAAAACCGTAAGATTTGAAAACCTTGAGGACCCAGATGTGAAAAAATAAACTTTTGAACGAAAGTCGCAAAACTGACCAAACCTCAGGGACGAAAATGGCATTTTACTCTTTTAGAAAAGAAGAAAAAATGTATATGTTTTTTAATTAAATTGCTTGGGGTTTTTATTATCATTAGGCTAATTGTACTAAAGTAACCAACTATACTTCAACCTAGAAAAGAAGAAAAAACGTATATATTTTAATTAAATGTTCTGACTGGCTCTAATTTATTTATTTTACTTTTGAGTTTGTAAAATTCATGACACCTAAATAAAAAAAGACGAATTTAAGAGGCAAGTTTGAATAATGAAATACACTTGGTCAGTTAGTATGGTTGGCGTTGAACTGTTAAACATTTGTAACACTGATTGAAATGGGTGTTTTTTTTAAAAAACATACATAGATTTTGTTATTCTCAATACAAGGCATCCATGAAGAACCAACAAATGGAATGGGAAGATTTAGAATGGTGTACAAAACACGGGTTGGTCTACATTGTTTACTTCTTTAAAGGTAGCCAGATATGCTATAAGTGGATTAGACTACTTTCATAATAAACACAGGTTAGTTTTCACTATTAATTTGTTATTGTGCTTATTTTTAAATTGGTATTTTTACATAATTCCCCTTACTAATTCTATAAATTACATATTTACCCAACATTTAAAATTAATTACATATTTCTCCTTACATGCCTATGCGATATGCACCACATATGATTATATGCACAAAGATACTCCTTAAATTGGGTATCACGATGTGCTCAAATGGTCTATTTACAATTGTATGTAATTTGTTTTCTTTGTGTTCTTAAAAAAGTTTGCTCATCATATTTTATACAATAAACAAAATTTTCAACTATATTATTTCACTACCAACTCCAAACTCGCTTTTGCCTAAACCTTAACTCCTTCTAAGCCTCCAAACTCACTTTTGTTCTCAAACCAGATGTCCCCTATTTGCTTAATTTTATAAAAAGTTAGTTTAATTTCATCTTGATTATGAGCAACTAGAATTAGGTTGAAGCGTTTGATTTATTAAATTGGACTTTTTATTTAGAATTTTAGAAGACTATTTACGGCTTGTGTATTTGAGAGAAATATTAAGTTTTAAGTGGTATATATGAAAATATGTGGATTGGGTTGAAAAGTCTTATTAACCCTTCACATAGATTGCAATAACCAACCATAAAAAAGGGCATCATATTCATAACATGTACAACACATACTATGTATAATTGTAAAGGTACGAGCTCACTATGTATTACAAAAAGGTCGGTTGTCGGGTTGTTTTGGGTTCGGGTTGGTTCTTGAAGGTTCAAAACCTTTACTTACCCCTATTAATTCATGAGCACTATGCATATGTATTATTTGAATAACCATATTATTATTATTGCTATTATTATGAAGGACATTGAGAGAGAAGCTAAGAAGTTTTTTGGCCCATGGGCAAATCCCACTTTTGAATGAATGTAGGAAGGGAGAGATACAAGTTGTGCAATACCCCTTCCAGTGCAAGCAAGATTGGGGCATCCCGATGTTAGGCGACACCAAGCCGGTTGGGCTCAAGGTCGTGGATGCACAAGATTATGTGTTTCAAGAAACGTACACTAGCTTGTCCCGTGGGAAGCCTATAACCAAGACAAAAAAACGTCAAGTTTCGTGTCACTATCCTCCTCCCCAAGAAGATGAACAAGTTGGGGGAGTTGGAAAAGGAAAATGAGAGGCAAAAGCTTCAAGAGGAAGAGGAGAATAAATTGCAAGAAGAGGTGAAACAAGGTCAAGATCAGGGGAAGCAAAAGAAGGAATGAAAAGGAAAACATATGAGAAAGAATAAGCACAAGGAAGGCAAGCAAGAGGAGAAAAAACAGGGGGAATGTATCATCATCATCAGGACTACCAAAAGGAAGAGGGCAAAGGCAAAGAGAAAGGCAAGAAGAAGAAGAACAAGGGGAAAAAGTAGTAGTACAACCCAGGATGGATAAACTTTGAAGATGTCTTCATTTTAGCTCAGTCAATATTTTGTTTTTTAAACCTATTTCAAGATAGATTTCTAGACTATCTTTCTTTTTTAGTTCTAAAGACTACTGATATCCTGCTTTTGATTCCACTTTTGACTTGAGTTATAAATCTATAAAAAATAATATCTTGCTTTATAGACTTGATTACATACTAAAAGATGGGTCGTCGGTTGACCTTACAAAAATGCAATTTGTTCGTACCTTATCTATAATAATGCTTTTGAATTAAAAAAGACATATGCTTTCTCTATAGGTATTTAAATTTTGATATGGTTCTTCATTTTCTTTTATTTACAATAATGTCGCTTTTGAGAGCAGACTTAAACATTGGAACACTCGCTTTGTCTTCTTATTACTACATTATTTTATGGATACAGCAGAAGATGAAATGTCTAGAAGAATTCAAAAATCCTAATGTTGTTAAGATCTTTGGGTACTGCGTGGAAGAATATTCGATACTCATTGTCTATGAGTTTATGCATCAAGGAACCCTAAATGATTATCTATTCAGTGGTAAGTGTCATTTAAGTATACTTAGCAAGTAGCTGGAATGTAATTGTTCAAGAATACATGATAAGATAAAATATGATGTCTTGCCGTTGAAAGAAGAACAGAGCGACACCTGTTTATTTCGAGGGTAAAGATTGCGATAGGAGTTGCTCGAGGTCTTGTTTTCTTGCGTACACAGCCGCAACTTGCAGATTGCTCATTGCAGACGCACAATATATTGTTAAATGAGGTATTGTTTTGAAACAACTTGTGTATTGCTCATTGCGGATTGCTAACCTTTTTCTTCTTTTAACACGCCAGTAACAATTCTTTTATTTCCCTTAACAATGCCAGGAATTTAATGCAAAGCATTCAGATTTTGATGTGAAAATGTTGGTATCGAGTAGTGATGCGGATGCACCCCTTTATCTCACTCTAGGTTCATCCTGTAAGTTAACTTGATTCACTTCCTGTTGTCATCATTTTCCATATTTTTTTTGGTACAGATCTTACAGTATATAAGAGTTGCAGACTATTTGAAAGTGAAGAGTGGTGTCTTTGGTTTGGGAGTGCTACTGATGGAGCTGCTAACGGGGAACCCAATTGCTAGTGAAAGTGATCTGACAAAAACAAGACATTGTTTACCTGGAGAACATGGGTGCGTTTCATTGCCAAGTATATATGGTTCATTAGACTGCCGAATAAGATTAAACTTCCAGCAAACAAAACCAGCAGTCTGATTAGCTTTACTTGCTCAAAAATGTGTAGTGGATAAATCCTACCTGCGCCCAACCCTTGAATCGGTCTTGGAGGAACTAGACGAAATCTATGGCGTCATGTTAAATATAGGTAATAGTGGTAACTAGAGAGGTGATTGCTTAATCATGTATATTGATTGTAGAGTATGAATGTTCTTTGGTAGTTACATACAATGTTTTAAAAACCGGTACGTACCGGCCGGTTATACCGGTAATACCGTTTTTCGGAGGTGAGCCCGGTACGAAACACCCCGGTATAAAGGCGAAACGGTATCAAGTTCGTACCGCCGGTAAAATACGGTATACCGGTTTAAATCTTTATACCGGTACCGGCACAAGGTAAATTTTTGGGTTTTGAACTATTGATTTTTTGTGGTTCAAGAAAAGCAAGAAGGAGAACTTCATAATAATGATATAGATAACATGTTTGGTGAGGAAGAGCACGAATCGGTTCCTCACACACGTTGTTACTTGTTATTTATGTTACTTATCTTTCGTAATTTAAGTATATTATGTTTGTTATTTCTACTAAAACTTCTTATGTAATGAGTTAGGAGATAAAAATAGTTATGCTCTAGATTTTGAAGAAGGCCTTGGTAGTGAATTTCATCTTTTAAAATTCGTGAACTTGATGTATTCAGTACTCCAATAGCTTGGACATAGCGTACACTTTCATTTAAAAGAATTTTGTTTAAAAAATTGAATACTTTTGGATTATTTTTTTATATGGAATAACTTATGGATTATCTTTTAATATGTAATCATTCACTTTTAGATTATATTTTGAGTTCATGTTGTAATTGATGGATTCGTAGAGTTAACAAGCCAATCCGGTTGAACCACTCAATACAACCCGGTTCAACCGGTTGAACCATTTTTAAGCCAAATCCGGTATGATTTAAAAACCGGTTTTTATAACATTGGTTACATATGTTAGTATCTTTTCTCTTGTTCGTTAAATTTTTGGCGTGTTTGCATATTTTTAAACCAGACACAATGGGCAATGACTGTAAGCATTTGGCGGATCTTCGTGTCCATTTGAAAAGCTCATGAAAGCATTTTTATATATAAATCTATTATTTGAGACACTTAAAAATCAAATCTCTCTCATATATAGTATACCAACCATTTCACCGTAATATCAAGTCGCCAATGGTTAATCTATCGACCAACACATGTAGCAACTAGCTAGCGACCAATCGTTACATAAAAGATTAGTTGTTACTGGAGTGAAGCAAGTAGCAAGTACTCAATTTGTCATTGTTTGATCACTCAACAAAATTTATGTTTCGTTATGTGCCTGGTTGTCCTAGTGTCACAACATACCAAATATGTCAAAACATTTCTTAGTATATCTCGAGATGTGACTCACCACAAAATCCGTCGCACAATATGTTTTATTCATTATTGTAGGAATCGTCCGTGTATTAAATAAAATTAAAACAAGTTTAATTTCGATTACAATACAAAAAAAAAAGAAAAAAAAAGAAGATAGGAAAGCAGTAAATTACACTACATATTACAACTGAAAACAAACGAAAGTACGAGAGCTCGTTTTGTTTCTTAGGGTACAACAGCCGAAGCAATAGTACTGTCGGAGTTGGCTCTAAAACCCAAACGGTACATTGAACAACTTGAATAAGATGAATAAATATTGCTGGAGTGTTTCAGAGAAGATTTGGTGATTGTTGTGTGCCTCCAAACCAAGGGGCTCCTTGGTTTTATAGTGGAGAATTAAAAACAAAAATTAAAGTGCATTGAACGTCTCCAAACCAAGGGGCTCCTTGGTTTTAATTATGTTTTAATTGTTAATCGTTACAGTTTCACTCATCTGTTACGTCTGTTTCACTCGCCAGACCCACGGGTTAGCGCGACTCGTGAATCACGTTCTACGTTACACACGCATCAAACCCGTAGGTCTGCGCGACACGTTATTGATGTTCTACATCAGATGCGGCGTGGCACCCGCGTGCCAACTGGAAGCCAAGTAATGTCAAGTATGATACCTTTTCCCAATTATTTTATGTACGTTTTCAGTTGGTCCACGTTTCGATGTAGATTTTGTTCCGAACCGAGACAAAAGCATTGTGTTTTACACTTTTTAGTAATTATCGTTTAAGCATTGTGTTATACAAATTGTATGTACCGCATTGTATCTTGAATGTATCTTACGCATTGTGTTTTACATTTTGTGCCGCCGCGCACTGCCACAACTCACGGTAAGTAAAATACTTGTTACATACTTACATCCAATGTTTTCATAACCGGACTGAACATTGAAGCGGTTGTCTTACTGGTTCACTGGTCAGACCAGTCGAACTGAATTCAAGAATCGGGTAATGTTAATTAGTATAATGTACTAATAAAATTTTTTTATTCTTATATCTCTAGTGATTTTTAATGAATTTTTAGTATACATTTAGTAAATTCTCGATGCCATAGATCATATCTGGCATGTAGTATTAAAACCCAATCTTGAAAAAAGCCCATACCTCAATTGATATCAATGTATGTTATCATTTAGCCTTGCAAAAAGCCCACACAAAAAATTAAGTAGACATGCATTTGTCCTTCTGCCGCCTTCCATTATTCTCCATCTTCCATAGCTTCTTACTAGGGATGAGCATACAAGGCCGAATACCGATCCCGTCCCGTCCCGTCCCGATTCCGATACCGTACCGATACCGAACCGAGGGGTTTCAGGATCGGTATCGGTACCCATATTTATGGATTTTCGGTTTCGGTATTATCGGTATCTATACGGGATCGGTATGGTATCGGTATTTTAAGATAAAATACCGATATCATACCGGTACCATACCGATACCGAACCGATACCGTACCGCATGTTTTATGAACTAGAAATTTAGTTGTTAATATTATAAAGGTTTTGAAAATCAATGAGATCAACGTAACTAATTTTTTTAACAAATTAAATAAATGAATGCACTCTTATGTATTACAACTTTAATTAAATTGTTTACACCTTGCCATAAATCTGTAATTTTTACTTGCAACCTATTATATTCGATTTCATCACAACATTAAAATGGATTATTCGTAACAACAAATATCACTATGAAAAGATCGTTAGTCTCAATTAAATTTATGTTAGGTTCTCCATTTTTTTTTTATTATTAGACTTTTAAGACATATCCCTTATTAGTATTCTTATACGTATAGGTTGAGTTTTTCAGAATTCGTAGTCTTAACTCGTGACGAGTTTATTTGGATTTATCGTGCTTAGAAAAACTGTGAGTATACTTATCCCCTTTTTATCTTTTCTTACACTTTTTGGGTGATTCATGTACACATATGAAACTTACACTTACACATACTCATAAAAGTTTTTACATACAATTCATACACTTGTTATGCTTTGAATTCTTGTGCTTGATGATTAAACATAAACGTAGTATACTTGCAATCGTTACATAATCATTAACTTTGCTAGCCGACTTTAACAATGAATAGCGCTATTTGGATTGACAACCCGCCTAATGGAAAGTACCTATTCGTTTGGGAAGTCTTGGGTCATTGTTAATTCTTTAGTCTTTGTCAACATGAAGGTTTGATTATGACCTGCATTGTGTGCTTACGTGTTTATCATATTGCCTTGATTAAATCATAACACTTGAATTGTAAAACTTTTTATACCTATACCATACGTACACCAAACTAAGTGTGCTCACCAACATCATGTGTGTTGACCGATACTATTTTGTACATGTTTCAGGAGATGCTTGAAGTTTATCACATAAGGCTTGGACTTTTAGACATCATGAATAAAACTTATGCTTTGTTTCTAGATGTAATGTTTTGAAATGTAATGTTTGACACTTAATCGTGATTAAATAAATATTTGTATTTTAGTACCTCGAGCTCATGAACAATCGTTATCTCGTGGCACCTCGATGTTTCCGCCATTGGTTGGGGTGTTACAAGATTTAAGTGTTTTTTGGGAAAAAAATTTTGAAAACTACAATAACTGCACGGTAGTGCACAAATCCGCACGACTATACGAATTTGTTTGCACCAGGGAATGCACAGGCAGTGCAGCTCAGAAGCTTCGAGCTGCACTGACATGCACGGTCGTGCGAAAATCTGCACGTCCGTGCGTGACGACATACACTCAGGTTGCACAGGCAGTGCAGCTCAGAATCATCGAGCTGCACTGACTTGCACGACCGTGCGCATTTGTGCATGGTTGTGCAAGACTTGCAGATCAGGTCAGAAACTTCACAGCCATGTTTTAAACATCAGGGACCATAGTTTTCGATATACTAACAATTTGGAATGTGTGTTTATGTACAGATGGAACACCAATTCCTGACTTTCGATAACCGGGTGATGAAAAGAGCCAAATGTATCAACAAGTTGCTTAATTTGTGGGACCTAAGAGATATCGGTTCGGCTAGACTGGTCGTTTAAAAATTGTGTAGGTGTTTGGTTTAAAATCAAGGTGCAAAGTGTAACTAGCTAACTAATAACCAGAATTTGGCTAAAGAAGAGGGATTAAAGTGAAGTTAAGATGATTGGATTAAACTGTAATTAGTGTTTGAATAACCAATTTATCCTCATGTTAAAATTGCACCTCTTTTTTTTTTTTTTTTTGAAAGGTAAATTTCATTAAAAAACAACGAGCGGCCTTCAAAGAAAAGACCCCCGCGCCACAAGCAAAATTACATCATGTCAAGCGGATATTTACACCAACGAAACCAATCTACATCTTTCACTTTAGCCCTATTTTTAAACCAAAAATACGATGTCATCTTAATACTTTGAACAACTTCAATCGCGCGACGCCTTTTGCCTTGAAAAATACGATCATTGCGCTCCTTCCAAATGATCCACATAGAAACAAAAACGATCCCACGAAGGATATACTTAGCATTTCTGGGAAGAGATTGAGAACCGGTAATATCTAAGAGATCAACAACATCGAAAAGAATCACAGAATTCAACCGGCACCAATGCTCCACTTTGTGCCAGACTTCCGCAGAAAAGGGACAACCAGTGAATAGATGGGTGCACGTTTCATCAACCGAATCGCATAAATCACAAACTTGACTTTGAAGAGTAATCCCGCGTCTAACTAACTCGGCCTTAGTCGGTAAACGATTTAATAACGATCTCCATACCATAATCTTGCATTTTAACGGAACCCACCCTTTCCAAGGCATAATCGCTTGATTAAACGGACGAGGGGCTGCAGCCAGCAAACGTCTGACGCTCGAAACAGAAAAGACCCCTGAATTGCTAGCTTTCCATTTCCATGAGTCTTTGTCACCCTTCAAAGTAAAATCGTACAGATCATTCAGGAGAAAAAAGAGCTCAGCAACTTCATCAGCAGACGCTGGATTAGCAGACCACTCCCACTGCAGAAAATTGATGTTATTTTGGACCTTAATCCTGTCCGAAACCAGACTCCATTTCTGTTTTTCAAGTCTGAACAGATGCGGATATAAGATACGTAAAGGATCCTCATGCAGCCAAGCATCCATCCAGAAACATATCGCCGAACCATCCCCCACAACACAAGCAAAATAACTATCGAGAGTATTACCGGACCATATCTTTTTTCCGCCACTCTTACAAATCTGTTTCCAGCATTTATGGTCCAAAAAATTGCACCTCTTGTATTGAATTCCAAAAAAACTCTGAACTTTTGGTCATTTTAAATTGTCCTTCTCAAATGCATTATCCATACTATATATAATGCATTTAACAATGATATTTTAATATACCAAAAAGTTAAGAACTTTTTTTTCCTATTCATTATGTATAACTTAAAATGAGGGTAACCTAGTCTTCCAAACACTTTTACATTTTACTTCAATAATCTTAATCATATTTTAACTTCCTCAACTTTATACAACTTTTCCTTATTTAAATAATTTTAAAAAATTTCTTCTATTTTTAAGTCAACTATACCATGATTTTTAAACAATCATAAATTTTTCATACGTTAATAAAAAAGTTACATTATAAAAACCAGCGTTTTATTCACTTTTATTTGTGTATTATATTGATATATATTAAAAAAAAAATTGACGATGCCTTACGGGTTGTAACGAGATTCAGTTACACCACCCTCACCCCTCGGGTTAGGAATGCAAGTAGTGTGCCCAGGTTTACCAAGCCGCGTGAAACAATCAAAATACAACCATTGGACAACGGTCATAAATTTGTTGAAGAAACATTAAGGGAGTAAAAAATAAAAATAAAAATTCTTTTAAAATTAAATAACCTATATATACAACCTTTCCAAACCCTGCCAAACTCTGCGATCATCTTAGTTTTCAGATAAGGGAAATCGCTAAAGAACATCAAAATAATGAAAACATATGTTTGGTTGCTGGATGAGCTAGATGAATAAGCTTTTTTTATTAAGTTTTCGTATTAATTTTGTTTATTTTTTATTTTAAATTATGTATTATTTCTATTTTAAATGCAACTATAATTTAGTTAGTTTTAGTTATTTAACTTATTTTTGTTTAAAAAAACAAAACATTATAGGGTAGTTGAAATGAGTGTTGTCAATGATTTTGTGGTCTTAGGTTAGTTTAGTACGTAAAAATGATGTGACGGTGCAGGATTTGAGGGGGTTAGGGTAGATGGAAGGAGTGCCCCTCCACTATTAATTAATCGAATAATTCATATATTTTTAGCTTTTATACTTTGATTTCACGTGTTTATACTCTCATTTCATATATTTGTAATAAAAAAAATTATCCAAAGTTTTGTTTTAGTTATTAGCTAAAATTAACTGAATTGAACTGAAAACTGACAATCTATCCGAATAAACCGAACCAATTTATAGAGTGGTAAATAAGATCGATTAACCGATGGCTTCGATTTCTGTTGAGGCTAATACCAAACAACTTAACTGAACAATATACACCCAAGTGTTGTGTTCCCCGTCACATTACACGAACACTCGGCTAGTACTATAGTATAGATAAACATCTCATTTATCATTCAATTTCAATTTTCTCTCTACCTTGTCTCTGTGACCTTTTTAAAATCAATATAAACACACAAATATGTTTATGTATTTTTGTCAACAACATTCCAACGTAAATTTTATTAAAGACAGAGATGTATTCAAAATAAAGTTTTTTTGGTATTGTAAACTGTTCCGACTATTGTTGTTGTGCCGAATTATCGAGCAACATTGTTACCTACTAGTCTTTATTTTTAACGTTTTCAGTTTTGATATGCGTCAGTTTCAATTGTTGCGTACCGCGGATCCAAACAAGTACCACCGTAATCAATATGATGTTCAGTTTGCGTTTTTCTTATTGTCAATTTTGGTATACACATCAACCATGACTTAAATCATAGAATGCGAAAAATTGCTATAACTGAACCGAATAAACCAAGTAAACCATAAACTGAACCGATGAACACTCCTAGTGGAAAGGATGTTCTTAGCCCAACCCTTGTGAACCCTCACCACCAACCAATTATAGTGTGACTCCTCATCCTAACGTGTTTGAACACAAGCAAAACATCACCACTTGTGGCGGGACTCTAACTCAACCCCATGCTTCCCAAGAAACTCTCCAATGTTTTTCTCCTTCCCATCTTGAAACGGGTTCACCAACCCGGATTTGCGTGATGGGGGGAGTTGCGGCGGTGTTCACATGGAACCCACCCAACCAGTGAGCCCATCTAGAGAACGCCCCTCCACCCCTAGGTGCCCAACCATTGAGTTTGGGGAGAATAATATAAGTATTAACAAACTAAGTCTCCTGACTACTAAAAAAGTAAATAGAATTTTTCTTCTCAACTGAATTCACCCTCCCAATCTTTTCCAACACCGAGAACCCTACAATTAATAGAACCCTACATATCATATGACAGTAATTGGTTAACCTTATAAAATCATTCTTCTACTATCTTTGTTCTATGTGATCATCGGTACCTGCCATATGCCAATCAAGTTCCCAATTGGTCATATGTCCCGACAAGGAAATTGATGACTTATACTAAATTATTAGGCAGGATAGTACTAGTAACACTTTGACATCGGTCTATCAATCAGTCATATGTCCCAATTATGAAGTTGATGACTTACACTATAATTATTAGGCGGGACAGTACTAATTATAACATTTTGATGTCGGTCTAAGGTACCAAGTGGTAACATATGTCCTCTAGAAGGTATACACTTCTGAATAGAATGGTCAAAGTACACGATTAATAAGTATGTATGCGTGTAATTAAAAATGATAGTAATTTTTAGTTTGTTGGGTGGGAGTTGAGTCTAGTTAGCAAATTAAGTCATAGGAGTTAACGTGTTATTTCGCTTGATTTCAAGGGTTTAAGTCCTGCCAATAGCTGATTTCGTGTAATTTAAGTTGTTGAAAAAGAGCTCTAGTTTGTTGACTTAATTGATTAAATTGTTGACTTTCTTGACTTAATGATTTTTGTTTTTTCTTTGTTTGATACTAAATGAGAACTGAGTTTAATTAATAATCTTAGCTTGGTGGTAATGTGGTTTGTACTCCAATCAAGTGGTTGTGGGTTCAAATCTTATAAAAGGCAGACGTGGTGATTTTAGACGTTAAAAAAGTCCTTACTATAGACATCAACATCTTCTATTCTAGAAAAATGGTAATAATTGTGGCGGCTACTATAATGTGCTCATATATAAATTTGAGCCTTCATTTACTTCATATATGTTCATATCAATCCAAACAGCTAAAGAAAATACAAATATACTCCAAAAACTAAAAAGTAAAAATTTCTTTGAAATTTAAAGCTGTTGGATTAAAAGAAGTTAGGGGGTGTTTGGGATTGATTATTCAAAACATATTATGCGTTTTGGAAAAGCAGGGTTGGAGCTGCTTATAGATTATTGCGTTTTGTAGCCTAAAAAACTGATTATCTGCGTTTTTCAAAACGCAGTCCCAAACACTAAAAACTGATTATCTGCATTTTCAAAACGCAATAATCTAAAAAAAGATTTAAAACGCAATCCCAAACACCCTCTTATAGAAACAAATTCTTTATAATGTGTTGATTATACTAATTATGAAGCATGACTTAGTTTGGATAATCATACTAACCATTAACCAATTTAGATTAGCTTAGGTGGGCCTGGCTGAACCCTCTAGTAATAATAATTGGACAAATTGTCTTCTTATCTTGATAGATCTATTGGCATTGACATTGAATGATGTGTCTTCATATCTCAATAATTATATTGACATTAATTTGGCTTCTCAGTGATCTGTTACATCATTTGTTGTGTTGTGTTTTGACTTCTTCACATGATAATGCTTTGTACCTACCATGGTTGAAACTAGACTTTGTATGACTGTAACTGAAAGATATATATAACTAACTACTTTGGTCTTTATTTTCAAAATCTTGTATAGAGGAGGTCTCAGTTTCTAACCAAGATCATGAACTCTGCAGTAGGCGAGTGTGACAAGCTGTTAGCACCTCCGTGTCGCCTTTTTTCTCTAGCGGAATTACAATCTGCAACAAATGACTTTGATGGTGAGCTTGTCATTGGACAAGGAGGATTCGGAAAGGTTTACAAAGGTAGAGTTTCTAGTGAAGAAGGTGATCATGACGCAGCCATCAAACGGTTAGATTCTATGTCTAGGCAGGGGGGACTTGAGTTCAAGGCGGAAATCGAGACGCTTTCTAAGTTGCGTCACTGTCACTTGGTGTCTTTGATTGGTTACTGTGATGAAAACGACGAAATGATCCTAGTTTATGAATATATGCGTAATGGAACCCTCTACCATCATCTACACGAAGCCGAGACTCCTTTGAGTTGGGTTCAAAGGCTAAAGATTGCAATAGGTGCTGGACGTGGGTTAGACTACCTTCACACAGGCGTGGGCACCCGACATGGAATCATTCATCGTGATATTAAAAGCTCAAACATTCTTTTGGATGAGAACTGGGAAGCACTTATTTCAGATTTTGGGCTTTCCAAAATAAGCCCAACTAATCAATCTTCATCATACATTGACGCTAGCGTAAAGGGTACATTCGGCTATTTAGATCCAGAGTATTTCTATACCAAAAGATTGACTAGGAAAACAGACGTATTTGCTTTTGGGGTTGTATTGTTTGAATTGCTATCCGGGAGGCTTCCAGTCGACATAAGAAATGGCGAGGAGGAATGTAGTTTGGTAAGGTGGGCTCAAAAATGCGTGAAAGAACGAAAACTAGATCAAATGGTTGATTCAAATATTAAAGGGACAATTTTTCCAAAATGTTTAAGACGGTTTGCACAAATTGCGTATCATTGTTTGCTTGGCGTTCCAAAAGAACGCCCTACAATGACAATGATTGTGGCCTCACTTCAAGGTATACTGGAACTACAACAGAAAAATGACAATTTTGCAGATTCACTAGGCACGATGAGGTTCACTCGGAAGATTCATAAGTATCTTGCTTCCATGACCCGACAAAACTCAGGTATGCATAAACTTTTCATGAATGTTGTGTGCGCATAAGTTCATTTTATTTCGCTTATCGCTCATAAGTCAAACAATGATTCGTAGCTATGAAAAACATTTTCTGTTAAAAAGAGTGCCACTTGCTGTCTTTCGCTATATTTATAAATCTTTTTCTTTCGAAAATCAAAAAATAGGTTCTTCAACCAACAATGATGGTCGCAACCATGGTGAAACGTCACCTCAGTATGGGGATTTAGCGGCTAGAGATCTGAAAATATTCACATATTATGAGCTAAAATGTGCTTCAAAGAACTTCGGAAATGACACATGTTTGGGTAAGGGGGCTTATGGAGCGGTTTACAAAGGTTGGGTCGCTAAAACGACTTATTCACCTAGTATGCATGATACCGGATTACCCATTGCAATTAAGAGACTTAATAGCTATAAACTTGTAAGTCTTCTAAACAACAGTATCTTACAGTTTACCCTATCTATTGTTTGCTTATCGGAATTATCTCTCGCATGGAACACAACGCTACTTAATGCAGTTTGATCCGGATATGCTGAAAGAGTTTTGGCATCCCAACGTCGTTAAACTCATAGGATACTGCTTAGAAGGTGAACAACTCTTTCTTGTACATGAATTCATGAGCAATGGAAACTTAAAGGATCTCATGTGGAGCGGTAAGTTGCATGAATTAGAAATTCGCAGACAAATCAAAGTTGAAAAAGAACCTGCAACTCCTAACAAAGTACTATTTAAAATTTATGTATTGTAGGAGCTATAGCACAACTTCCATTGGTTATAAAGGTGAGAATAGTAGTAGGAATTGCACGAGCGATTGTTTTCTTGCACAAGACGCAAGATGAAGTAGGAGCAAATCCTTATCGCGGAGTAAAGATTGGTGAGTATCGGCTTCACAGACATAAGATATTGCTTGATGAGGTATAATCTAAGAGTTCTTGCTATATGCAGATAACGCTATGTTTCCCTATGATTATATTTACTTGTTATTTATACTGGTTTTACCTGTACGCAGGATTTTACCGCAAAACTTTTAGATTATGACGTTACAAAGTTGATACATGGTCACTATCCTAATAACAATGAGCTTATTCATGATGCTTATTTTCCTGGATTCGGTGAGTTATTTCATATTGTTTCCCATAACAATCCCCTACCTAAAAACTAACAATAATAATAATAATAATAATAATAGTAATAATAATAATAATAATAATAATAATAATAATAATAATAATAACAATAACAATAACAATAATAATAATAATAATAAAATAAAGGAAAGAAGTAAAGTTATCTTAGATTTACCTGTGTTTTATGTAATTCCATACATCTGAATAAAAGATCTTTCTGCAGAGCCCCTTCCACTGCGGACGGATCTCTATGGTTTTACAGTTGTACTCGCTGAAGTGCTAACAGGAAAACAAATTTTCTATGAAAATGAAGTCCAAAAGATCGATGATTTCTTGGTTCAACGTGGAAAAATGTCCTTGAGTCATATTGCAAAATGTTGTTTCGAAATGTTTGATGATATGGATTCAGAATCGAAGGTTCTCACAATGTTGGACGAGTATGAGAAGTATATACCAGCGATTCATAACGAGGCATTTTCAACAACAAACGAGAGCTATATATCGTAAGCACATCCATACTGAACACTTCACTTAGCTTCCAAACTGCATGAATTTTTTTTTGTAAGAAGTGCATTTTTTTTTCAAACGTCTAATAACGGGTCAAAGTGTGAGCAGGATATCACTGGGTACGTTTGTTGTTTTATTAATAAGGGAAATTGGATTTTAACACCCTGAACTATTGACAATTGGCCGTTGACGCACTGAACTACAAAATTGAACAACACCGCACTGTACTTTCAACTTATTGGCCTGTATCACCCTCTGACTAACCATGGTTAGTTTTTGCTGACGTGGTATGGTGACGTGTCCATTTTTACTGACGTGGCATAGGGAATAAGCTGACGTGGCATGGACACATCACCTGCCCCGTCAGCAAAAATGGACACGTCACCATGCCACGTCAGCAAAAAATTAACCATGGTTAGTCTGGGGGGGGGGGGTAATACAGGCCAATAAGTTGAAAGTACAGTGCGGTGTTGTTCAATTTTGTAATTCAGTGCGTCAGCGGCCAATTACCAATAGTTCAGGGTGTTAAAATCCAATTTCCCTATTAATAATGGGTCAAAGCTCGGTAACCACTTCCTTTTGGGGGTTGTTTTGGTCCTGTATTGATTCTTATGGGTCAAAATGGGTTTGGTTAAAAAAGTTTCATTTAGGTAATCTTTTCAGTCAATCTGTTACCACCATATCAGCTATACATTTCAAAGAAAGTCAACAAGGTCAAACATGTCAACACTTTAGGAATATCCTTTCATATTTCTATCAGCAATGCAATATTTAGCAACAATCTATAGCAATTTAGCAACCAACTCAAGTCGCTTAAAGTGTCTAAAAACCTCGCAATGTACAGAATTCGGCAGATGTATACTACGAAGGGTCACATTGATTCGATGGTAAAGCTCAAAGGACTCAATATGGATACAAACCAATTACATTACTCAGTGTAGGAATGCATGCGGCGGTAAAGCTCAAGGGACTCAATATGGATCCAAACCAACTACATTACTCGGTCTAGGAATGCATGCGGGGAAAGGTCTCTTTTTTTAGTTTTTTCGTGACTAGTAGACGGTGTTAAGCCTTGATAGGCATTTTCGATCTGTCTGGATATGCCCCTGAAACAGTTGCTTTGTTTTCCAGTGCATTTCTGTAGAGCATTAAGATAAAAACCAAACTCTTGTTTATAATGTTGTAAATAATAATGTATCTTGAGTAGTCATTTTGTCTCTATAAATTTTTACAGCTAAGGTGTTAAATCTTTACGAAACATGCAGATGAGAGAACAGTACCAAGTCGCTAGTCCTGGGAAGGCTTAGCCGAGAGAACATATGAGGTTTTGCGGTTTTGGTTTTTTTACGGTTGGATATGTAACATCAAGTACTCAGATTCATAACTGTTTTTAAAAAATAAATAAAACACACACAAAATATAAGGTGTAAAGGGAAAAAAAACAGATTGGCAACCGAACCTGGTTTTGAACCCGAACCCGACTTGATTTTGAAATCGGTTTGGACCCGCTTGACCCATAGGATTGAAATTAGTTTGTAGACCTATACCCTGAAATCAGTTTGTACACGGTCAAACCTGACCAGAATCAGTCATAAGCCCATCAAACCTGACCCAAACTGGTCAAACAAAACCGAACAAGTCAAAACTCGGCTCCAACAGTCAGACCTGATCCTTTCCCTGCAAAAAACTGGTTCCAACCCAACCCACATTGGCAAAAACTTGGTTTTGACTTTTGTTGACGTTGACACTTTTGTTGACCCAACCTAACCTATTTTAACCTGACCTGTTTGGCCCTGAACCTGATTTGTGCACCTCGTAAGGTATGGGTTTGGTTTGTCTTTCAGCATAATGGTAATAGGTAGAGGTGCGTGAAAAAACCATATTGGGAAACGAACCCAGTTTCAAACCCAAAACCCACTTGATTTTGAACCCGCCTGGACCCTACCTGACCCGTAGAGCTGAAACTGGATTATAACCTTGTACTTTGAAACCGGGCTGAACCTGGTCAAACCAGACCAGAACCAGTGATAAATCAGCCGAACCTGGCTTGAACCGTTCAAAACCCGGTCAAACCCGACGTGAACGGTAAAAAGCCGGTTTGAATACAGTCAAACCTGACCCATTCCCTTCAATAAACAGTTCCAACCCAACCCGATTTGGACAGAACTCAGTTTTGACTGTTGTTGACCCAGCCCAACCCAGTTTTAACCTGGACCGATTCGGGCCCAGAACCCGACCCGACTTTTGCACCTCTAGTATAGGTTCGTAATCAGACTTTATGTATGTCGACCAAAAACGGCAAAACAATAGCCCACATCTAGATTCAAAAACCACTACAGGAATTTATTAAAATATATATATCATTATTGATTTCTCAGGTGTCTGAATGAGCACAACATTACAACAAATGATTTTAAGTTAAACTGGCTGCTACTGCGATCTCTTCTAATCCAACAAAATATCACAAAAAGAGCACAAAAACGAAATAAATAAAAAAACAAAAAATACAGCCTCATACAAGTGAGGAAATATGCTGATGCCTTGAGGTTACCCCTTCCCCATTTGTCTCATAAGCCATACACAACATATCGCATAACAAAACAGCTCTGCGCCTTCAGAATACACAAAATAATACAAGCATTAGTAAATATAGTTTACTAACAATAACAATCTATGAGGCCATACTTCTTTGTTTGCATATGCATATGCACCAGACCAAAGTGGTCTACATGACAAATAATACATAAACAAACCATCCATTGTCTAATAAAATGGTAGCATATACTTTTTCAGAGAATTTCCAGATAAATTTACCTCTTCATTTAGGGGTGTTAATTGTGTCTGTTAGTGGGTTGACGGGTCGGGTTTAATCGTTGAGCCCAAACACAACTTATATATTTAGTTATGTGAACTATCAAAGACATCAACCCTAACTTGGACATACTCAAATTTGTGTAGCCCAAACACGAACCGTTTAACCCATTCATCTGAACAAGTAAAACGGGTTGGCATGTTGTAGGGTCTGGTTGACATGTAAAAAGGTTGTAATCAAATTGTAAACTTGTTAAACAGGTTAGCGATTTTACTAAACAGGTTAAAGAAGATGGCATGTTTAATTAAACAAGTCAAACATGTCAATTTGAACACAGGCTGTTGTATATCCGGTCACCAACCGGATTACCACACTTATTCAACTAGCAATAGCATTTTGTGAAGTTGTTCCACTTAGTCGGGTCGGGTTCAATAGCCACTGAGCATGTTGAAAACCCATGCAAACAAGAAAATCTTTCAAGTCGTGCATGGGCCACGTAACATCCATTTCCAATATTTTGTTTTCAATATTGCATTTTAGTTTCCTACAGTTTGTTGTTTTCATTTTATTGGCAAGTTTATAACTTCTAGTTAGTGGTCTTTAATTTAGGGACGTGGTCATCAGTTAGTTTCCTTTCTCTATGTGATCGTAAAGCGCAACAAATGGAAGTCAGTGAGTTTGAGTATAAAATTTCTTCCTATTAATTTTCTCTCAGTGGATTTTGAGGTAAATTAATTTTCCATTGCAAGTTCAAGTTTGGCATCTTGGACGGTGTTCTTTGGATCCTATTCGGAGTTAGGTGGTGTACCTGTACCCTATCTCGGTTTAGGCTTGCCCTACCATACGTTTATGTGGTGTTTCTGCATCATAAACGGGCCCTAGATCTATCATTTATTTTACCATTTGTTTTTAACCGGTGATTCGAGGTTTTACTCCTATCACAAGCCCATTAATTAAGCAGGTAAAACCTATGTTTTCAAAAGTGTGAGGCGCAGCAAGCGGGCTGCAACTGGTGAGGCGCGCTTTTAGGCGTTGAGGCGCAAATTCAGGCCAAATTCATGCTAAATTTAGGCTAAAAGTCATTTGAAACCGCTAAAACATCCTAAAACCGATAAAAATATATTTTATACTATGCACCTAATTTAAAAAAGCCCTTGTTTTTCCAACGCCTAGGCTCTCTAGGCTCGGCCTATGCACCTTGAGTGCACCTAGGCACTTTGACAACATAAGGTTAAACAGATAAACCCAAATACGACATGTTTACTAAACGAGTTAAATATGACAACCGAAAACCTGATTTGTTTTGGGTCATATCATGACTTGCCACCCTTATCAATTACCATTCTTAAAAATACTGCACTATTTCGAACTGTCAATTTCAGTTCATAAGTTCCCTATTTTTCTCTATAGCAAAGGTTCCTTTTAGATATTTGACATATCATCAAATATTGAAACTTTCATGAACCAGAAATAAAGTCAGTTGTTAAAAAGCTGTAAAATTTCACCAATGTAAAGAACACAATGCACCTAAAGTTTAACTGTTTACTGTTCCTAATGCAATATCCCTAGTTTTCCAACATCCTTATTGCTAAAAATCATCAAAAATAGTAAATTTTGTTCATTAACAGGAAAAACAAAGCGAAATAAACATACCATTAACTAGTACCAGAATCAGACTGCTTTTCCGACTGCACCTTCGGCAAAGCGAGTCCATTCCCATTAGGCGGCAGCTTCGACAAAGCCAACGGCCGTTGCAAAACCCCCGTCCCCCGTTCCCTAGTCCCAAACATCTGCTTCCTCAACACATCATGCAAATGCCCAAACAACTCCTTCTTCAACGCCTCAAACGCCAAATCCAACCTCTCCAACTGCTCCATCGCATTCTTATTATACATAAACAACCCATAATACAACTCAAAACTATCACTCGACGTATTCTCCACCAAATCCAACAACCGCTCATACCCTTTAGTATTAATCGGCGTACTCTCCAAATTCAACTTCTCCAAAACCCCCCAACCGTATGCGTGATAAACTGACTCTCCGCCGCGTGCATATCATGCTCCGCACACGTCATCTCCTTCATCACACATCCTTCCCTAGCAAAACAATCCAAAAACTTCTCACACCTAGACACTCTCCCCTCATCGTCCCCAACCCGAACCTTATCGTACACAAACGGCAGCCCTTCCCAACTATTCTTCCCACTCTCCGGCCCGAACATAGGGTGCGTACACAATATATCGAAATCCGAAGGAAGTATTTGCAAAAACAAGTCCTTAGCAAACTCCTTAACAGATAAAACATCAACAAACAAAGTGCTACGTTTTAACCGTTGTAACGGTAACGAACGGAGGACTTTGTCGGTGGATAGGATTGAAGTGCATAATAATATTACTTCAGGATGTTCTTCACAGAGGTCGTCAGGGTTAGAGTACCAGGCGACGTTGAGGGAGTGGGCGGCAGAGGAGTAATCGGAGCGTGAATGGGCGAGGACGGTGTGGCCTTGACGGACTAGGGTTTTAGCGAGGAATTGGCCGAAGTTGCCGAAGCCGACGATGGCGATTTTTAGGGTTTTGGATTTGTGTAATTGGTTGGAGAGTTTTGTTTCGTAGTCGAAGGGTTGGGCGGCGTCGATTGCGGTGATTTGGGTGCGGCGGAGGCGGAGGGTGGTAGGGGTTATGGGTTTTGACGGTGGGGATAGTGGTGGTGGAGTACGGTGGTGGGTTAGGTGACGGTGGTGGTGGTGGTTGGTGATGAGTTTGGAAGTGGTTGGAGAAATGGAGAGCATTTTTATGTGGGTTTTGAAGTTTCCGGTGAGGGTTTGAAGTGGCCGGAAAATGGAGGTTTTGGTTAGCGTTGTTTAGGGTATTATTTGTTTATTTTAATATTATTATTATTACTTGGGAAAAAAAACAATGTGTTTGTTTTAAATTTAAAATAAATGGATTGTCAGTATGAACGTGGAGACCACCAAATACGAATAGTTAGACCCCCGTAGTGAAAGCGCTAAATGGCGTGAGACACAAAAATAGCGCCCTTCACATCGTTATGGGGGGCTCTATTGGGTAAAAAGGGGGCGTTTTAAAAATAGCGTTGTGCACTATATCTTGTTACCAATCAATTGTTGCCACGTGTTAATTATGAATTGTTTGTGTTTTATCAGGGTTTTTTTTTTATAAATAGCGCCCCTTTTTTCTTCCCCCCACTACACCCCTTTTTCATTTCAAGCCCCATGCTGACTCAGCTGCCACGTGGACCAATCAAAATTAAGGGCGTTATATTTAACCCCCTCCACTACACATGGTCTTAGACAGACTAATGGGGTGGAAGAATGAAGATTATATGAAGCCCCTTCATGTTACAAATACCTTTGTATATGGTGTTGGGCAGGTTGTGTGGAGATCTTTATGAGCGTGTTGTAGAAGTTAAGGATAAGATAGATGGATGGATGATTGTGGTTGTTTCTCAACTTATGGGTGATTTTTAAAGCTTCTTTTTTAACTAAACTGTAGTAAAATAAAGTCGTTTTAATCATTTCTAAATCATTTAATTTTTACATAAAAAAATAAATAGTTAAAATATAAACATACATAATTAAACAAAAATACATGGTTAAAATAACAATTACATAATTAAAATAAAAATATATAATTAAAAGAAAAACATAAAATTAAACTGAAAATACGTGATTAAAATAAAAGTACATAACTGAAATAAGGCCTAAAGGGCGCAACTAGATTCCTGTTTTCATTTTACTGATTTTAACCAATTATACACTGCCACATCATTGCACTGATTTACTTCACTGAAACACTTTTTTGTATGCAGCACTCCACTGATTCACTTCACTGAAATATTTATTTTTTTATTATTTTTTAAAGAAACATTAATTAAACATATTATTAAACTAAATAAAATAAAATTACATAATATTCCATAAAATAATATCAATACATGACATCAAACATTATTGAAAACCGTAAATAAAACCGTTTAGTAATATGTTTAATTAATGTTTAATTATAAAACGCCCTCTCATAGCTCTCCAAACCTCAACCCTCGGGGTAGTTATCAGTGTGTAGGTTTCGGTATTGGTTACGGGCTTCTTCAAGCCACCCATTTTGTGTTTAAAGCCGATTGGCGTCCATCGCATTAACGAATAATTCTTGAAATATTGCGCACTTCGACTTTAACGATATAAACTTTCCATATATCGCGTCCGTTGAACGAGTGTTTTCACCCATTTGTTCGTTGAATCTTGTGGCCACCGCTTTCCAAAAACTTTGCCTTCCCCCGGTTCCTTGCTCTTGAACATCAAGATAGCTATTCACCAAGGCGAGTTCATCCTCCAAGCTCCAGATTGGTGCTCGCACACGGTTTAGCGGGGACAGGATTGGATTTGGATTTGGATTCTGGTTTGCCATTTGTTTTCAAGTTCAAGATGACCAATTGATGAAAATTGGCTATGGTTTTATACTAAAAATTAACCTAAAGATACAAACGGTCAAAAAAGGAATAAATATTACCTAAAAGTTTGCACCGTCCCACACTACCAGCCCGTTAGATGGAACCAGAAAAAGGTCCACGGGAGCCCTACCAGCACAGGTGGCGGCGGTGTTACCGTGCTGGTAGTTAGGTACTCGTGCCTAATTCTAGTAGCGTCCTGTCCCCCTAAAAACCGGCTAAATATTGTAATTCCACATAGCATGATTTTTCGTAAGATTGGATTAGGTTTCCATAAGAGTAATATACATGATTTTTTTTTTCAAAGGTAATATATCACCCTTTTAATTTGTAGCTTACTATCTTTTAAGAAATCTGACATGCTTGTTAAGCAATATCACTTGGAACCGGTTCACAATGTATAAAAAGTATCATTTACTTTGTCAAAATGTATGGATGGTTTGTGTATTTGTTCGAAAGTTATTTTCACGATATATAAAAACATTCTGCACATTTTTTTTTTTTTAGTCAGTCACGTTACTTTTCATTCCAGGACAAAGAAAATTACATTAACATAGCGGGCAGGCGGGCAACAAGCTGCGCCGCCACCCCTTTCTGGATAGCAAATCCTAATCTACTAAAAACATAACCATGTCCACCCGGAGCCGAGACACTACTGTGAATAACCCGCTGGACCCTAGTCAGGAAACGGGTAGCCTCCGGTGCCAATGAGCCAAAGGTATCAAAAGCCAAAGGTACAAAAACGTGTTGGTTCTCCTCGCAGGCTTTAGCATGTTTGTCTACCTTCTTTGCCTCTGCTTTCCGGACCGCTTGCCCTGCAACAAAGCCACTATCCCTCAACCCAACTAGGGGAGATACACCCGTCAGGTCAACACAAGCATGCTTCCCCCCGGCCCACCCAAAGACAAGGAGATCTGCTGGTCGTAGAGTGGATCTCCCTTCTGCTGGATCCGAGAGGAAGTTTACAGGGGCCTCCTTCTTGGCTGAGATCCCAGCCCGTCTTAAAATGTCTCACAGAATGTCTCGAACCCAATCATGCCGATATTTAAAACCGGGCAACTCCTTACAATGAACCGCGTGTTCCCCGTATTCATCCAGGCAGGCCTTGCGGCACATCGGACAGATGTCATCCTCCTGGTACATTGGGATCATCAGTCGATATTTAAGAATGGCCCTGTATTCAATAGCGGACATGCTTTGGCCTAAACCTTCGATCGGGATAACAGTTAGGAAATCTTGGGCGTGGGGGGTTGCAGGCATTCAATAACTACCCTCTGACGGGGGGACAGACCAAAAACTTCACCCAGGTTCTGAGCGATTTTGCCATAAAGGGCATTCGCCAAAGTTTTCTGAGGCTTTGGGGGGGGCGTGTCCTTGTTAGAAAAACCGCCAATATCAAAACCTGGGAGATAGTCATTTAGCTTTTCGAGGGCCTGCACGTAGTCCAAGTCTGCGCCGAAAACCCCGCTATTTCGTAGGATGTGGTCTTGAAGGTTCCAGGACTGAGCTCGTGACGCCGCAAACGCATACATGCCGACATCCTTCGCAGAGAGGAGCCCTAATCCTCCCACACGCATCGGCAAAGACGCCATCCGCCATTGTAGGTCACCAAAGAAAGGCCCCCCACATACCACTATGTCTTCAATGGCTTCCCGTAAACCCTTGTCAAAACATGATACTGCTTCATCCATCATGGAGGGTTGGCAGGTCCGTAACCCAAAAAGCAACTTAGCAACCCCCATACATGACCTGAGCAGGAGGAGTTCACTCTGGGGATCCCTAAGGCAGGGCAAGATTTGCATGAGTTCAACAGCGCGTGATGCCCTCCGCCTTGCCAATCCGCGGATAAAATAAGGGTCACGGCTAACAGCCCCTCCGAGGAGCTTCACCCCTTTTTCTGGCCTACCAATCCCGCTGGTAAAAAGCCCTTCCTGAAGTTTCACCCCATTACAAGACGGCCAAAAAACCTCTGTTTTCTTAATATTAAGCTGAAGCCCCAAGGATGGCCCCTCTAGCCGGATAATGTCTAAGGCTTTAGCAACTTCGGTGGCCTCACCAATAATCGTCCCATCGTCCAGGTACCACGCATGAAATGGGAGTTTACAAATTTCTTGTACCCGGAGAACCATAGGGTGTAAAGCAAGGGCGAAAAGGAAGGGACCTAAAGGGTCCCCCTGCTGAACCCCCGTGGTGGCCCCTATACAGTCATTACCAACATACAACCTAGCTGGCTGGGCATATAGGAACTGGACCCATGAATAGATAGACGGGCAACGTTGATGGACCTCTCGAAGAAGGGCAGTGCGGTCGATCATATTAAAGGCGTTCGAAAAATCTACCGTGAGCATAGCCAAGGACCCGTCCGCATGGAAGGAGCTTAAGAACCTGTTCGCGCTGTGAAGCACCGCCTCCGCCCCATTGGGTGTTCCCACCCCAAATTGAAAGTCCCCAAGGTACTTAGCCATTTCCTTCCCAACCTTCCTCATAGCCACTTTAGAAACTAATCTGCGCCAAATGGCCCCTACGGCAATGGGCCGAATCCCGTTATCAGGTTTCAATAAAGGGGTGAGGGGGGCCGAAGAAATAAATTCAGCTAGAACCCTTGGGCACAAACCCCCTAGCCAAAGGTTGACGACTTCAGTAATAGCTGAGAGCAACCCCGTGGAAGTCACTGACCCTTCTCCAGTAAGAGCGTCTAGCAAATGTTGGGCCCTCAAACCGTCCCTCCCACAAGAAGTCCCTTTAGGGAAAGACCGGAGACATCCAAGCACACAATCCATATCCACAATAAGGGCGGGCATGACGTCAGAGTTGGCGGGCAGGGACGGAGGAGGCATCACCGGATGTTTGTCAATAAGGGCGTTCATGGTAGATTCCCCAAAAGGAGCAACCCCACTGGAACACAACACCTTGACAGCAGCTGTGAAGTGACCATCCCTAACTTTTCTTAGGCATAAAATTTTAAAAATTATTTTCTGTATTTAAACACTTTCTTGTATTCGAAACTTCACACAATCATTCAGACACTTTCTTATAATTCAATACTCTGACCAAGAAACTAAGTCATTGATGAAACTCTTGTGATTACCTGCGCACGCAAAGTATTGACAAAAAATAGAAAATTTCCTTATTTATCCAAAAGATTATAAAAAGTAAGTAAATTTCAGTTAGTAGTGTAATAATTTGTAGGACGACCCATGCCCATTATAAAATGCATACCGGCAACTAGCAACCGCATTGTGGGTTAGTTTTCGGTTTTGATGTGTGGCATAACCTGAATTAACCATCTAATTTTCGGGTTCACAAATCCTTCCCACCTTTTTACCATCTAATTTTTTGGTTGCAGATTAATCTGAGCAAGAGTAAAGCGGAGACAAGGCTGTGATGAAGTAAATGATGCTGCTTCACCGGTCGCAGAGTACATATGACTATTGAGGTATGTACTAAATGTTTTGAGAATAATGTGATAGGATAGGATCTTATATCAGTTACAAATTAATAACTAGCTCTCAATTTAACAGGAAACCACTTGGCAACAAGCTTGGGACCTTTTTAAGAAGATTTTTTCAAAAGTCAACTTCAAATGGTATGTACCGGAAAGTCTAACCATCTGAATTATTAATGTAACAATACAACAAATAAAGATCAATAAGTGGAAAGTTGGACCCGAGTCAACATAATAATATTGCGTTGCTTCCCCACCTATAATGTCAGTCATAAATAATTTGTATTGTATATTTTTTCCACAAAATTGTTTTATTCATTAATATGATTTTCTCATAGATTACATAATGTCATTTGGGGGAAATGACTGTGAAGCTTCTTGTAACGCCCCACCACATTACAGAACGGCGTGTCGTATATACACAACCAATGGCGATAGTTGCTAACCTCAAACGTCTAATTACATATGTTATACAAGTTACAAGTTAATAACTAACATCATCGGTTGGAGTTCCAAGAAGCAGGACATTGTAGCATGTCGTAGTACTTGACATGTTACATCTTGCACGAGGAATGAATCTGTTTTGCATCAAAATGTCATACTTCTCCAATATTCTTAGAATCTTTTACTCTAAACCGTCCTCACCATATAGTTGAGAACAGAGTTTTGCAGTACAAGATGTAAGGAGTAAGGTCTTTTTTTTCCCACATCAGAGAAACAAATCATTTATCATCTGGAATTCCCTCCGATCATAGATGTGTTTCCCTACTAAAACCGCTTTCATTTGACTGCATAACACAACCAAACAGAATCGTTTCTCCGGCCTATTCTGCAGGGTGATTGTCTGTATCATATAATGGAATCAATTCCCTTTCTTTGAGTCCATCTCCTTCCTTTAATGCCCATTCTCTATTGCATTTATATTCTGCACGACCTCCCCCTACTATATACATACCCAAGAATGATTATGTTTTCGTATGTTCACAGCTCAGTAATCCTTTCTTAATTCATATTCTTTTAAATTTTGTAAATATATAATATAAACACAACAAATAAATATAAATACAAATGGTAGCATTATATCAAATCCCTTTATTTGTATTTTTTTTTCTTGACCCGTTATAAATCATTGTTTGGACAGGAAGATTGTAGATTAATAAGAAAGCCCCCACACTTACATTTCACGAATACTACTTTAGCGTTAGATATTTATTTAAAAATGACCTAAGAAATGAAATTTCTACCCAACTTGACCCATAGTCACAGTTATGAAATTTGGTTGGTATTGCGTGAATTTTTGCCGAAGGGATTTGCAAAAACAAAATTGTCCCCAAAAATACAGGCAGGGAAAAGAGTTTAAAGATGGGATACTTACAGTAAACAGCTCTCGGCTGTTGCTGTTGTGAACGCCCCACGGATATACATCTCATACTCCTCCAACAATGTGAGCATCTTCAATTCTGAATCTGCCCCATTGCAGATTTCAAAACATAATTTTGCAATATGACGCATCGACATTTTTCCATTTGGAGCAACATATCATCCATCTTTTGAACTTCATCATCATAAGTGAGTTGTTTTCCTGTTAGCACCTCCATGAGTATAAGCGTAAAACCATCAAGATTGCTTTGCAGTTGAAAGGGTTCTGCATAATGATCCTTAAATATTCAAATGTATGTGACATGAACACTATGAAAAACTTCAACGCGGATATGAGGGAAGTTTCTTTTATGGAAGAGATCGAGAAGAGGAAGCGAAGCAACTTTCTGAAA